>CAJVGK010000019.1:1062177-1313614 GCA_910950805.1 Acrocephalus scirpaceus scirpaceus | reverse complement strand
AATTTTTCTCATTTTCTCTTTTTTGTTCTTCCTACAGATGGGTTATTTTGTTTCTACTTTAGTTATATTCACATCTGTTTCTCAACAGAGATGTTTGTTTTTATACCTGGGAGCTGAGGCTTTTTGTAGAAGATGAATTATAAAGTTCTTAATTAGAAAGATGGAGAGCAGCTTGAAGTGAAACCTACAGCTTCCAGTGAGTGACATTGTACTTCTCAGCTGTACAGGCTGTACTGATTAATTCATGCTGCCTTGATATGCTATTGTGCTACTTACCATAGCTCAAGCAAATGGTGTTTTTATAATGAAGTGGAAAGGGTTTGAAATAATGAGGCACAAAAATGATTGATGCCTTAGCTTTTATATTTTCAGATTCTGTGCTACCTAGGGATGTAGCCTCGTATTAAGAGCTGTACTAAGCTCCCTCTACGGAGCAGTTAGACAAAACAAATCCATTTCTGCTGGAAGACCAAGGACAATTTTCAGTCCAAGAGCACAAACAACGATGGACTGAGGGGTGGAACAAGAAAGATGAGACCTCATGGCCTGGGGCTGTAATTGGACAATTGGACCCCAATATGCAAATAGACCTAAACTTATAAAATGGCAAAATCTCGTGACTGGGGGGCCCATCTTTGTTACCACTTTCAGCCCACCCTGGGTGCAGCCTTGCATAGGCTTCTGTAATGCCCAGGGTGGATTCTGGGGACCTTTTAATAAATCCTGATTTTATTCTCTAGTTTTGCCTAGCCTCTGTTTCAGGTTAGCCTTCCCAAAGCAACAGATCACTCTGCTGGAGCAATAGAAAACTGTCTTATGTACAAAGTGGCCAGCACAATGGCAGAGTAGCACATCACAGAGACTGCTCTGCTTTCTTCCATCTGAGATGATGGGGAAGGCAATGTCTGAAACGAAAATGAGAACACAACAAAGGTTCTTAAAGCATTCCAGACTCCTTGGTCAATGTGATGAGTCAACTTTTAGACAAGGAGCAGTATATCAGAAAGCCATATCGATTATGCTCTATTTGAAGAAGAGTGAGAAGGGAGCTCTTCCTCATTCCCCCCAAACCCATCAAAACCAAGCCTCCAGTCAGGCTATTTCTTGACTATTTTGAAAGCAAACAGTCTGTCATGCATCTAGCTCTAATCAGCTGGTTTTTGAGAGAAAGGAAACCAAATTTCTTAATATTAGTGGAATAGTGCCATGGGTATCTATCTTGTGGCATATTCATTGTAGGAAGAAATTGGAGGCGGAGAGGAGAAAGGAGACTCTTGTCAATATTCTCATTGTTTATATAAAATAAGTTTGAAAATATTTATTTGAACTGAGGAGATCACACCCTTTGAGTAAAGGGGGTGAAGAAAGGGTGTGTAGGTACAAAGATTTCATTGCCTTTGAAAGAGTATTTTCTAGCAGCAGAAATTGTCAGCTGCTAGTCAGAATTCTTAATTGCTTTTATGTAAAACAGACAAAACATCTAAAACCAAAACCTACTTTCATGGTTCTCAACTTTTATATATCATTCTCTATTTCATAATAACAAAGTAATTCTACAAGCTTCAAGTGACTTCAGCTGGCAAACAACCAAAAAGTAGTTATTAATATTTGCCCCTTACAAATGGGAGGGTCTCAAGCTCAGTTAATTTTGAATTGTAATCATCAGAGCTGTTGCCTTCTTACATTCCAGTTGAAGACAAGGGTAGCTGGAGAAGCATTTAAGAGAGGATTCAACTGGGTTAGGTAGGGTACGGTGCTGTGCTGACACAAGTGACCCAGCTGAGGGCAGGAATAGGAGACTTTGCCTGTCTGCACCTACATTTCCCAGGAAGCCCTAAATGACTTGCTAGGAATAGAAACCAGGTCTGTGCTGTGGTAATGATGTTTCTCTTCTCTGCATGTATTTTTGAGATGAACACATGTTAAAAATTACCTAGTAGCCATAAAAATCAGTAAAAGTTACTTTTTTTAAATAACAATGTCAGCCCCACTTGTGATTATTTAAACGGAAATAGTCACCATGTGCTGCGTTACTGATGAGGCCTGTGCAGCAGAGATTTTTAGGAGATTCTCTGTATTTTCAGGCCAACACTGATTGCTACTCTGGAGCACAGTGATTTTAAATAATAGCTTCACTTCATTAAACTCTAAGTTTTTCACATACAAAGTACAGCCTAGAGGGAAGGTTTTTTAGTATACTCTTAAGAAGTCAACAGTCCATCGCTTACTCGTGTATATCCTTGACTATGGAGACAAATGGTGCTGTAACTACTGAGTCCCATCCTTGCTCAAAGAGGCAAAGTATCTGCCCAATTAAAAAGAATTGTGATTATTTGTCTAAATTTTTCTGTGTAACCTGAGTTTGAGAACTGTGGATTTGGGTCCCAATGTAATATGGATGCAATTGCAAAAATCAGTGCATAAAACAGCCCAGAAGAGAATTATATTTAACAGGAGACAGAAAATCAACAGATTCCAAACAAATTAGAAATCAAGACTGCAGCACCTTGAGTTGAGTTTGCCTTATAGGGAAAGCTTATTAATGTAACTAAGGAGATTTTTTTTGCCAGAACTCCCCATCAGTACTATTTGCCCATGTCACATCTCTGTTCTGTGACTTAGTAGAGTGATACATGTAGCAGATCTACAATGGTAAAATGGCAAGAAGATAATTAAAGCTTCACAACATGCTGGAACTTTAAAGATATTGGAAGGTGCAAATACAAATTCTGAGCACTTGAGCTGTACCAAAATCATCCAACAGAAGCAATATAGCTTTTAGTCTAGAGAAATATCCTGTATTTCCCTGATCTAATTAAGTATATTGGATCCTTCATTTGTTTTAGAAAATGATCCAGGTGCTTTGCATTTGTTTAACCTATTGTAATCTTAACCATTGCTAAAATTAAAGCGCTTTGTCTTACGTGTCGCACAAAGATCTACCAAATATGTCACTTTTGGAAAAAAATGGTCACCTATGGTTGCAATACAATGGAGTTTGGAAGTAAAGAAACAACAGAGGGACTGTTTCTCTACTTCTCAATGTCAACATAGATGAAAATAATGAGAGTTAGAATGGTGACTTGTGATGCTGAAAAATGATAATTGGAAAGATAAACCTGTTCTAATTAAAAAAAAAAAAGAAAAAGAAACACAAAAAAGAGAAAAATAAATCAATTCAGCATATGGCAGCACATTATGAAGTTGCGTGTCTATGCTAAGAGTAGGAATATCTTCAATGTTACAGACTGAAAATGGATTATATTTTACCCTGACTTTTAAATGAATTCCAACACAGATTCAGGTGTTTCCCCAGTGCTTTCCTTTAGGTAACCTGTGTTGTAATGGCAAATGTTTTATGTACTGCTCTGTTTCTATGTCCAGTTCTGCTGCTTGCCTTCCTGATCCCATACCATTCCTTGGTGCAAGCATTGATTACTCAGGTGCCTGTGTTTTTTTATCTTTAATGACAGATTTTTTTCTGTCTGAAGCTGGTGAAGGAGCTCACACAAAGTCAGCTAGTTGTTTACAGCTATCCAACAGTCCATTAAATGTCTGCTCTGGGTACATAAGATCTGTGGGTCCATTTGGATGGACAGCTTTGAATGTATTTAGTGCATTTAAGCACCATGGCTCCTTTTCTCCCTTGAGTTACTGCAGCATTTTCTTTTTTGTTTAATTAATTTTGAAAAAGAAAATGTTTAATGAGCCCCACTTGTGATTTTCCAACTGTTTGGCTGAAAACCATCATTTCCAAAAGGATGTATTAATGGTGTTATCTCTTGATCATGTCAATGTTAATGCATGTATGTGCTGTTTCTGCCTCATTTCCACATAATTACAAGGCTGCATTTGGCAAATGAGGGTATATTTGCTTTCTTGATTAAGAAGGTTCTAATAAATTTTTGTATGCTTGGTAAAACATAACTTATGAAAAGAGCTAGTTTAGAAGAGAAGCCCAGCAGTAGAGGTTCTTAACATTTCCCTAATACTGGGCAGAAAGCACTTTGTGAATGCTAATGAAATCAGCTTTGCATTACCCCAGTGAAGCAGCTGTGCATTATTTCTATGAGAGGATGGAGGCACAGCATGATTAAGTTACTTGTCTTGATTCATATGGCTGCTGGGATTACAGCATTTGCTCAGGTGTGGGCTTTCAGCACTGGGTCCAAGGACCAATCTGGGACACAGTACAGGCTGGAAAAAATTTTTTTCTTCTTTCTTCTGGAAGCTACTATTTTGTGTCCTAAAATATATGCTTTTGTTTAAATTTAAATGTCTCTGTTCTTTATGGCTTGGAAGTTAATATCCAAATCATGATGTGCATGTAATAAATGCCTTACTCCTGGCATAAGTAAGTATTAGAGAGGATTGGACTGAAGGTATTTCTCCCATGATGGGTTGGTTCAAAACATTGTCATGAAGACTTGGATGGTGCCTAGGAGATGTTTCTCCTCCAGTCAAATGAGGCAATAAAAGAGCAGGGTGGGCACATTAATGTGCTAGAAGAGACTGTACTTATCACATGTCCTGCATCAGAGGGAATGGATATTGGTTATATGCGAATTCTCTTTCTTTCCTTGCCTGGGTCACAGAGGGAAGAGCTGTCTCTTGCAGCTGATCTGTGGTACCCCATCATTCAGTCACCTGGTGGAAGCTATAATTTAATGATATTTTTTTCCAATGAGCCTCCCAATGTCCCCTCAGGGCTCTGGCTTTGTC
Organism: Acrocephalus scirpaceus scirpaceus; assembly: GCA_910950805.1. Lineage (NCBI taxonomy): Eukaryota > Metazoa > Chordata > Aves > Passeriformes > Sylviidae > Acrocephalus > Acrocephalus scirpaceus. The sequence continues at coordinate 1,308,892 of CAJVGK010000019.1, read as the reverse complement.
AGGATTGCATGTTTCAGACTGGCTTCTTCTACTGTAGCATTTGAAAGGAGCAGTCTTACTATATTCTCTCTTGTTGTATACTGCTGATTATGTCTTAGTAAGTTTGTTTGAGTAGCTATTGTAGTTTTGCTTTGGTATTATTATAATAATATTTTTCTGTGTGGTCTTCAGAATTTTCAAAGTTCTCTGAGGAACTGGGAAAGTTGAAAAGAGTTGGCTACAGAGGGCCTAAGCTTTTTCTTGATGTAATTATGCACTCCAATATTTAAACTGAAATCAAGTCAGTGAATCTGGTAAGGCAGATTTGTTGACACGTGGGGATAGGAATATGTACTGGGGTCTGTTGGACAGGTCCATGCTCAGCTCAGGAAAGCTGCTGAGATCATCCACTGAGTGACATAGAACCACTCTTGGAATCAGTGGTGCTGCAGGTGCTTTAGCAGTGCTGAGTCCCTGACAGCTTCAGAGCTGATACTCCTTTATATGCTACCCTGCAGAGAACAGCATAAATTAGGGCCTGTGCAAGGAGGCCATAAACAGTTTAATTTAGTGGATGGTAAGTACTGCTGATTTCCCTGATCCTTCCTGGATCTAATTCTCTAAAGCACCTGTGTCAGTGAAATTACTCTTAACCCTCAGTTTACTGGCAGTGTTGCTGTACCTGGTAACACAGAGATACTTATGATCTCAGGTATTTTTGGAGTGGACAGCAGCAATCAGGTGAATGAGAGGCTGGATTGTAATGCAAAATGGTCTGTTGTGTGCTAAGCATGGTGTGAGAAATAAAAGCATACTTAAAAGAAGCAGAATGACAGCAAGCAGCAATAGGAGTGTGTCCAATGCTGGATGACCTACTGTGGGAGAAGGAGACACCAGAGATCATCTCTTTCATCTGAAACTGTTGTTCCCCATATGACACCAGGGTCCCTGCAACTAAAATCTGAAACAGATCATTTCTGATGCTTTGGGAAGGATTTCTGTTTACCCAGACGAGAGGAAAGTGAGCAACTTTTGTCAGTTAATAAAGGAGCTGTCCAAGATCGTGGAACAGCAGCTGATGGGGTTGTCTGGGGAGTGATCTGCAGTTCCTTCCCTCTAGGTGGGAGTGCAGGCTGTAATCAGAGCCTGTGATCCAGTAGCTGGCATGCCAGCTTCATCCCTCCTGGATCTTGGCTGCACACTACTCCACTGTCCTTCCACCTCACTAAATCCAGTACCTTTTGCATGAGACTGTGTTAAACTAAAACTGCTTGTGCACACGTGCATGCTGGGAACTGGAGAGTAGAGTCCAACACCAGCTTTATATTTAGGCTTTGTGGACATACAAGTCTCCACAAAATGTGCTTTTTTGTGACGGATAAGCAGTGAGATGCATTTCTATGGCAACTATTACAGTACATGATGCAGCCTGGGGCAGTACTAATTTTTTTCCTTGAAAGACAGCAAGCTTTAAGTTGCACAGAAAGAGCTGGGAAAGTTGTCAGTAATCTTTTGTGAATGTGAGTTTGTGGCATAAGCCTCTCCTTGTATTACCTAGTCTGCTGACCCTAAAATTTTAGTTCAGTTTTTGAAGCCTCAATAACATGTGCACATGCAAGCATTTGACAGAAAGTTGGTTGTCATGTCAGCTTTCTTACTATTGTGAAAAATACCTTAATAGTAGTAGTGAAATTTAGCACTTTTTTTTTTTTGGCAAAGTGCTTTGTTGCCTTAACAGCCTCATCCCTGGCAGAATCAGTTAAAATGGAGTTATGCCAGCATGAAGATCAGAGCAAATATTCTGACAGAGTGCAGCTGGTTCAAATCAGTCTTCATTAATCCATCACCTGTGACTGGTGGTGTAAAGTTGTCAAGGTCACTGCATACAGGACAGGGCTGATGGTGGTTATTCCTTGAGGGTCTGGGCTTTCACCCACATTCACACCAAGCCCTAAATGAATAATACTTAAAGGGAGGCAGTGGTGTCTAGCAAAGGCTTATTCCCTTCTTTCTGAATTTACTTGGGCTTAGATCCTCAAGAAGGCAGTTATGGGACAAGATACTACTTTTGCAACCCAGAAGTCCAAAGCTAAAATCCTTATAACTATTAACCCTGGAGGAACTCATGTCTTCAGGTGTATCTGGGTTTTGTTACTGAAGTGTTACAGGTGCTCTAAATTCTGCTGTTTGTCTCAGAGAGAGATCAATCCCACCTGTGCTGGGTGGCTTTATATTGGGGCCACTGATCTAATAGGTATTTGTTAGGGCCTGGGTAGGGGTTCTCTGCTGACTGGTAGAAAGGGAAAGTGGTATTAAGGGAGGAGTAATATTAATGAATTGATACAGCTTGTGGGTGAGTGTTCTGATTGCTGAACCACATCCCCTTTGGAGAAGGGAACAGATGGTTCCCACCCAGTAGCTGCTGAGATAAGTCAGAGTGAGTGCAATGTTTTCACTTTGGGATTTGGGCACATTGGGATAGGGAGAAACTGGAAACCTTAAGCTATATATAGTGTTGGGAAGCCACGGGAGACGAGTCTCATCTATCATGGTCAACAAGTCTCGTTTATTGTATACAAAGGTATCATACTTATACAGGCACTAATTAGCTCATACATATTGCAAAAGCATAGCTCAGGATTGGTTAGCTACTTGCTAAGGCATACATCCCTTGTAGTTACAGTTTTCTTTCATCTGCTTATCTTTCAGCATACCAAGGTACTATCATCATGTGATTTATTGGAGACACTAATCTTCAAGGGCAGCTTGTTCCTATCCTGTAGGCACAGCTGGGCTTTGTAGTGTTAAACCTTGATTAACTTCAGTGTGTCATGACCCTTGCTACGGAGCCATTGCTCAGATACATTGTCTACACTTCCCCCGTTTTCTTTCTGAACAAGCAAAGATACGTTCCACTTTTGTTCAATAGTAGCTAACAACATCCTTTGAAAACATTGTAATATACATGGCAATAATAACATCAACAGAACCACAACAAAAATTCCAATAAGGAGCAATTGCAACAAATGTTTTAGCCACCCAGTAATTCCCCATGATTCTAATGGCAGACCAAAAAAATGTGTCATCTCTTTTCAATACCTGTACATGCTGTTGTAAGTTTTGAATCTTTTTGTGGATGGATTCAGATTGATTCTTTAGGGACATACAACACATTCCATCAAAATCTTCACACCCGTGACCATGTGCCAAAAGCAAAAAATCAATGGCTGCTCGATTTTGCAGTGTTGCGTGCCTAACATTATCTAAGTCACTGGCTAACATAGACAAAAGCTCAGAGGTAGCATTTGCTTGCTTTCCCACCCAGCACTGTAACTTTTCTAATTGAAATAATGCATGTCCCGCGGCAAGGCCAGGCATAAAAATAGAAGCAACTACCTGCTCTGCTCGGTTGAAAAGATTGACTTCATCATTACAAGTGTTGTCAATAACAGCACGCTTTCGTCTAGTGGTAGTAATGTTAGTCATATTGAAGTGTGCAGCCCGTAGTGCATCCTGACTTGGGAGCGCAATTGTAAGGCGCCCAAAAGTGCAGGGGCCTCCAGTCGGACGCTGGGGGATGCCGTTAAAGGCTCTGTCTCCACAAATCAGGAAAATTCCAGATGGCAATTTGCGGGGGATGGTTATCCCCGGAGCAGGATTTGTCTGATTTATAACTAGGGACTTACACCAAAAGGAAGAATTTTTCCACATAGGTGACTGAGGAGAAATGTTAGTGGGAAATGTAAGGTTACACCATTGGTTATTAGGTTCATTACACTTATATTTGCTAGCGTTATAAAAGAAGCAAACAGATGCGTGAAGCGAGCCTAATATTTCTAATTCCTCCGGTGGGGGGCTATATGGCAGTCTGTCATCCCAAACATCAATATTGTCTATACAGGTAGTAAGGTTAATTCTACAGTGCCTTGCTGTTCTATTTACAACCAGCATAGCATAGTCGGTTTCATTCAGCGGAGCACCAATAAGACAGGTATGGAAAGGGGAATCAGGTTGGGCTAACGATACACAGAAGTCGGTCTTATTTAACTTCTGAGCAAGGGATACCCACACATTCTTCCTTGGGAACAGGTTGTTAATGTCACCGGTTTTTTCTCTGTCTGTTTTTGCCAGGCATCCTAGCAAACCTACGACAAGTAGTATCCCACTGATCAGGTGGGACCTGCCACTGTGTCGGTATCCTAACATTGGTACTGCAGCTACTATCAAGGATACTTGATTGCTTATTTGCTAATATCTTTCTTACTATATGTTGTACCTTCCAGGCTAATCGCCTGAGCTCTAGGTCTTCAGAGTTTTCAATCCTTGCAAGACTGTCTCCGACGGAGTCTCCGGTGATAGTAGTTAAAGCCCTTTCTGGTGTATCCTGAAACCAGTCAAAGTTGCAATAGCGACACCAAAGTCCACGGATAAGACTTTGCTGATAAACCCACCAACGTTTTTTGCATCCCCCACAATAAATTTTTACCCAGGCCTGATGCTGATATGAAGAGCAAGCAAAACAAGCAATTTGATGATAACGTATAAAGTCTCTCTGCAGTCTAGGGATCAGACAGTCCTCAACCTCTTGGGCGGTATCAAACAGAAAGTGAATGCGGAATTCTTGTTCAATCGGGGTCAGTATCTTCCTGATCACTTTCTGTAGGCGGAATCTCCTTCTCTGTTCTGGGCTGTTCATGAGGAGTCACCGGTCGAGCCCATTTAGCTGGAACCCATAAGGTACCTGCAGGTGTGGAAACACAAAGGTAACCTCTCCCCCAATACAACACTTTAGCTGGGCCCATCCAGATCCCTGTTTTAGGGTCACGATATCTGACTACCATCATAGGATCTGATTGTACTGGTGTGGCGAAATGCATAATTGCAGCCGGAACCCCTTTGTTGCCAAAAACACATAGGTGATTGAGCACAAATAAACATTTTAGCACCCTATCTGGAATGCTAATGATATCAGAAAATTTTTCTAAATATTGTTTAAGGGTTCCATTTGCCCTTTCTACAATGGCTTGTCCTGTTGGCGAGTTGGGGATTCCAGTATTGTGATCAATATTCCAAAGGCACATAAAGCGGGCCACACGAGTACTGCAATAGGCTGGGCCATTGTCCGTTTTGATTTTCTGAGGGACACCCATTATAGCAATGCAGGCATTAAGGTGCCGCTCCACATGTTTGCTTTGTTCGCCAGTCTGAGCTGTAGCCCACATGTAGTGGCTATATGTATCTATGGTAACATGAACATATTTCAGGCGTCCAAAGCTAGGCACATGAGTGACATCCATTTGCCATAATTCGTTGGCTCGTAGCCCCCGAGGGTTTACCCCAATCCCCAAACCTACACCTCTATTGTGATAACTACAAACAGGGCAGGCCTTAATCATGGCTCTGGCTTCCTCCAAAGGAATCTGAAATTGCCTTGCTAAGCCTTTTGCATTCTGGTGGAAGATAGCATGACTTTCTCGGGCTAATGACTGACGAGGAAGTGAGGCTTGTTGTAAATGGGAGACCAGTTTATCAGCTCTGGCATTTCCTTCCCCTAGGCCCTCCGACCATTTGTGGCTGCGAACATGAATAATAGAATATGGTGCAGTTCTGTCTCTGAGGGCACGCCTCAACTGGAGGAAAAGTTCATATAGTCGCTGATTTTGCACATCCTTAATGGTAGCATCTTCAATCCTTGTTACTATCCCCACCACATACAGCGAGTCTGAAACCACATTCAGTGGGTCACTCAAATTGGTTACTGCCCAAACTACAGCCAAGAGCTCAAGAGTTTGCAAATTATCTTCTGGTGTTGCCGAAAGTATTTGCTGGTGCCATTCTTGTTCTTGCTTCCAGACTATTGCTGCTGTTCGTGATCTTTTTCCAGCATCGGTGAAGGCTGTGATAGCATCTGGGATGGGTTTTTCTGATCTTAAAGGTTTTTGAATCCAGCTCCATTCCCCAATCCATTGGAGCGGTCTGGGTATGAGAGGCCCTGTAGCAACCTTGGCCCCAGACAGTAGGAGAGCCTCAGCTAAAGTGGGCGAATTTAAGAGGTACCAGTCTAAAGTGGCCTGTTCCATAGGCAGATGGATTATTTGTGGTTCAAGGCCGCTTATTTCCAAGATTCTCAAGCGTCCCTTTCTAATTACTGCTGCCAAATTTTCGATTTTTGTGGTAATTGTTTTTCGTTTCTGTAGAGGCGGTGATATCCATTCTAGTACTCCCTCCCCCGTTTCTTTTTGGGGTTGAGTAATTGCTCCCAAAAGATGCATATCAGCATGCCAAATAGTAAGATGCAAAGGTAGCTCGGGGTTGATTCGTGACACAAAACCTGTTAAGACACAGTCCATGATACATTGCAGGGTTTCCTGTTGTTTCTCTGTGAGCTGCACGGGGGTGCACGGGTCCGTCCCTTTCAGCAGGGGTTGTAAATCTGCTAGTAGATTGTTAGGAATTCCCGTTACAGGCTTTAACCATTGCAGGTCACCTAGGAGTTTCTGCGCCTCATGCAGTGTAGTAATGTTGGTTGCAATGTGCAATTTTTGTGGTTTAATTTTCTGTTCAGTGATTGTCCAACCCAAATATTTCCAAGGTGCCGTGCGTTGTACTTTTTCTGGGGCAACAACAAGAGAAAATTCTGCTAATGCAGAAATAATAGTTTGTACTTGTTCATCTGTGAATGGTATTTCTTGAGCAAACAGAATATCATCCATATAGTGATAGATAATTGTCTTAGGCATTTTTTGTCGCAATGGTTGTAGCACGCTGTCGACATACAGCTGACACAGTGTGGGAGAATTGCGCATGCCTTGTGGGAGCACAGTCCATTCAAATCTTTTATCAGGCTCCCCATGATTGAGAGCAGGCAGTGTGAATGCAAATCTTTTCGTGTCATTAGGATGTAAGGGGATTGTAAAAAAGCAGTCCTTTAAATCTATAATTAGGATAGGCCAGTTTCTGGGTATCATGGCTGGATTGGGGAGGCCTGGTTGAAGTGCCCCCATGGGTTCCATTTGATTATTAACAGCTCTTAAGTCATGCAATAACCTGTATTTGCCAGACTTCTTCTTTATCACAAATATGGGGGTGTTCCAGGGGCTAGTGGAAGGTTTAATGTGTTCCTGATTAAGCTGTTCATTTACCAGCAAGTGTGCTTGCTCTAGGCTTTCCCGTTTCAAAGGCCATTGCTTAACCACAACAGGTTCTACAGTAGTCCAAGTAAGTGGCAGCGGGAAAGTCCAAGCAATGGCCATTACCCTAAAGGGTGATTGTTGGTGAGAACAAGTCCTAGTTGGGACAGCACATCTTGGCGAATCAAGCATTTCACTGTAGGAGGCAACGGAGCAATCGAAAATGATGCTGCAGCTTGCTTGCCGTCTATTTCCACTTTTAGAACAGGTGTACGGTTTGCCAATGTCATTCCCCCGATTCCTGTCACCGTAGTAGTAGATGGTTGCACCGGCCAGTCAGAAGGCCACTCTCCAGGGGAAATTACACAAATGTCAGAACCGGTGTCCAGTAATCCTATCAATGTAATACTTTGCCCTTGGAAGGACAGTTGACATGATCTTTTTGGGCGAGTGGATAAATCAATAGTAAGCAGGGCCAAGCCTCCGGTAGAGCCAAAACTTCCTTGTTGTCGGGGTTCCTGTTTTAAGGGTGTTAAGCCCCCCGTCATTTGTGGAAGTGGTACTAGCTGGGCTAAACGTTGTCCTTTTGTCACTTTTACTGGGGGATGGGGGGTATGGACCATGATCATAATTTCCCCTTCATAGTCCAAATCTATTACACCTGGTAATACAAACAGTCCCAACATGCTTGTAGATGATCGACCTAGAAGCAGTCCTCCAGCTGGCTGTCCATTTATCATAATAGGTCCAATTATCCCCGTGGGAATTTTATACGGCTGGTTGGTCATAATTATAACGTCTACTGAGGCTGCCAAATCCAAGCCGAGACTCCCTCTTGTGGCCGGTTGGAGTTGTTGCGGGGTGTCATCGTTGCGGCTGCTATTTTTGTCCCAGCGCGGCTGCCGTCCGCGCTGGAAATCAGGTTTCCCGAATTCCCTTGTCTTCTTCGGCAGGCAGTGGAGTTGTGTGTATTGGATTGGCATTTTCCACACCAAATTCCTGTTGCCGCGCATTCTCGACGAGTATGGCCTGAATTTCCACATCTGAAACACTTCATTCGGCCGGCAGCAGTAGGATTTGAGCGGGGGCAGATGGCTGCCGCTTGGAGGGGAGCAAGAGCTGCCATAACCTGATTTTGGGAGCTAATAGCCTGGTCCCGTAGTGCCTCTGCTTGCTGCTGTAAACCCTGCCCTATTTTCTGAAGTGCCTCAACCAGAAACACTTGGGAACCGGTTGGCATGGATGAGGCTTTTTCTAATAATTGTTGTACTTGCCAGTCCCCTGGGATAGTACTAATCAATTGTCTAGTTGCAGGATTGCCATTCTGCAAGATGCATTGTTTAAGTAGGGCATCTTGCATGTGATCGGGTACCCCAGCTCTGGACAATGCCTCCATGATTTTGTCTACAAAAATGCCCAGGGCTTCCTCCCTGCCTTGTTTAATGCCCATATAAAGGGGTATTCCGCCTGGTGTTTTAACTTTGTTCATTGCTCTCTGAGCCACAGCCATAGCCTCCCTAAGTTTGCCTGGTCCTAATGCTGCCTGGTCCTCAACTCTTGTATGTGCACCTTGACCCAACAACTCATCCATAGTAATTCCTGCCACGGGATCTCCCTGGGGCCTCGGAAGATTAACACTCATTGTAGCCTCTTCCCGCCACTTCGACTCAAACAATAGCCGCTGGTGGGGCGAGTAGATGAGCTTAGCAATACCCCTGATATCTGATGGTAACAGGACTTGGGAGTTAAACATATAATCCAGCATTTGTTTCACCGGCTCGCTATTAACCCCGTAACTCCCCACTGTGGCACGCAATTGGGCCAACATTTTCCAATCTAAATTTTGCACTTGTGCCACTTGACCACCGCCCTGCGGGTTAGATGTAAAGATAACTGGGAACGCCATCTCTTGGGTGGCTGCAACAAGGTCCTCGTCTCCCTTGTCAAATCCTTCCCTTGCCAATGTTTTCCACATTTCATGTCTCTCTCTGGCCATGGCCTCCGCTAGGTCAGATTCTGCCCCAGGGATAGGCTCCTGGCTTACTAGAGAGGCAGTCGGCCGGGATATAGGACGAGATATAGGAAGGGGAGTGAGGCCATTGTTCTCGGAGTGGTTAAAAGAAACAGAAGGGGGAGCGGAAGGTGCAGGGGGAGGTGCAGATGGCGATGGGTCAGGCACTTCAACAGTCAAAAAGAAAGGGGGGTTAGGGGCATTAGGATCCTGAGGCGAGCCATAATCTCGATTACGCTCCCGGGCAGAGCAAGCCTCCTCTGCTGCCCTTTTTTCCGCCTGAGCCATTAACAGCTCATTGTATACTTCTTTCCACAATTTTCCCATTTTTTTTGCGGTTTTATCATCTTCCAAAACTAGTTCCCACATCTTATCTCCAAATTTTCTCCATTCCGTTAGCTCATGGACAGAATGAGGGTTAACAAAAGACCCAGAAGAGGTAGCGTATGTCAGTAGGGAGGGGAGCTCCTTATCTAGATTTATCCCCTTAATCTGTCTCTTTCTCAAAAATGCTGTGAATAAATCATATGCTGCTTTCCTGTCCATACTTACGTCAGCGCTGTTGCAGACCTCCAAGCTTCGGCAGCACGTATCGGCCGAGCCCACCGCTGTGGTCACTCGGGACTCGGACCCCCTTCTAGTGCTCTGTAGTCGTCCTTCTAGCTGCAGGACCCGAACCCAACGTAGCTCTCAACCGTGGTAGCGTGTCTCCTTTCGCTCTTTTTTCTCGACTGAGCCGAGGATCACGTCGGGGTTCACCATTTGTTGGGAAGCCACGGGAGACGAGTCTCATCTATCATGGTCAACAAGTCTCGTTTATTGTATACAAAGGTATCATACTTATACAGGCACTAATTAGCTCATACATATTGCAAAAGCATAGCTCAGGATTGGTTAGCTACTTGCTAAGGCATACATCCCTTGTAGTTACAGTTTTCTTTCATCTGCTTATCTTTCAGCATACCAAGGTACTATCATCATGTGATTTATTGGAGACACTAATCTTCAAGGGCAGCTTGTTCCTATCCTGTAGGCACAGCTGGGCTTTGTAGTGTTAAACCTTGATTAACTTCAGTGTGTCATGACCCTTGCTACGGAGCCATTGCTCAGATACATTGTCTACAATATAGAATAGAAATAAATTGAGGGAGTGAGGGAGGAAGGAAAGAAGGATTGCAATTTAAGCTTGTTTCCTCTGCTAGTGTACTGTGCTTCTCTCTGGTCAGTGATTGTCTAACTACTCAACATGGAGTAGATCTGCTTCAGTTTGTAAGAGAGCAAGCAATACTTTTTCTTCTTTGCCCCAAGCACCCTGTTGCTAAAACATCATCCTTGAGTGTGCTTGAGTTTCCTCTGGCAAAGAGGTGTCTGAACCTATGACTTTGTGTACTTGATCACAGGGTTAGTTGAGCTTCTTTATACCAGAGCTTAAAGTTCCCAGTGACTCTGTAATTGGTCTTTTCTGGCCAGGCCAACAGCTTTTTGTATGTTAGTAGAAACAATTGCAGGTTGCAACAATAGCTGGGGGAAAGGTGTTCAAAGAACAACCAAGAAGAAAGGAGTAGTGCTTCAAAAAAGGCTTCTTTTCATTGGAGAAGTTAGTGAGACCTTTTGACTTATGTAGAGACATCCATGTCTGCACCTGAAAAAGAAAGCACTTTGGAGAAATGGGCTTTCTGTGCTCTTAGCCTTTCCCACTACTAGCCTTAGGAGACCTGTTGTGCTCTTGGGAGTTCCCATTACTTACCACAGGAGTCAGATTTGTAATGATTGAGAACCCTGAACATCACAGATACCACCACTCCCTCCCAGGTTCCTCCTGCTGTGGTTTTTATTTTGCTCCTGGACTCTAGTGAGTGGTGGCCCTAGTCCTACCGTGCATTACAACAATTGGGTTATGCTTCAGATGAAGCCTCACCAAGGGCTCTGTGTTCAGTGAGTGGGCTGTTGTGGTTCCCCTCGTGCAGGACACCAAGGTTTGTGTGGTGTGTAGGGACCCTGGGAGTGTTGTTCAGGTGCCACGTGCTCCTTCACAAGGCAAAACAACACCAAAATGGGGGGAACCACAAAACTCTGTAGTGATGTTTTGTGGCTGCAGCTTTCATTTCTTTTGAATTGGTGCATTTTAATGTTGTGCTGAAAGAACACAGCATTGTAATTAGTTGGGCCTTATTTTTCTGATAACTGCTTAAGCCTTAATATCCTGCAAAGCATGGTATTTTTCTATCAAAAGGGAAGGTTTATGGTCTGTATTTCCATAGAACCTCATTCTTAAGGAGAAACAGTCCATTACACAGAATAAATTTCCTGAATATTTCTCAACATTATTTGCTTAATAGAATCATTAGTACTACAATTATAAAGAAAAATGCTAAATAGCCAGAAAAATGTTCTGTGGGTCTCAGGCTGCAGTATGTATAATGCTGCTATGTACTTATAAGCAAGGAGATCCCTCTGTATTGATTTTGAAAACTGGTATCATATTAATAAGCTGAGGGCTTCCTTAAAGCAAGGCTTCAGGACAGTCAGACCCTACTGAACTTGTAATTGTTATTTGCTGGCAAGGTCAACAACTTTCCAATCTCAGTAGAATACTGAATGGTTGCAAACTATGCTACCCAAATACAGCTGCAACTGTATCACCCTCTACCTCTGCTCCACCCACACATCACAAATAGCTACAAGAGGAAAACATCTACTGTTGAGCAAGAAGATTCCTAAATTATAGACATCAATAATTTAATCAATTGTAATTTATTCTGTCATTACTCATTGCACTATGGCTAAAATGAATGTTTTTGTGATTTGCTCTTTTCTAGTAGTATTACTGTAAGTAGAGGTTCTATTTTTTTTTTTAAATTCCTGCAGATTCAGTGCATCTAAAGGTAACAATTTATCACAGCAGCATGAACTGATGTAGGCAAAGAATTGCAGGCTGAGAATTGCTCTGCTCACAAAACCTATGGGCAGGCAATCTCTATAGCACTCAGGACCTGGGGAGGAGGGGGAAATATGTACTTTTGGTTAAATAAGTAGTTACTTATGCTGGCTGTCAGGAGTTTTATTGTGCATTTTTTTTCTTTTTAATCTATTAAGTATCTGACCTAAGGTTTGTACCTCATTCTGAGGAGAATCCATGTAGTGTGCATAACTTGCCCTGAAAGAGGCTGCTGAATGCAAAATGTGCCATTGTAACAACTGCCATCAAGGAGAGGCAGCGTGGTTTGAGGGTGTCTGTACCCACTAGACAGTCTGTTCACTGCAGCTTAGTGTTGAGTAAAGTCTAATTTACTTTGTGTCAGAAGCCAGATACTTCAACCAAAAGGAAGCCTGAAGATAGGGTATTGTCGCTATTGTATTAGGGACGGCGATAATAACGCCATACGACTCAGGCTTAGTAGCAAAATGAGAGCAACTTTATTCTTCCAAACCATCTTTTATAGACAGTTCCGATAAAGTTTCATTGGTTAGCAAACCACCACAAGACCATCATTGGACAGTTGGGAACAACATCCCTCAAGGGTCTCTTGCAAGTAAACAACACCTGCAAAGGTTGTTTTCTTTCTCCAAGGACTGTTTTGGGGTTCCTCCTTACAGCTTCCCAAGCCACATTTTCTCAGCCCAGTGTGAGAAAGTTATGTGACTTAGTTTCACACAGACACTGTGCTACTGCTGCCTGATTCTCTCACATCCAGCATCCACAGTTCCCCCTTTTTGTTTTAAGGTGGAAAGGCAGTGTTTGTAATCTCCTGCAGGGCCCTTGCAGGAAAGAGAACAAACATGGCACAAGAGGTCTCTTTAGTAATTTGTTGGTTACCAAATGAGAACTTCAATCAAATACTGACTTAGAGTGATCAGGGAGATTTCCTAGCACATGCTATCGAATCCTTTCTTGTACCACCATTGAGTCTCGTTGTTCCTTCTTGCAAGAAACCACTTCCTAATTCTAATACAGTAAACAAAACATCATTAGTCTGCTCAAGGAACTGGCAGTCTAACTTGTCAAAAACCCAGAGCACTCACTCTCTATTTGTAGAGGGACCATGTGATTGATTGGCATCCTGATCATCATTCGAAGGTTGCCTGTTGGCTGCTTCCTGCTTTTGGTGTCGCAAGTCAGGGTGAACACACCTTGCAGGTACCCACCGTATCCCAGTATCTGTGGAAACGCATGCATACCCACGACCCCAAGCAATGAGCTCACACGGGCCCTCCCACTTATTAGTGGTTAGATCCCGCACCCAGACTTTTGCTCAAGGCAGGTGCGCCTCACCTGAAGGCTGCAACAAAAGAAAGTGATTCAAAATGACAGGATTGTCTGAATTCTTTGGCACTGTAAGGCGATTAATTGTATATAGAGCCTTTTTCAACCAGCTATGCAGGGTTTCTCCAGGCATTCCCTCTTTTTGTTTTTCCAGAACACACTTTAGGGTACCATGAGCGTGTTCAACAATAGTTTGACCAGTTGGAGAATGTGGAATACCAAATTTGTGCGATACTCCCCATAATTGTAAAAACTGCTGCGTCTTTTGCGAGACGTAGGCAGGACCATTATCAGTTTTCACGGCAGAAAGTATACCTAAGACCACAAAAGCAATCTTCCAATGGGCAATAACATCATGACCCTTTACTCCGGTGTGAGCAGATGCCCACAAAGCAGAGGAGAAGGTGTCAATAGACACGTGCACATACTTAAGTCGGCCGAATTCAGCAATATGAGTGACATCTGTTTGCTAAAGCTGCAAGGCTTTTAGGCCCCTGGGGTTCACCCCCGCTGGTAGAGGTGCAGTGAGTCCGTGACAGTCAGTGCAAGAACTGTCAATGTCACAAGCCTGAGTTGGCGTTAATTGAAATTGCTTCTGCAGAGTATGTGCACTTTGATGGAAAAAATCATGCGACGCTTTGGCCTGAGCAATTTTGTCAGGCTGAGGCGCTACCCATACAGGGTTAGCTAACCTGTCAGCCCTGGCATTACCCTCTGTTATGAAACCTGGTAGGTTAGTGTGGTTCCGAAGTGCAGAATATAATATGGATGAACTCGGGCCTGGATTGCACCCCACAAAGTCTTCAGAAACTGAAATAAGTTTTCGTTATTGACCTCTTTCAGAAGTGCACAATCCAAACGTTTGGTTATGTCTGCTACATAAGCAGAATCAGTGACCAAATTTAGTGGTACCTGAGAGAACTGCTGGAATGCCATGGCAGCAGCCCTCAATTCAACTAACTGGGCTGAGCCTGACTCGTGGCCTTCTAGCACTTGCCACTCAGATTCATCCTTCCAGGTAACAGTGTCTTTCCCTGTTTTTCCTGAACCATCAGTGAAGACGGTAGGTCCTTGCACCAGCACCGGACTACTTTTTGGCTGAAAGAACTATTCGGCTGACTTTGCCAATTTCAATAATTTGTGGCTGGGCAGATGATAAGCAATCTGCCCTGAGAAATTTTGCAGCACACTTTGCAAAGAAGTGCTGTTAATAAGACTCCATTCAAATTCCTCCTGTTGCACTGGAAGAATGATTCTTGCAGGATCAGCTGCCATTAATTGCAAACACCGTTGACAGCATTTGATTATCAATTGAGCGATCAATTCAAACAATGTGAGTGCTGTCTTTTTTGGTTGATGGGGCAAAAAGACCCATTCCAAAACGTGCAAGGGATCAGACCATTGTTCGCTCCATTGGCCAATGATACCTGTAGGATGAGAAGCTGGATTGGTAATAAAAATGGTGATATCAATGGAGGGATCTATTCGGTAAACCTGACGAGCAGAAACAGCTTGTTGGACTTCCTCCAGCGCTTGTTGCGCCTCAGGAGTCAATTCTCGAGGTGAATTCAGATCAGGGTCCCCCTTTAAAATGCTGAACAGCAGGGACAATTGCACTGTGGTTAGCCCCAAGTAAGGATGTAACCATGCCATGATACCCATCAATTTCTGTGCATCTTTCAGACTCTTAATAGAATCTGTGAACTACACCTCCTGATGTTGAAGTTTGATCTAAAATTTTGACTCCTAAATACTTCCAAGGAGGATGCTGTTGAACCTTCTCCGGAGCCACCTGTAGACCATAAGAATGCAGGGCAGTGAACAGCTGAGGCTTTATCCCTAGCAGTTCATCCTGGGTGGATGCTGCCACCAGGATGTCATCCATGTAACGATAGAAGTATGCTTCTGGAAACTGCTCATGGACTCCGGACAAGGCCTGAGCCACATACCATTGACAAATAGTCGGGCTGTTTTTGCAGCCCTGTGGCAAGACCTTCCATTGATACCTCCGCACAGGTTCATGTAGTTACTTTCTCTTCCACCACCGTGGTGGCCTGGTTTTTGGACAGACGGCACGGCTACCACATTCTAGTGTGTGGAGCTTGGGCAGTTAACACTACTACACCAATATGGTCGATCGTTAAAAGCGTTTATTAATTGAAACATGCAGTTTAAATACTATCTGGTCTTTCCCTACGTCAGAGGGGTATTACTACATTTCCTGGGGGGAGAATGGAAAAGTGCTGGCATTGTTCAAGAGGGGAACTGGTGTCCTTGAGATAACTTATCTCTAGGTTGGTGTGTGCCTGTCCCTTCCGTGACAATACGACTTTCTTCCGGAGTGCCTGTCCCTCTGCAGTCCACATCCTTTCCACATCTCCCCCACATCTCCCCCCCTTCTATCACTAAAGAAATGAGGTAGTTATACATGTATATATATATATAGGCACTAAATGAGGTAGAAGGTTAGTATCTTAACAAAAGGAAGAAGGAGTTTGGAAACCTGAGTAAGTTTTTGCCAGGCAAGTTTGGAAAAGCTTGTGACTGGCAATGTTCCTGGATTAATTCACAGCATTTCATGCAGGCCTAGGAACAGAATGTTAGTCCGTTCTAGGCGAGCTCTAACAAATGAGACTATCTTGTTCAGCAGGCATGGTCCGAAGATAGCAGTTAAAAGTAGCATTGCCAATGGGCCTACTAAAGTGGAAATCAAAGTGGTTAACCATGGGGATTGGTTAAACCAGGATTCGAACCAGCCTTGCTGAGCCTCTCTATCTTTTTGTCTCTGAGCCAGTCTGTTTCGAAGTTCTGCCATGGAGTCTCTAACCACCCCGGTGTGGTCTGCATAAAAACAGCATTCTTCCTTCAGGGCTGCACACAGGCCTCCTTGCTGCATGAACAGGAGGTCCAAGCCTCGCCTGTTCTGCAGGACCACTTCCGAGAGCGAAGAGACTGACTTCTCTAGGTAGGAAATGGATTTCTCGATCCTCTGCAAGTCCTCATCAATGGTCATTTGCAGTTGAGACAGTCCTTGGTGCTGTGTTGCTAGGGCCGAAACACCTGTCGCCGTTCCAGCGGCTCCCAAGCCGAGCAGCATTGCGATGGTTATTCCTGTTATTATCTCTCTTTTGTGAAGCCGGCTGGGTTCTTCGAAAAGGTTGTACACCTCTTCGTCTGAGTGGTACAGGACCCTAGGAACAATCAGAACTTGGACACAGAAGTCGTTAGATTCGTTGAACTTGGGAAGAAACACACAAGGACTTACTCCGGATCTCTGACAAACCCACATTGCTGATGCAGCTGGGACTACCCACTTGTTATTTTTTCTGTTGGGCTTTACAACTTTGGAGCAAACATTCCCTTTTCGCTTAGCTAGGGCTGCATTTCCAAAACATCTGCCCCGACCTGAGACTTGACTCAGGGTGATACCTCTGCGGGGTGTGTCCCATCTGCACTGATGAGGTGCATTAGCTGTGGAGTAAGTGAATGAGGTGTTTACAGCAACTCCTTCATAAAAAGGGGGTTGGACATCATAACAAAGCCAACAGGAATTGGTTAGATTAGGGCTAGATTCATTCAGGGATAAAAAAAGTAGCATCTAACATACGAAGGATTGGGTCTGGGTCTGACTTGGCTGATTGGCCTATCTGGAAAGCTTTTTCATCACTGGTTGGGTCTTCTGTGACACTCGCGGGTAAGGTTTTGGGATAAGTTATGTTTTTCTCTGTCTGTGTGCTTTTAATCACCTTGTTGGGTCCAACCGCTCGGGGTGCGGAAGGCTGGAGCCTGGTAATTCGCACATTCACCCACTCTTTTGTCCCGTGCAGGACCACTGTCCATGCTTTACCCACTGTCCAACCAGGATGATTTGGCTGCAAGACCGTCATGTTATAGTATATACATTTTTTAAATTTAGGGATTTTATAACTGTTTCGATGGGGGTTTCCCTGTACAGAAGGAGGTATTTTGCAACCTGCGGGTGCCCAGGTGAACTGCAGGAACTGGTCGGGCTCTGGTGGGTCCCACCCAGGTCCTGATGGCCTGGCATCTGTGACTATAGTTTCACAGCCCCAGTGCCCACAGTATCCCCACCCAGGGTAATTACAATAACCTTTCCCTGGGTTTGAAGCTGGGCACCAGTAGGATATATGCACGGGTGATGAGTAGGAATTTATCTTTGGTCGTCCTGGAAATAGATCGGTGATGCGAAGCACGAAGGATGGAGTGTTTGGTGTGGTGATGTCTCTGAGCACCTTATCGCTGGTAAGGTGTCTCATGACCCACCTGAATGGCTGATGTGGGTAGTAATCTGGGCTGGCTTGTCCTCTGGCAATAAGCCCCAACAACAAAATCACACAGACATGTTGTCGATGCTTAGGTCTCACCTGCATGGGTTTCTCTGCTGCTGTCTGACGTTTTGGTGGCGTGTCTCGTTCCTCTGGAAGGGGCATATATGCATTATGTGGTCGCCCCACCAGCATGTCCTGTAAACAGAAACTCACAGTTCTCATTAGTCTCATCCTGCTCACTGTGAAGATCAGGTTTAATTGATTTGAGAGGACACCACCTGGTTTTCCCGTCCTTTCTGACAGCTGCATACCCTCGCCCTGCAAGCATCAATCTCCAGCCCCGTTCCCACTCACCCAGCTCATTCTTAATTACAACCTGCGGGCCTTCCTCTATTGCTCTGGAGGCCCAATGTTTTTGAACGGGACTGTTTGCTTCATTTCCTCTGGGGAACTGATTCAATGCTATCAGCGCGGTTGCCAATAGACGTGTCTGCTCTCCTGAGGGGATGGAGTTGGTCATGCCTTCTGCTTTTGCCAACACCTCTATTTTGTTTTTCAGGGTCTGGTTTGCCCGCTCAACTATAGCTTGTCCGGTACTGTTATATGGGATACCTTGTACTAATGTGATCCCCCATTTGGAGGCAAATTCCTGCACTGGTTTAGAAATGAAATTGGAACCGTTATCTGTTTTGATCTGCTTGGGAATGCCAAGCCATGCCATGGCTGTCAGCCAGTGCTGAATTGTGGCTTTAGAGTTAGCTTTGTGATGCTGTGTGGCTATGATCATTCCACTGAATGTGTCCACTGTTACTGCAAGCCATGCTCGAGGCTTCAACAGTTGACACAAGGTGAAATCTGACTGCCAGATTTCTGAGGGCTTGAGACCTCTTGGGTTGACCCCACTGGTCCACAGAGGTGACTTCTGGCAGTGAGGACATGTGGCCACTACATGTTTGGCATCCGCTGTGGTGATTCCGCATCTCTTTGCCAGTGCTTTGGGTCCAATGTGGAGGGATTCGTGCAACTGACAAGCTTCTTGCAGCGTCCAGACGCCTTTCGCTGCAGCGTCCGCCTTGTCATTGCCGATCTGGAAGTAACCTTTGACTGGGTTGTGGCTGTTGATGTGAATGACAGATACTGTGCCCTTTCGTGAGAAGAGTGCTTCTTCTAGCATCAGGGCTGCTGTTGATGTTGACACACCTGGTCCTGCCATAGCCAGGCAGAGCCTTGCCACGAATATAGAGTCTGTTACGATGTTCAGGTGCTCGTCTTGGAAGAGTCCACACGCCAAGACTACTGCTGTCGCTTCCAGTTGCTGCACCGACAGTGTGGGGTCACATGCTTTGATGCAATGCCATTGCTCTTCTGCCTGCCACACTGCTGTCGCGGTGGAAGTCGTGGAGGAAGCGTCTGTGAAAACTGTTGGTCCTGGGTGTGGTCTGTCCATGACCTTCGGTGGCATGTCTATGTCGACTATGGTCAGCAGCTGAGTCCAAGGTGGTCTGATGGAGTAGAAGATCTCTCCTCCGAATCCGATGAGAGCAAGGGCTAGGTGTTCTGAGATTGTGGTTGACTCTGTGGTTGGTTGCTTGCGGAAAGGAAGGTGGATTCTTGTTGGCTCAGTCCCTAGGTGTTTCAAGGCGAGCTTCCTGCCTTTCATGATGAGGTTAGAGATGCATTCTATTGCTGGGGAAAATGCACGAGCTGGTCTTCCAAGGACCACCCATTGGATCGGTCAGGCTTTCTCAGAAGGTCCTTGGGCCAACGCTCCCACTCCCCCTTTTGGTGTGAAGTGTACATATAAGTCCAAGGGCATCGCTGGATTCCATCTGGCAAGTGTACCAGTGGACATCTGCTGTTCGATGAAGTCGAGGGAACTCGCTGCTTGTGGTGTCAGCTCCTTGGGTTCCCAGGGGTGCTTTCCTTTCAGGAGGTCATACAAAGAGTCCATGACCTCAGAAGGAATCAGGACGATGTTGCGAAGCCACTGCAATGATCCCACCAGGCGTTGCACGTCATGGAGCGTCTTGATGTCTCGGTGGACTTTCACCTTGGGGGGTGTCACGTAGGAGTTTGTGATCCCCACTCCCAGGAAGGTGACGCAGGGTCCTCTCTTGATCTTCGCGCTCGCAATTTCGAAGCCGTTGGCCTGGAGAATCTCTGTGATCACGGATACCAGGTGATCCACTTGGCTCGCTGATGGTGCTGAGACCAGGATGTCGTCCATGTACTGGATGATGGTTGCAGTGGGATAGGAGTGTCGAACTGGCGTCAGCGCTTTGTCCACAGTGATCTGGCAAATAGTTGGGCTGTTGACCATACCTTGCGGGAGAACTTTCCACTGGAAACGCAGGCTGGGCCGCTTGCCATTTGGGAAAACCACGGAAAAAGCAAATCGTTCCCTGTCCTCAGGATGCAAAGGTATTGAAAAGAAACAGTCTTTAATGTCCAATACTGCACATGGCTGTCCTTCAGGGATGGCTGAGTTCATAGGTAACAGTGTCTGAACTGGACCTATGGGTTGGATTGTTTTGTTCACTTCTCTCAGGTCGTGGACTAGGCGATAGCCCTCTCCAGACCTTTTGGGAATTACAAACACAGGAGTGTTCCATGGGATTGTGGAGGGTTCTATGTGACCCTTTTGCAGTTCCCGTTCAACCAGTTCCAACAATGCTGCTACTCGAGGCTCTGAGAGGGGCCACTGCTCGACCCAAACAGGGTCTGATGATTTCCAAGTCAATTTGATCGGCAGCAAAGGGTGTGCAGCAGTGGCCCTCATTATAAATTTGTGATTCTGACTCCAAGCATGGCCAAGACATCCCTTCCTATCAAGGGTGGAGAATCTTGCAAAATGTAGGGATAAATTGCAACTGTTTGTTCTGGTCCCTTTTTTGTGTGAAGTGTTATGGCTACCAATTGGGTGCTTTTCCAGGCTCTGGACTGTCCCCCCACCCCATTTACAGGAGGGACTTCCTTAGCTTGCCAATGTCTGGGCCAATTTGATTGAGGGATAATCGTGCAGTCTGATCCTGTGTCTGCCAAAAACTGAAGCCCTAAAACATGAGGGTCCCGATTGCCATAGAGCTGACATGTCCCCCACACCCTCATGGGCTCTTTACCTACTTTCATGACCAGGGCCACCCAGGGGTTCCGCTCTGGGGCGCCCCCTGCTGACCCTGTGACACTGGCGCAGTTTGTGGCGGTGAAGGGTGTGTGATTGTCACTGATGGTGCTGCACCGCTCTGCCACTGAATGGTTTGTGGGGATGTAATACTGACTGGTTCCTGTATATATATGGGGTATGAAGGTCCCCCACCCCACTGGGTGTTGGGAAAGATGGGCCATCTCGCAATGGGAGGAGGCTGAATTTGGCCCCCGCGCCCCCTCCCTCTCCCGTTTCCCCGGGGCTTGGATCTGCATTCCCTGGCAAGGTGACCCTTTTTCCCACAGCTCCAGCAGGTTGGTCTCTGGCGCTGTTGGGTCGGGGGTGCTGCCACGGGCTGCTGTTCTGGCTGAGGACAGCTTGCTGCCAGATGACCTGTTTGGCCACACTTGATGCATGCTATTGCATTGGTTATGGTATGGATTGTTGCCTGCATGGGAATTAGTTGTTCTTCCCTTACCACATGTTTGATCATGTCGGCCAAGCTGGCTCCCACTGGCAGAGAACGTAGGATGTCCTTGGTGACAGTATTACACTGTTGTTTCAGACAGTCTGTCACCACAGGTCCCCTTGCAGCCTCAGGTAGGGTAGAGGAATCAACTGCAGCCTGCAAGCGGTCCACGAACTGCGCGAAACCTTCACTCTCCCCCTGCTTGATAGTGGACCAGGGTGTAGATTTATCAACCACTCTAGAAGCCGCCCTGATGGCTTCTCTGGCTGCCCTTGTCGTGGCTCTGACTTCCTCTGCTGAGAGGCGTACTGCTTGGTCTTGTGGTGTAGCTACATCGTCATGTTTGCCTAGCAGTCTGGATAGGGTAGAGCCATTCAGAGGCTGTCCCTGCCCTGAGGCTTGAGCCAAAGCAGCTGCGCATTTGTCTGACCACTCTTGCTGAAACAGAATCAGCCCTGCTCCGTCAAAAAACATACGAGTTATCTGTGATATATCGAAAGGCAGCATATCATCATTACTAAATAGACCATCTACCAATGTTGACACCACGGCTGAACCAATTCCCTTTTCTTGAATTGCTTTCACCACTGCCTGTATCTCTTTTGTATTCAGAGGAGTATATGTCCTCCTTAAATTTTGCCTTGCCCCCGTAACTCGTACTGGAAAAGCATGTATGGCTGCAGCTGGTTTCCAATCAGCGCATGCTATCTTTATTTTTCCCCAATCGGTAAGTTTATGTTGTGTTTGTTCCCCTGCATTATAAAAAGCTTTGTTTGGTTTCGGTAAAAAACTCATAAATTCTGTTATCTCCGCTTCTGAGTCAGTACCGGATTCGAAACTGTCAGTGGGACTGGCTGTGGAGCCGTGTTCCCACTCAGAGTCGGAAGTCAACTGCTGGTACACTTCCGGCTTGCTGTGCCTTTTTGTTGGGCTCCGCCCCCGTCCCGCCTTTCGGGGGTGGCTTCGGTCTTTGCCTCGGGTTCCGCCCCGTTCCGCCTCCCGTGTCCGGCCCCTCCCCCCTTCCCGGGGGTGGCACCGCCACGCCTCTTGGGGGCAGTCCCATTCCCGCCCCCTGGGCTCGCCCTGCCCCCCCCACGGGGGGGTATTTGCTTTGTAAAATGACATTGGGAGCGGTTTCCGGCTGCGCGCGCCCCCCCACTCGCTCTCCCGCGCGTGCGCAGTGCAGATCGGCTCGTCCGGGCTTCCCTCCCGCGCGTGCGCGTTCGCGGGGGTTCGCACTTCCGGTTTTTCAGCGCCGCGCGGCCATGCGTTCCGCCCCCACTCCGAACCGCGATCGCCATTTTCGCGGTAGGGTGGGGGGGGGGCCCGCTCCGCCACGTCTCTGGTGTCCCTCTCGGCGCTTCTCGCCTCCTGCGCTAGCTCTTCCCAAATGGTCCGCGCCCGCTCCGCCGGCTCCGGCGAGCGGCCGGTACCCCGTGCGTGCGGCGGCATTTCCGGTCGCTGCAACCCGCCGCCGTCTCGCGCGCACCGCGGCGGCGATTCCCGTCCCGGTGGCTCCCCGCTATCCCGCGTGCGCGGCATCCCCGATCCCGGTCGTTCGGCGCCCCACGCGCGCGGCAGCGTCCCCGGAGCCGGTGGCTCCCCGCCGTCCCGCGCGCGCCGCGTCCCCGGCTTCAGCGGCTCGGCGCTATCCCGCGCGCGCGGCGTCCCCGGCTCCGGTGGATGCCCGATATCGGGCGTGCCCGGGTCCCGCGGACAAAAGCGGCGGGGGGGTAGGGGGGAAAACGCGATATTTTTGGGGGGTTCTGGGGGGGTTTTTGGGTCCGGTGGGTCCCGCGGGACGGTCCGAGAGTCCCCCCCAAGGTCTGGAAGGTCCGGGGATGGGCTCTGGGGGGGGGGTGTAACGCGTCCTCTCCCCGCATGTTCCCGCTGTTAAACTGGCCATCACCGGGGGGTCCCCGGCTCCAGAACCCCCCCCCCCGGCTGCGTGACGGCAAATAAACACGTTTTCACTGCATTCCATGTCTCCTGCTCCTCCCTTGCTTTTCGCAAAGCTGTCTCAACATTTCCCCATGCTTTTAGGTTTTTTCCACTGCCGGTGGCTTTTGCATCCTCTGCCAAAGCGGCAGTGTAGCTCTCCCACCTTTCTAAATTTAATATATCAATAGGCCTCTGAATCATGCCCAAATCTAGGAGCCTTGCAATAGCAAGATATAAGTTTTTCTGCTCACACCGTATTCCCCATTGCCTTTTCAAAAACTTTACAACCTGAGCGAGCGTTTCCATGGTCCCGCTGGTTCTGGAGGCGTCCCTCCGTGGTGGATCGGACCCGCCGCCACCACCGCCGCTTCCTTTCCAGGCAAAATTCCCGTTCCCCTAGGTTCTTTCCCGGGTTATCGGCACCACTATGTAGTTACTTTCTCTTCCACCACCGTGGTGGCCTGGTTTTTGGACAGACGGCACGGCTACCACATTCTAGTGTGTGGAGCTCGGGCAGTTAACACTACTACACCAATATGGTCGATCGTTAAAAGCGTTTATTAATTGAAACATGCAGTTTAAATACTATCTGGTCTTTCCCTACGTCAGAGGGGTATTACTACATTTCCTGGGGGGAGAATGGAAAAGTGCTGGCATTGTTCAAGAGGGGAACTGGTGTCCTTGAGATAACTTATCTCTAGGTTGGTGTGTGCCTGTCCCTTCCGTGACAATCCGACTTTCTTCCGGAGCGCCTGTCCCTCTGCAGTCCACATCCTTTCCACATCTCCCCCACAGGTTCAGCATAGTTAATTGTAGGTACAGTAAAAGCAAATTTTGGCCTGTCTGTAGAATGTAAAGGAATCGTGAAAAAACAATCCTTCAAATCAATGATCAGAATTGTCCACACCGTAGGGAGCATGGTGGGTGAGGGCATACCAGGCTGCAATGCCCCCATGCTTTCTAGGACACCATTGATTTTTCGGAGGCCTTGTAACAGCCTCCATTTTCCAGATTTTTTCTTGATTACAAAAACAGGAGTGTTCCAGGGACTAGTAGAAGGCTCAATGTGTCCCTGTTGCAATTGTTCCTGGACCAACTCATGAAGGGCGAACAACTTTTCTGCTGTCAGGGGCCACTGGTTTTCCCAGATGGGTTTGTTTACTAGCCACCATAAAGGCAGCGTAGGATACTGTGCGCCCTTGAGCACAGTGGCCCCCATCAAAAATGCGTCCCAATCTGTACCCTCCATGCTGCCAAAACATCTCGCCCCCAGAGGTTAAGTGGAGCTGCAGTGACATAAGGTCGAACTGTAGCTGTTTGTCCCTCTTCGTTCTTGATTAACACGGAACATCGGCTCATGAAAATCTGTGTTGTACCTCCCAGCCCCTCAACGGCCAAACCAATGGGATCCAAGGGCCATGTTGGAGGCCACGCAGAAAAGGAGATTATCGTCACATCCATGCCTGTGTCAATAAGACCTCGAAGCTGTATCTGAGGCGGGCTGGCATTTGGTAGAGTCAGGGTACACGTCATCTGTGGTCACTGATTAGAAATACATGCGGTCCAGAGAACTTGTGGCAGTCCTGTAGATCCGAAGCCACCATCTCCACGACTCTGCTCGGCAGTCCTGGAAACACATGACTTAAAAGGCACAAGTTGAGCAATGCGAGTCTTTTCAGGGATAGTGATGGGGGGGTGGGTGTGGAAACCATAGCACAAATTTGGCCTGTAAAGTCAGCATCAATGACTCCTGGAAGCACAAAGATCCCTTGTAGGGTTGCACTAGATCTCCCTACAAGCAGTGCACTTAGTCCTTGACCCAAAGGGCCAAACGCATCCAGGGGAACCTTATACACGCGGCTAGAATCTGTGGTTGTCGAGACAGACACTGCACTCAAACTGCTTCAGTAAAAACATCAGAAGGCTTCAAGCATCAGCTCCTTGTTATCTAAAAGTCTCTTGTACCTTTTCTCTTTAGCAATCCCACAGGGCAGCTCCACACAGCTCTGGATCTTTCTCTCCTTCCCTTCTTTCCTTCTGCAGTTCTGGCTCGCTCCTTTCTGTCCCTGTCACAGCTGCCTAACTCTGTTTTTCCTACATACAGCATCTTACTCTTTCTGTCCCTAGCACGACCTCCTGTCCCTTCCTCCTCCCAGCACAGCCAGCAGACTCCAACTCCAACTGAACCACCCAGCTAACTCACTCTTTATCAGACCCATAGCTGAGAGGGCAAGGCTGTTCCCACTCTTGGATAATTAACACAGCTGCAATATATCAAGGGTAAGATTGCCTTTAGTACTATCCCTCTTTGTCTCCCCACAATCTGTCTCCCCACAAGAATCTAGGGTGACTGTTGCTGCGGTGTGTACATCCACCCCGGCTGCTCCCTGGGTGCTCCCCCTAAGCTGGCTGAGTAAGCCTGCATTGGTACCATGCCCTGGGGAACCACTTGTGTCATAGCGCAGTTCCCCTGTGCGCTCCTGCTCACGTTTCCCAAGCCTGTCAATAACTGGCCATTGGAATGGAATCTAGATTTACATTAGGTTGCATAATGACCCGGCTTTGCACATTTAGAACACAGGAAACTTCTCTTACTTCCTTTTTTCTTTTGTTTTGCCTGTCCTTTCTTGCCCTCATTATCTGTTTGTTTCTGTGATCCACGGCCTGCCTGTTTTGGCCGTATAGCAGCAGCCAAAACAGTCATCTTGTGGTCTACAGAACCCACTTTAGCACATGCTTGGACCATCTCTGTTAATGAAGGGTCCCCTGGCATGGCCTCTATGACCTTTCTACAATCCTCATTGGCATTATCCTTTGCCAATTTCTTACATAAAATTTGTCTCAAGTTATCATCCTCAACCTGTTTCTTCAAGGCAGCTGCTATTTTCCCAACAAATGGCAAAAAATGGTTCCTGTAATCCTTGAATAATTTTCACATATCATGGCTTAGGAGCAGCTGTTTCTATAGTCTTTACCAATGCTCCCATGCCTATTTTCTGTCCCTGCTCGATAACTCGAGGGTCCCAACAGGCCTGAGCATCAGGATTAGCATGAGCACCTGTTTCCATATGAACATCCACCCCCATACCATATCTGAGATCTTGCGGATGCAAGCTCATGTTCTCTGCTGCAGTTCTTAGAGCCATCTGTCTCCAATTGTCCTCAAAGACTGCAAATTGCACAGGCTGGAATAGCACCTGAACCAGATGTCTAATATCAAATGGAGCAAGCAAATCAGTGTTTATCACCCTAATAATCTGCATAACTTCCTGTGAGCCAAGCCCGTACTTTGCCACTCTATCTTGTAGATCCTGTACAACTTTCCATGCTATGACATCATGCCTGTCTTCCCGTGGTGAGTTCCGGGCAGCCTTAACCACAGGAAAGGCCTGGACATTCCCCCGTGGTGCCCCACTGACTTCCTGATCTGTCTGCATCTCTTCCTCAGAGGCTGAAGCAGCCTCTGAGCCTTCCTCTATTTCCCTCCCCTCAACATCCATGCTGTTAATAATTCTGCCTCCGGGCTTCCCTATCCTTTCTAATAGATCCCAATTTCCCATTTTCAAAGCTTGCTCTTTTATCACCTCTCAAAAGCATACTGGATGCTTTGGACGCATGGTCACCTGACATGGTGGTAGTGTCCAGAGATGACTCTGGGATGGTCTTGCAGCGCGGCGGTCCCGACGCTCAGCTGTCAGGCCACTGTTGTCCTGCCGCAGGGCGGGATGTCAGTCGTCGGATAGATCACTGTCTGTGTCCCGTGGTAATGACACGTGAGATGATGGGCAGGGAATGGAGGAGGGCAGGCTGGCTGGAGACACTGAGGCAGGGAGAGCAGCCACCACGGGCACCGCGGGCAGTTGCTCCCTAGCAACAGGAGGCACAGTGGCAAAGCTTCCGCATTCGGCAGGGGGAGGAGGCAGTGCGGGCGCATGCGCGGGCCCCATAGCTGGAAACGGGGGGGCTGAGGAGGCCACACCCCCAACCACACCGACAGTCTGCATTGGCGATGGCTCTGGCAGCACTGACGCATGCGCGGGCCCTGCAGATGGGAACAGGGAGGCCGAGGGAATGGCAGCACCTCCCACCGCGTCGGCAGTCTGCATCGGTGATTGTCCTGGCAGCGCTGACGCATGTGCGGGCTCCGCAGATGGAAATGGGGGGGCCGAGGGAATGGCGCTTCCCACCGCACCGGCGATCTGCATCGGAGAGTGCTGTACTGTCACTTGCGATGCAGGAAAGGAAAGCGCAGGGAGCGCGGGGGGGGGGGGGGGGGGGGGGGGGCGAAGGAAGCTGTTTGCAACGAAGGCTCTCCTGTGGCCACTTGCAGCACTGGAAGGAGCGACACGAGGGTCATAGGGGGTGTGGAGGGCACTGTTTGCAGCAAAGGCTCCCCCATGGCTACTTGCTGTGGCGGGAGGAGCGGCGCCAGGTTCACGGCGGGCGCAAAAGGAGGTGGGTGCTCTCCGCATCCCTGCTGCTGCTGTGTTGACGGAGCCCTCGCAAGCAGCTCTGCGGGTGATGGATACCTTGGTACTATGAGATCCTGAGGGCAGGGGTACTTTGGAGGGACGTAATCTCGCGGTGAAAGATAGTTCATTCGCGCAATTCCCGTGTCCCTCAAGGGTCCAGGCAGAGCTGAGGGAACACCGCTCGTGGTGTCCCCGGCCCCGCTGCCCCCATCACCTCAGTGTGCAGAGAAGAGGCATCCTGGGCACCTGAATCCTCTACGTCTGCATCGCCCTCCCCAGGTGGCCCGTACTGTAGCGCTTTAGAGAGTTTGTCCCAGGTAGCCACCAGGCTACACACGCTGGTATCTCTGTCAGTTAACTCGAACCATAAGCGGTCCCCCACCGCCTGCCAAGCCTCCAGGCTAAAGGTGTTCTTGGCTGTCACTGTAAAGCCTTGGGCTTTTGCCCACTGTAACAAAGCGCGCAGGGAATCTTCTGGGACTGTAAGCCCCGAGCGTGACAATACATCCTTCCACACAGAGAGGACGTGTCATTCCTCAACGGAACATCGGTTCCCCATTTTAGGAGAACCTCCCCCGATGGCCTGCGTGTCCTACGTAACACGCAGAGGTTTGCCCTGGGTATGCGAACTCAAGCTTCATCAGGGTACTGTCCCAGACCTGTTCTACTTGGCTGGGTCCTCTGCCCCGTGGTCCGAGGGACCAGCCAGGAAGGCACGGGGGATATTACGTTTACCTCTCCGGAAGGAAACGGGTGGCAAGTGTTCAGTTTCGGCTGCAATGAGCAGCTGCAGCTGCGATGTATTGTCGGGTCCACCAGATGTCGCTATTGTATTAGGGACGGCGATAATAACGCCATACGACTCAGGCTTAGTAGCAAAATGAGAGCAACTTTATTCTTTCAAACCATCTTTTATAGACAGTTCCGATAAAGTTTCATTGGTTAGCAAACCACCACAAGACCATCATTGGACAGTTGGGAACAACATCCCTCAAGGGTCTCTTGCAAGTAAACAACAAGGAGACAAACAACACCTGCAAAGGTTGTTTTCTTTCTCCAAGGACTGTTTTGGGGTTCCTCCTTACAGCTTCCCAAGCCACATTTTCTCAGCCCAGTGTGAGAAAGTTATGTGACTTAGTTTCACACAGACACTGTGCTACTGCTGCCTGATTCTCTCACATCCAGCATCCACAGGGTGTTGCTCTGGATGTCCAGGCTTCCATAACCCATTGTAGTAATATTGCTTGTAGGGTATACAAAAGCACAAGGGCTATCCAGCTGAGTTTTAGATATCACCAAGGATAAAGTTTCCCTGCCCACTCTGTCCCCTGTTCTGGTGTTTGATCATGTGCATGGTGGGGGAAAAAAAAAAAAAGAAACAACCAAACATGCATGTATCTGATCAGAATTTCAAGCACTGCTGTTAATTTGGTGTTTTCTGCAAACTTGTGGAGAGTGTTGTTAAGTTCATTTTAAAAAAGGACTTTAAATAGCATTGACTCTAATATCTGTCTCAGGAATGTTCCTGTGCTGGATTGAAAGCAAAACCAGTGACAGACTCCAAGTCAGAAATACAATTTAATAAGAGGAAAAGAAAGAAGTAAAATAAAGTAAAATAAAATAAATGCAATAGTACAAAAAAACCACTGACAGAGTCAGAATACAACCTGACACCCTGTTAGTCAGGGTGGTAGTAGCAGTCCAGATGAAATGGTCTTGTCAAAGCAGTGATCCTTTAGAAAGGTCTGGTAGCTCTTGTCCTCTGCTAATCCAGTGGGGTAAAGGCTCCCTGTGCTGTCCCAAACCCTGGATTATATCCAGGTGGGAATGCTTGGCTCCTCCCCCTGGATGGAGCATCTCACAATGGGATGATATCATTCTATGAGTCATGCAGTGGGTCCTTGATGGCCCATTAAACAGAGATAGCTCCCAGAGGGAGTTATCTATGAGTCATGTGGCACAGCATTGATGGGCCCATTAACAGAAGATAAGAGAAACACTGCCCCACCTGGTTTCAACAGCTCATGAAGATGGTGGTAGAATACATATTTTGGGCACATCTTACATTTTAACCTAGGACAGTTACTAGTAGCACCAGTTGGATGTGGTGCTGTTAATCACAAGGTTCGGGCTTTTCAATTAAGCTAGTTTGATGTTTATAGGAATAGGGCAGTTGGTGATGACT
This sequence comes from Acrocephalus scirpaceus scirpaceus, assembly GCA_910950805.1. Taxonomy (NCBI): domain Eukaryota; kingdom Metazoa; phylum Chordata; class Aves; order Passeriformes; family Sylviidae; genus Acrocephalus; species Acrocephalus scirpaceus. The sequence continues at coordinate 1,279,007 of CAJVGK010000019.1, read as the reverse complement.
TACGTTTCACTCTTTTGCGTGTAGCATGCCTAGATGTATTTCTTCTCTTGTTGACTGACATCCACTGTGCCCTCCTGATACAATTCTGTGTGAGGCCAGTGTGTTATGAGCCCCACGAAGGTGTATCAAGCTCTGAGGGTTGACCAGCAACCTCCCAGAAATGGCTTAAGAATAATTTGTGAGACGGCTAATTGGGTGTATTTTGAAAAAGCAAAAGGTTTTAATTTAAGGCAAAATAACAAACTATACAGAACAAAAGAGAAAAAGCTTTGCACAGTGCAGGGAAGGCCCTTGCACATGCTAAGACAACCCAAAAAGTGACGAGAGACTCTGTGCTCTTTTTTAAGTATACAACGATCAAGGAGGGGTTTTTTGGCAAGCTGCCCAATAGAAACAGCTACAAGTCTTGAGGTACATTTCAAAGATCCAACAGGTTCCTTTGTCCTGGCACTGGGCCAATTATGGTGTGAGTAGCATAGAAGTTTCTGTTTCTTCTTCCTTAAAAGTTCTAGGGATGTAAGCTAAACTCTTTTCCTAATATGGAAACACCTACTCGGGTGTGGGGGTGCAGTGTAACAGTAGGATACTTGGCAAATGAGATATGTGAATAGTAGTTTTGAAACTTGAAAGATATCAGTGCTTTCTATGTACTTGTTCTGGTCCATGTGCAACTATGAATTACTTCATGCAGACACCTCGTGGGCCAGGGATGAAATAGGCCTTTGTGGTAGAGGAAGGATTTCCTTAGTGCAAGACATAACATTGTGTCCTACTTTTGCTGGATGCACGTGGGATTGGGGTGAATGTGTTGCTGGCCTGCACACCTCTCCTTTGCAGAACAGCATGAAGAGAGCTGGGAGAGAATTTCATCTTTGAAGGTTCTAGAAGGTGGGTTTTTTTCCCCTCCCTTCCTCTCTAATATTTGGCTTTAGGTTGGCTTAGGTAGCTCATATGTTTTCTTGCTCTTCAATTGTTTGGGGAGGAAGGAAAAGTAAGTGTAGAAAAGACTTTGACAGTTCAATGTAAGCTATTGAATAAGTTGACATTTATGTCAGAAGTAGTGGGAGAAATTCAGTTCAAGTTGGAGGTAACGTTTGTTCTGCACATCCTGCTTTGTGAACCTGTTTAGTGAGAGAAAACATTTCTTTATCTCTCAAGAAAGATTTTCATGCTTGTTGTGTTGCACTAAATGGTTAGTTCATTTTATTATTATATTGCACTGGGTGATTGGTAATATATATCTGCACACAAAAGTAGCTTTATTATATTTTGCACATGGTATGTTCTATACCCCCCTCTCTCTGGGCTCTGGTGGTATCCTCCAGTCGACTCCTCCCCACACCCCTCCCCCAGTTTGCCTCCCATTGGTTGTGGTTCCTCCCCCTTCCCCCTCCCCTTTTCCAAGGGCATAAAACTCCTCGCCACATGGCCATAGGCCTCTTTCTGGCCTAGATGGCTGTCGCTGTCGAGGCGGTCACAACACAAAGCAGAGACCAGAAGCAGTCTCAAATGGCAATTGTTTATTATCGAACATGGCTGACCTTTTATACATCTTCTAATTGTTTATACTTCTTCTACCCCAACTATTGGTGACAATCAACATAACACCATTGGTGAAAAGTAACAGTGACTTCAGCTAACTTTCTAAAAATACTTCATCTAGCTGTGAACTTCTGTCCTAGGTTAAAATGTAAGATGTGCCCAAAATATGTATTCTACCACCATCTTCATGAGCTGTTGAAACCAGGTGGGGCAGTGTTTCTCTTATCTTCTGTTAATGGGCCCATCAATGCTGTGCCACATGACTCATAGATAACTCCCTCTGGGAGCTATCTCTGTTTAATGGGCCATCAAGGACCCACTGCATGACTCATAGAATGATATCATCCCATTGTGAGATGCTCCGCCCAGGGGGAGGAGCCAAGCATTCCCACCTGGATATAATCCAGGGTTTGGGACAGCACAGGGAGCCTTTACCCCACTGGATTAGCAGAGGACAAGAGCTACCAGACCTTTCTAAAGGATCACTGCTTTGACAAGACCATTTCATCTGGACTGCTACTACCACCCTGACTAACAGGGTGTCAGGTTGTATTCTGACTCTGTCAGTGGTTTTTTTGTACTATTGCATTTATTTTATTTTACTTTATTTTACTTCTTTCTTTTCCTCTTATTAAATTGTATTTCTGACTTGGAGTCTGTCACTGGTTTTGCTTTCAAACCAGTACTACTTCTCTCCTTATCTTTCTTCTCTTCTCTTCTTCTCTCGGTCTCCTTGGTAACAGCCTTGAAGAAGGCTCTTTATCAACTTCTTGCTTCTCAGCTTCTTGAGCTAACAGGCCCTCTGGTAGATCCTTCTACAATTCCCTCTTTTTTTTTTTTTGAACTGCAAACACAGCTGCTATGGATTTTTGTAGGGCCCTTTGCAAAAAAATCCAAGCAGACAGGGGAAACACAAAACAACAATCACAACCATCAACAGAATTAACAATCCCATTCTTAACAATATCTTAAACCACCCAATAATACAATCATTCTCATCCTTCATTCATCTACAAGTGATTTTAAGTTTCATAACTACTCTATCCTTTAAAGTTCTAATACTCAAACCTTAAGCTCTAACCACCCCAAGTGCTCAAAAAAGAGATGCAGGAATAATAGAACCAAGGTTCCAAAACCCTGCATTGTCCTAATCACTGCAAACCAAAAACACACCCTTTAATAACTATGAAGGCACATTAAGACTGATGAGATACATGTCCTGATATATGGCCTTAGCCAGTGTCATCCACACGTTCTACTTCAGCTGTGGAACCATCCATCCTGTCCTTTCCTGGGTGCTCCAGATAAGGCTTAACACAGCGAGCAGGAACCCATCAAGGACCATTATCTGTCAAAACACAAGTATAGCCCTTCCCCTAGGTGACTAGCTCCACTGGACCAGACCACATACCAGTAATTAAATCCTTGACCCATACCTTGACATTTCTACAGAAATCTGGTTGCTTAGAATTCAAAGAAGAAAAATGGTAAAAAAATTGGAGATAACTGTGAGTCAGGTAGGGGACGCAAAAAGTTTAACACATAAACAGCTTTATCTAATCTCAGTTGAGGTGACTCCTGTTGCATTCCCCCTTTTTGTTTTTGAACCTGACGTTTAAGACCATGAGTCCTTTCAATGATTGCTTGGCCCATAGAGACATGGAATACCCATAGAATGCTCAATGCCTCAAGCACGAAGAAATGCTCCCACTTTCTGCGAAGCATATGCTGGGCCGTTATCTGTTTTTATGTGACATGGAACACCTAGGATGGAAAAGGCATGATAAAAATGACTAATAACATCACGAGTTTTTTCTCCTGTAAATGCTGAAGCAACCATCACATGAGGAAAGGTATCAACTGTAACATGAACATACTTAAAGCAAACAAATTCTGGCATTTTGGTGACATCAGTTTGCCATTCCTCTAAAGGGGATAAACCCCTAGGGTTGGTACCATAATAGTGAGAAACATGAGTCATGTGACAGTCAGGACAAGAAGAAAGAATTGATTTTGATTCACCAGGAGACAATTTGAATTGCTGCTGTAAAGCTTGAGCACTCTGATGAAAAAACTGATGAGACAAAATTGCCTGCTGCAACACATTAGGTACAGTTTTGACTGCAGCAGCAGCTGCTAGGGAATCCACACAGGCATTGCCCTCAACAAAAAATCCAGGTAATGATGTGTGGCTACGAATGGGCATGATAAAATAAGGATGTTTTCGAGCACATATGACAGTCCATAATTTAACTAACATAGTGAATAGTGGTTTCTCTTGAATATTGTATACCACTGCTTGATCTAAATGCTTGACCAAATTAGCCACATAAATGGAATCAGTAACTATATTTAGAGATCCAGGAAATAAAGTAAAAGCCAAAAGAACAGCACAAAGTTCAACTAGTTGAGGAGACCCTTGCTGAATCATTGTCTCATATTCCCAGTGATCATCCTTTTTCCAGGCCACAGCTGCTTTTCTAGTTTTCCCTGATCCATCTGTAAAAACTATTATACCTTCCACTGGAACAGGAGAAAAAATTTGCTTCCCTTCAAAAGGGATCTCTTTGGCCAGTTTTAGAATAGGATGAGAAGGCAAATGGTATTTTATTTGGCCTGCAAAACAAGATAAAGCAGATTGTAATTCATGATTATTTTGAAAGCACCATTCAAAATACCACTGTTGTACAGGTATGACAACGGTCACAGGGTCGTGTCCCAAAATTTCATGACAACGCCTGTGGCCTTTGCTGATAATATCTGCAAAGACCTCATAAAGTCCTGGAGCTGTTTTCTGAGATCTGAAAGACAAAAAGATCCATTCTAAAATATGCAGGTGGTCTTCCCACTTATTGCTCAATTGACACAGTATTCCACATGGTATTTCATGATCCTTCAAAAGGAACAATTGAACAGCAACAGAGGTATCTATTCTGTTAACAAATTTGTGTGCTAAGGCCACTTCAATTTCTTCCAGGGTCTTTTTTGCTGCCGGGGTCAATTGCCTCTCATCAGTAGAGGAAGTGATCCCTGATAGCAAGTCAAAGAATGGTTGCATTTGATGATTGATTATGCCCAAATGTGGTCGAATCCAGCCTATTGAAGCAGCCAATTTCTGTACCTCAGTAACATTTTTGACATCAATGTCTAATTTTATGGGTTGAGGCGTAACTTGAGTATTAGTCACCAACATACCTAGATATTTCCAAGGCATGTGTTCCTGCACTTTCTCTGGGGCAATGATTAGACCAAAGGCTTTCAGATTTGTCACAGTACATTGTTTAAGAGCTGATAACTGTTGTTTGTTGTCAGATGCCAACAAGATATCATCCATGTAAAGACAGTAATAGCAGTTATTAAATTGCTTCTGCACTTTTGACAATGCCTGTGCCACAAACCATTGACAGATAGTCGGCGAGTTTTTCATCCCTTGGGGAAGTACCTTCCATTGATATCTTTTATTGGGTTCAGCATGATTTATGGAAGGCACAGTAAAAGCAAATTTTTCTTTGTCTTGCTCAGCCAATGGAATAGTAAAAAAACAATCTTTCAGATCAATGACAACTATTTGCCATTCCTGTGGAATCATTGTGGGTGTAGGAAGGCCTGGTTGCAAGGCTCCCATTGTTGCCATCACAGCATTTATCTGCCATAAATCGTGTAAAAGTCTCCATTTTCCTGATTTCTTTTTTATTACAAAAACAGGGGTATTCCAGGGGCTGAATGATTCTTCAATATGTCCAGCTTGCAATTGTTCTGTGACTAATTCTTGCAGGGCAGTAAGCTTTTCAGTAGTGAGGGGCCACTGGTCAACCCAGACAGGTTTGTCTGTCAGCCATGTCAAGGCTACAACTGGACGTTCATCGCCCTGCATCACAGTGGCCCCTATTAAAAATCCATGGTAATTTTGACACCCCATTGAGATAAACAGTCTCGTCCCCACAAACTCTGAGGAGCATCGGCAACGTGTTAGCTTGCTGGCCATCAGGATGTTTCACATTAATTACAATGGCTGACAGGCCACCTGTTGTAGCACCACCCAACCCCATAAGTCCAAAACTTGCATGAGTGAGAGGCCACGATTGAGGCCGCCAACAAAGTCGCAAGAGTATTGTGATATCTGCTCCGGAGTCAATCAAACCTTTTACTGATATGGTTCCTGGCTGATGTCCACTGGCTGTGAGGATGCATGTCTTTTCCAGACGGTTCTCTGTTACTTTCTCAGTCCAGAACACTTGAGGTACTCCCGTTGATCCAAAACTTCCTGTACCGCGACTTCAGTGCACTGTATTTGGAACAGAACTCATAAAAGGTACAAGTTAAGCAATGCAAGTTCTTTTCTGAATAGTTACAGGGGGATCATCAATGGATACCGTGGCATGAATTTGTCCTAAATAATCACCATCAATAAGTCCTAAGTGCACATGAATATCTTTAAGTGTACTACTTGATCTCCCCATCAAAAAGGCGCTCAATCCCCATCCTATTGGACCAGAGGCATCGAGGGGCACTTTGCATATTTCTTTTGTCAAAATAATTACTGTGTCAGCAGTAGGTATATCAATCCCTGCGGAACCACTTGTTGCCCCTGAGTATTGTCCGCAAATGGGTAGCTTTGCAGTACCGGGAAGGCCCATAATTGCTGCTGTGGTTGTCGGGGTATTTGTGTCCTCACACGCCCCTTCACATTCTTCTTCCCGTTTCCCTGCAACAACTGACCATTGGCATGATATTTAGACCTGCATTGTTTAGCATGGTGCCCAAATTTAGCACAACAATTGCATATGACATTGCTGCTTGCATTTGACTGAGGTGTTGTTTTCTGCTTGTTACACTGTGCCCTTAAGTGCCCTTGCTGTCCACAAATATAGCATTTTGGTGGAGGTCTTATGGCTGCAGCAAGAGCTGCCATTTTATGCTCTACTGAACCAACTTTTGAGCAAGCAGTAACCATTTTGGGCAATGTGGGTTCCCCAGGTAAGGTTTCAGTAATTTTCCTACAGTCCGGGTTTGAATTTTCTTTAGCCAATTGTATACACAATCTGTCCCACAAAGCTACATCTTCTACCTGTTTTTCAATAGCTGCGGCAAGCTTTTCCACAAATTGCAAAAATGGTTCTCTCATCCTGTCACGCTGAGACACGGAAGGAGCACGCTGGACACGCTCAGTCGCCCAAGGCAAAAGGAGAACTTTATTTACAGTTTCTACAATTTATAGACTCTCTAAAGTGAGAGTGGATTGGAGGATAATATACCTCCTCTAAGTCACACTGGCCAGTTGAACAGTCTGTCAATTTTCTCCTCCTCCAAGAAGGAATGTGAAAAACACATAGTGTTTTGGTAGAAAGTGTGGGAATTCTGACTCCAAGAATGTAAATATCAGAAGGCTTTGAGAAATCAGGGCGACATCATCCCTTGCTGTATAGTGACATATCTCTGTTTTGGAGCTGCCATTTCCATTGTCTTAAGTAAAGCACTCATGCCTATTTGTTGAGCTTGTGTCAAAATTAAAGGATCCCACCTTGCCTGTAAATCTGGATTAGCAAAAGGTCCAGTGCCCAGTAAGGCATCAACACCCACAGCATGACGAGGGTCATGTTGAGGCAACTGCATATTTGTTAAAGCTGTGCGTTCAGCTGCTCGCCTCCAAGTTTCTTGAAATACACCATATTGTACTGGTTGGAATAAGATTGTAGCAAGATGTATAATGTCATAAGGTGCAAGCATATCAGTAATAATTGCATTACCTCTGGGGAATTAATACCAAATTGAGCCACTTTCGATTGAAGATCTTGCACAACCTTCCAGGCAAAGACATGATGACTGTTATTCTGCCCTGTTCCAGGAACTGCTTTAAAAACTGAAAAAGCCGTAGGGTTATCACAGGCAACATTTGCATTAACACTCTGCTCTTGAGGTACCTTTGGGGCACCTAATCTCTCTATTATGTCCCAATTCTTCTCTTCAGATGCTTTCTTCCTATCAAATTCCCAAAACGTCTGAGGCTGTCGAGGAAGCACAGTTACTTGACATGGAGGCAAAGTCCATGGGGCAATAGGGCTAGATCTGTTACAAGGTGAACTATCAACAGTTCCCTGCCCCAACTCAGGTGTTACTGTGGGTGATTGTAGAGGAATTTCTTAGAGAGCAGGGGCATGATTTGCTATGGGACGTAGCCTGAGCTATTCTAGACTAGGCCTCAGATTTGGGCCTGAATTAGGCCTCAGATTTGGACCTTGTTAGTAGTGAGCAAGCTTGTGGCGCAGTTAGAAATTAGATTAAGGTGTGCTTGGATTTAATTAATGTAGTTTTAGTAATTTCACCGTGGTGACCTTAAAGTTAAGATTGTTTACATTCTTTTTTAATCTAGTACCAATTAGAAAACACCTGTCCACATAAACTATCTGAGACTGTATATAAACCACCATTTTTAAGCAATAAAGGGAGAATACATGATATAACCAAATTGGTTGGACCTTGTGTTGCTCTGTCAGCCTCCCATGGAAATGCCCTGGCTTCAAATGGCGCCCGAACCCAGGGACATTGATAGTTTTTAATGCTTAAATGCTGACTTGTTTAAATACGATTTTTTGTTTAAATACGTTTTTGATTTCACTTTAATGCTGTGAAACCTCGAAGAACGAGAGTTCAGAAGTCTCTGAGCTTGTCTCCAAACCTGCCGGAGTTCCGGGGCCAAGCAGCCCCCCCCCCCCGGACCGGTGGTGAGCAGGATTTGCGGGGACGAATTGACTCGGAGCTGGGAGGCTGAAGGCGTGATTCGCTCCGTTTTGCCCAGGGTGAGACAGCGGCACGCCGTGGAAGGTGAAGGTAAGCGGCCCGCGGGAAGAGAGAAAGGAAAAAAGAAAAAATGGATGCTGAGATGCTTGCAGCCAGCCGCCTTCTCATTAATATGATCTCAAAGAGAGGCGAAAAACTTAAAGAAAGTGAAGTAGAACAGTTGGCCCTGTGGGCCAGGAAGATAGGGAAGTTAAGCAAATCTTCACTCGTTTTCTGTGAAGCCAAGTGGAGAGAAATTGGTGATTTATTATGGAAGTCCGTGATTGCTGGAGGACGAGAGGGAAAGATAGCTCAAGAGCTTGGCACTGTCTGGCAGAAAATTCTAACTACTTTAGAGACTTTAGTTGCCGAGCGAAAGGCAGCCCAGGCTGCGATCCGAGCTTTGGAAATTGGTACGCCAGCAGAATTAACAAATACGCAAAGATCCTCTAAGGTAGCGAGATTTTTTGGCATCAATTCAGCCCGCCCAGTGAAAGGGAACGCAGCACCCGTCTGTTCTAACCTGCAAGATATTATAAGCTCTGCTGAGAACCGCGTGGTCAATGCGCAGGAAAAGTCTTTGTCTCTGTCTGGAAAAAATGGAGGAGAACAGGAAGCGCGGCAGCCGCCAGAGTCTGGGGGCGTGGTGAAAGACGAGACAGCAGGCGGGACCGAGGGCGGAGCGGGGCTGGCTCAGGAGACGACACAGGGGGGCGGCGACAAGGGCGGTGACAGGGGCGGTGACAAAGGCGGTGACGAAACCAAAAACCCGCAGCTCCCCCCCTCACTGGAAGACAAGGCGGTGACGCAGGCGCAGGGGGTTCACGTGACCAAAACAAACATGGCGGCGCCCATGCCCACTTCCGTCGTGGAGTCCTCAGCCACTGCCATGGATCCCGGGGCCACGGCGCAGATTGCTAAAAAGACACACCGGCCCGCGGCAGCCCAGTGCCCCCTGCCCCCTGATTCTGACTCAGATTCCGACTCAGACCATGACAGTTCCAGCCCCGATTTTCGCAGCCCATCGCGGCGAAAGAAAGAACCGCAGCGTGCGCGTGGGCTGCGGCACACAGTTGAGAGGCTCGCAAAACTATCTACCCGACCGAGTTCTAAGGAAGATCGCATGGCATTGTCAGTCACCCAGCCAAATCCGATTGCAAACAGGTGGTCCAAAATAGTAAAAGATGCCATGAAGGATGGCAACTTTGATATAGCAAGTTCCCTTGCTTGCCCAGTGATTATAGAAAATACCCAAGCTCGATGGGAGCCTCACGAATGGAAGGTGTTAAGCCAAGCAAAGCAAAGAGTTACCACCTACGGAATTAGATCAGAAGCAGCCAAAAACATAATACAATACATTTTTACTGCAGATGTCCTCTGCCCTGCTGACTGCTCAAATATTGCATCTTTGCTTTTAACCCCTTCACAATTTCTCATTTTTGAAAGAGAATGGAAACGTTTAGCATTTGAAGAAGCAAACAAACACCAAACAGTAGGAGATCCTTTGTCTGCACTCCAGCCTGACATGCTAACAGGGCAAGGACCATATGCTAGAACCAATGTGCAGCTGACTTTTCCTGTCGAGATTCATCAAATTGCTCAAACATTAGCTCACAAAGCCTTGCTGTTGGTTCCAGACAAGAAGAAGCCTGTTTCATTTTCTAACATCAAGCAAGGAACCACAGAACCTTATGGACAATTTATTGATAGACTGTCTGCTGCCATAAAAGATGCACAAGATTTGCCTCCAGACCTTCAAGAGCATTTGTTTCGCTCTCTGGCTTTTGAAAATGCCAATTCACGTACCAGAGCCATTTTAGCTTCTCTCCCCCAAGGCTGTGCAGTTGATGAGATGCTCGTGCGTGCGACAAGAGCTGAGCAAAACAATCAAACAGCAGCACTTACAGCAGCCATGCATGATGCCATGCATGGTGCCATGGAAAGACAAGGACACATCATTGCAGCTGCTCTGTCAAAAGACCACTCCAGCCATCCTCGCAACAGTCACAAGTCATCATCAAAAAATCATTGCTATTGGTGTGGTGAAGCAGGCCATTTTAAGCGAGCCTGTCATAAAGCAGTGTGGTGTCACAAGTGCAATGTGGACACCCATGCCACTGAAGCTTGTCACAGGCCGGGAAACCCCAAAGCCAGCGCGTCATGCAGGCAGCGCGCCGGGACAGAAATCGATGCCTTGACCCAGAGGACCCCAAGAACGGCTTCTTGGTCCGAAACAAGCCCGCCACATGGGGAAGCCTCGGCGTGGATGTGGCAACAGCAGTAGAAGTCACCTTGCAAGATAAAGAAGTCACCTTGATTCCAACCAATGTTTATGGTCCAATGTATAGTACAATCTCTTTACTTGGAGGTTTGTTGCTTGGAAGATCCTCCACAGGTAAACAGGGTGTAATCGTGATTCCTGGAGTCATCGATGCTGATTACACCGGACAAGTACAAATTATGGCTTATGCCTTACAACTACCCGTGACAATTCCAAAAGGGAGCAAGATTGCTCAAATTTTACCATTTGAAAATATCCTGCCACATCGTCAGCACCCACGAGAACCAAATGAAAAGCAAAGAGAAGATGGAAACTTTGGATCAACAGGACATGATGTTTTCTTCACAATAGACCTGTCAAATCGCCCACACAGAAAGGTACGGCTGCAGCGTGGTTCCCACTGCATCACACTAGAGCCAATGCTTGACACAGGGGCGGACATTTCTATTGTCAATCAGATGTATTGGCCGCCTGATTGGCCTTTACAAGCTCCACATACCCACGTTGTTGGAATGGGTGGAATGAAAGTTCCCTCGATAAGCAGGGATCCCATCAGCATCATCTTTGAAGACAATCAAGTTATTGTGATTCAACCCTACGTCATATCTCTGCCCAAAACGCTTCCAGGACTGATAGGCAGAGATATACTATCTCAACTTGGCATGGTTCTAACTACTGACCAGCATTTCCCCTGACGGCCACTGCAGTGCAGCCGCCCATTCAGAAAATTACCTGTTTGACTGAAACCCCTGTTTGGGTTGAGCAGTGGCCAATGACTAAAGAAAAGCTGCAAATTGCTGAACAACTAGTGCAAGAGCAACTTGATGCTGGACACATTCGACCCTCTGTGAGTCCATGGAACACGCCAATTTTTGTAATTCCCAAAAAATCAGGAAAGTGGAGACTGTTGCATGATCTAAGAAAAGTCAATGAACAAATGCAAGCAATGGGTGCCTTGCAACCTGGCCTGCCAGCACCAACTATGTTACCTCGAGGGTGGAACATCGTTGTCATTGACTTAAAAGACTGTTTCTTTACCATTCCGCTTCAACCACAAGACATTCAACGCTTTGCCTTCACTGTGCCATCCATCAATAGAGCAGCTCCAACAAAACTATATGAATGGACTGTTTTGCCTCAGGGCATGAGAAACTCACCCACAATGTGTCAGTTGTTTGTTGATTGGGCTTTGCGACCAATCAGACAGCATTTTCCCAATGCAATGATCTATCACTATATGGATGATATCCTCATTGCCACCAAACAGCCATTGGCAGAAGCAGACTTAAATTGGTTGTTTTCACAGCTAAAAGGGCATGGACTGATTGTAGCACCAGAAAAGATACAGCGATCAGCTCCTTGGAAATGCTTAGGCTGGCTGATCACAGACGCACAAATTCGGCCACAGAAAATCACCTTGCATGCCGACATTTCCACCTTGCATGATGCCCAGAGACTCTTTGGAGACCTGCAATGGGTTCGCACCATTGTAGGGATCACCAATGATGATTTACAACCCCTTGTGCCATGGCTTCGAGGCAGTGATGCTAACAGTCCCTGAGAGTGCACCCCTGAACAACAAGAAGCTTTAGCTCGAGTGTCAGAGAAACTGCGACATGGTTGGAGCGCTCGTCGTATACTATATCTCCCACTGTCACTTTTTCTTTCTAACGCTGATGCCTGTCCACTTGCCATTGTTCTTCAATGGCAAAAGAAAAAGGGGGAACACCGATCTAAGCTTGGCTCAGCAGCAATCCTGTTGGAGTGGGTGTTTTTACCTGTGCAACCAAAGACTCGTGTCATGACCAGAACAGATGCTCTTGCTGCTTTGATAAGAAAAGGCAAGAGACAGAATTGTAGAGATAGATGGGCAGGAGCCAGCAGACATCAGTATTCCTGTGAAAAATGAAGATTTAGAATGGCAGCTAAGACAATCTGTCGCATTGCAAGAAGCACTGTTAGGGTTCACAGGTGTGATCCACAATCGGCAACCAAAAGGCCCGATGTGGAAGTTGGTTCGGAGTCATCAGTGGCTGGAAAGACCATTGTGTTCCTTGAAACCAGTTGATGGGAGAACTGTCTTTACTGATGCCAGTCGCAAAACAAAGAAGGCTGTGTGTGTTTGGCAACAGCGAGGAGAATGGAAGCAACACATAATCAAGAATGAACCAGGAGACAGTCTTCAAACCCTTGAACTGAGAGCAGTGTGTTGGGCATTCCAGACCTGGGACAAAGAACCACTCAATGTTGTTTCAGATTCTCTATATGTAGTTGGAATTGTGCAGAAGATTGAAGATGCACTCATCAGGTCAACTCAAAATCAGCGCCTTGGAGAATTGTTCCTGTTTTTACGAAGCGTGCTGAGGCAGCGTCAGCACGTCTTCTGTGTCACACACATTCAGAGCCATCTATGCAACAGTGGTTTAGGAGAAGGCAACGCACAGGCAGATGCTGCCGTCAGCTGCCTTGTCCATGTCCCTCCACAGAATGAGTTTGAAAAGGCTCGCAACAGTCATGACACTTTCCACCAAAATGCTAGGGCCCTGCACCGACAATTTCAAATTTCCCTGAATGATGCCCAAGGGATTGTGCGTGCCTGCCCTCAGTGTAGTCATCATGGGCCAGGCCTTGGCTTAGGCACAAACCCAAGAGGGTTGAAAGCTTTAGAATTATGGCAGATGGATGTAACCCATGTTCCAGAGTTCGAGAGATTGAAATATGCCCATGTCACGATAGATACCTATTCTAAATTTATCTGGGCCACAGCACAACCAGGGGAAAAGGCCTTGCATGTTGAGAGACACCTATCTGTCTGCTTTGCTGTGATGGGTGTACCTGTAGAGATCAAGACCGACAATGGCCCTGCCTATGCCGGTCGGCGAATTGCCAGATTTATGCAGACATGGGGGGTGAAGCATACCACCGGAATCCCCCATTCCCCCACAGGCCAAGCCATTGTAGAAAGGGCCAATCGTACCTTAAAAGAACACCTAGCAAAGCAAAAGCAGGATGGTGAGGTTGATGTAGCTAGTCGATTGTCTAAGGTATTGTTCACTCTAAACTTTTTATGTTTAGCAGAAGGAAGAGAAGAACCTGCAGTCATGATACACCATTATACAGTGAAAGAGGGAAGACCACAGGCGATCCCAGGACTTTATGTCTATCATAAGAACATGCAGACGGGTAAATGGGAGGGACCCAGTCCTGTTTTGTTTAATGGTCGTGGATACATGTGTGTTTCCACAGGAAAATCAAGATCTGTCTGGGTGCTGAGTCGATTCACTCGTGCGTGTCCTCAATCAGAGATACCAGCTAACGGTGATAACAACAGTGCCGACAGTGACTTACCTGGAGAGCCTCATGACAACCCTCAGACTGCTGAAAACTAACTTTGTTAAGAGCAGAGAAATAATCATATAACTACAGTTGTTAAGTTTAGTTGTTAAAACTTTAGGATTAAGCTTTAGTGTTAAGTTTTAGTGGTTAAGCTGAATTTAAAGTTAAGTTTAGTGCTAAGTTGTTTTTTAGTTAATTAGAGTTTTTTGTAATTTTTTATATATAGAATTAGAAAGGACAATCAGAGAAGCTAAACAGAATGTTAGGATTTCAAGTGATCATTATAATTAACATCATTGTTTCAACAAGAGGGGTGTCAGAATTGCTTAACATTGACTCAAGACAAAATATGTGGGTCACCTGGGCCAGTCAAACTGGGCAAGACTCATTTTGTCTGTCCTTGACCACGGCATCTAATCCTTTTCGTACTTGCCTGATCGGAGTCCCAGTGAATTCCATGTCAGATTTTAAAGCTCTGACTCAAGCCAAAATTAATCCAAAAAGTGCTCTGGGAGCACAAGCTGTTGCTGTCGCACAAAATCTTAGAATCACCGGTGCTGGACCTCAAGAACTTGACCTCATGGGTTCTGTGCCAGGCAATTATTGTTTGGTTTTTGGTCGCTTTACTTTAAATTCAAGTTTACTAATCATAAAAGAAGAATGGTCTAGAGGCAGTGACACCTGGGTGTCTCCAAAATCCCCATTGTATTACAATAATTCTGAATATTGCAACAATTGGACTGCGTCTATAACACCGTTGAAAGGTGTTGTAGAGAGACTGCCACCAGGAATCTTTCTCATTTGTGGAGACAGAGCCTGGTCTGCAATACCTCGAGGAGCTGTAGGTGGCCCATGCTATTTTGGCAAACTGACAATGTTTGCTCCCAGCATTCATCAAGTTCTTGGATTGTCCCACAAAAACCAACGAGTCAGGCGCAGTGTCATTCAACTAAATAGTGATTGTATTGATAAAGTAGTTTTATGGAGCCGTGCAGCTGTCATATCAGCATCATTTTTTGCCCCAGGAGTTGCGTCAGCACATGCTCTCACGCAACTGAAAACCTCAGCCTGTTGAGCAGGAAAGCAAATAAATATAACATCTAACTTGTTAAGTGAGCTCGCTGCAGACGTTAGCGACATCCGCAATGCAGTTCTCCAGAACAGAGCTGCCATTGACTTTCTCCTTCTCTCCCAAGGGCACGGATGTAGCGAATTCACTGGCATGTGTTGTATGAACTTATCAGACCATTCTCAATCAATTTACAAACAGCTGTCACAGCTAAAAGATAACATGAAAAAGCTTGTAGTTGTTGACACTCTGTTTGACAATTGGCTTAGTTCATGGGGTTTTACTGGATGGATTAAAGATTTAGTTCATTTTGGTATTATAATTTTTATTGTTATTGTAGTTATTTTAGTTATTGTGCCTTGCTTATTGCAGTGTATGCAAAAATTAATTAGCCATTCTTTTAATTCAATTTGGGTAGTCCAAAAAGAAAAAGGGGGAATTGTAGAGGAATTTCTTAGAGAGCAGGGGCATGATTTGCTATGGGACGTAGCCTGAGCTATCCTAGACTAGGCCTCAGATTTGGGCCTGAATTAGGCCTCAGATTTGGACCTTGTTAGTAGTGAGCAAGCTTGTGGCGCAGTTAGAAATTAGATTAAGGTGTGCTTGGATTTAATTAATGTAGTTTTAGTAATTTCACCGTGGTGACCTTAAAGTTAAGATTGTTTACATTCTTTTTTAATCTAGTACCAATTAGAAAACACCTGTCCACATAAACTATCTGAGACTGTATATAAACCACCATTTTTAAGCAATAAAGGGAGAATACATGATATAACCAAATTGGTTGGACCTTGTGTTGCTCTGTCAGCCTCCCATGGAAATGCC
Source organism: Acrocephalus scirpaceus scirpaceus (assembly GCA_910950805.1). Lineage (NCBI taxonomy): Eukaryota > Metazoa > Chordata > Aves > Passeriformes > Sylviidae > Acrocephalus > Acrocephalus scirpaceus. Next base: position 1,263,177 of record CAJVGK010000019.1, on the reverse strand, counting down.
CTGGCTTCAGGTGACTCTTCACTTGTTTCACTGTCACTGTCAGGTAATGGAGGATATGACCTTGTAAATTGCTCATGCAGCTCAAAGGGAAGACGGCTGGGTTAGAGCAGAAAGAAGTGGGGGGGCAGACGGCTGGGTTTCTCTCTCTGCCAAAGTCATTTCAGCCAGCTGATGCTGGGGGGTAGTATATATTGGTGCCATTGCAAGCTGCTGTGCAGGTGTTAGATAAAGAGGCTTGGGAACTAATAAGAAGGTGCTTTGGCAGTCTTCCCTGAAGCTTTGGCAGCTTTCCCAGAAGCTTTGGCAGCCAGCCTGGAAGCTTTGGTGGCTTTCCCAGAAACTTCCATAGCAACTGCACCTGAAGCAATTTCTCCCTCGGATTCTGTCTGTCTCAACCCCCCGTCCCTCTCTGTTACCGACCCTGACTCCGTTATTGAGCCCGACTCTCCGTCCATGTCTTGCCCCCTTTGTTCCCACTCTGTTTGCTCCCATCCTGCTTTCCATTCCTTCAATGCCTCAAAAAGAGATCCCCAGGTAACAGCTAGATCGACAACAGTTTTATCTCCCACTTGGATGACTTCCCAAAGTCTGTCCCCGACTTTTTTCCATGCTCTAACACTAAATGCTGTATCAGGATCAGAGCCAAAATCCTGTGATTTAGCCCACAGCAATATACTACGAAGGGCATAATCTGAAGTATTAATTCCCTTATTTATCAACAAAGCTTTCCACGTAGCTAAAATGCTCTCTTCCTCCTTGGATAAGTTACATCCCATTATTACTAGTTGGTGGTTTACCTGCTTCCAGGTGTCTTGATAGGAGAAAATCAGGTCCAGACCTCCCTGTGGCTTCCACCCACCACTCTCAGCTTCACTAATGCTGCCTTCCCCGCTCTCCTCCCAGTGGGTCAATGTTGCCAGTCACTAGGACCTCTTTTGGGTCCAAACCAAGTATGTTGTTCAGGCTGTTGTATCACTTGGTGGTCACCAGATGTCGCTGTCAAGGCGGTCATGACACAGCAAAGACCAGAAGCAGTCTCAAATGGCAACTGTTTATTATCGAACATGGCTGACCTTTTTTACACTTTCTAATTGTTTATACTTCTTCTACCCCAACTATTGGTTAAAATAAATCAACATAACACCATTGGTGAAAAGTAACAGTGACTTCAGCTAACTTTCTAAAAATACTTCATCTACCTGTGAACTTCTCTCCTTATTTTTCTTCTGTTCTTTTCTTCTCTTAGTCTCCTTGGTAACAGCCTTGAAGAAGGCTCCTTATCAACTTCTTCTTGCTTCTCAGCTTCTTTAGCTAACAGGCCCACTGGTAGCTCCTTCCACAGATGGCAAGGGTTCTACAATAAAGCTGGGACCGAATCTCGAGGAAAAAAGGGCGCCTCTTGTCTTTTATCCTTTGTCCAGTATCAGGTTGTGCATCGGGGTCTAGGGCTAGCCTGGACTAGACCCCTGAGAGCACAGGAAACATGATAGGTTTGGTGTCCAACGTGAGGACCTCCTGTTTTCGGTTTGAGACCCCATGCAGCAGCTGAAATTCCATCCGTGGATTTTACAAGCTTTTGGAACGTCGAATACCCTAGCCGTGATGGCTGTTTTTTGCACGGCTTAGCAGCGAAGGAAGGGACTGGAAAAAATCGCCCAAGACCCAAGGCGATTCGGTTCCAGGACAAAGAACTATTTTGCAGCAGTTCCAGCCAGCCGAGGTCCCAAGAAGGGGGGTGAGTACTCCCGCTGGGGACCCCAAAGTGCCCCCGAGTGTGTGGGGCTGTGGAGCACACATCTCCAGTTTTAGGGAGGGAGGCCCCACATGGGTGGGGGGTTAGGTGTTGTAGGTAGCGGTGGCTTACAGGCATGGCAGAGGAGCTCGGGCAAATGAGGGGGAGTTTGTTTTTACCGGTGCAGGTGGCGCAGGACTGCAGGGTTTTTTTTCGTTTTTCCTGGCTCCGAGGGCCACATGCTTTTGCAGTGTCTATGCAGCTGCTGGTAGCAGTTTGAAAGTCGTGGGCTTCCTCACACGTGAGTTTTTTCCTCTTACCACAGAGCTGAGGGGAGGAGAAACTGCAGCTCTTTCCTAAGTCTGGTTGTGGTGCTTTCGGTTTTGGTTTGTGTGTTGCTGCAAAAGTAGGTAGATTGAAACTGTGCAGACTGATTTTGTTAACATCGAAATGGGTTCTAAGCTTTCTGCACAGGATAGAGGCACATATTTCCAAATCCGACTTATTTTAGATAGTGGGAATGTTAAAATATCTGAGGGAAAACAAAAACTGTTTGCTCAGTGATTGTCTTTTCATCTGCCTCAGTTTACCCAGCAGAATGTAAGTTCTATCTCTGCCTGGGACAAAGTTAGGGGACTATTAACATCTAGAGTCAAGCAGGGAGATAAACTGGCATCTAAGTTTCTCCTGGTGTTCCTTTTAATTTGTAAAGAATTAAATAAAAAGGAAAAGAAAGAACAGCCACTGCAAACCCCCCTTCCCACTGTTTTCCCTACCCCTTCTCCCATTCCCTCTGCCCCTGAGCTGAGAGAGATGCGTGGGGCAGCCCAAGAAACATAGGGGGCCTGGCATGAGACCCACTATCCCCCTGGCCCCTTGCTTCCCTTTCAGCATCCCAGCTCTGGTAGCTATGCGCAGGCTAACAGAGAACTTTCCCTGTATCCCTCTTTCCCAGTTTCTGTTCCTAAAATTTTGTGTTTTGCTAGCTCTAAAAATAAACCCCCTATCCCCAAAACAGCTCTGGCCACCATGTGCCCGAGATTCAAAATGGCCGAGGCCATGCGGCCGAGATTTGAAATGGCCGACACCATGTGGCTGAAATTCAAACTGGAGGCGGCCATGCAGCCAACCCTCCATCTTGCCCTTCTCTTTCCCACAATTCCTTTCTCCCACATGTCCCCTCCCCCAACCCTTTCTGGTCCCACAACCTCTCCCTCCCCCCAGACACCACTCCCCACTCTCCCATGTCCCCGCCCTGCATGACATCATCCTGTAACGCCGCATTCAGATGTTGCAATCATAGTTCCCACGGCTGCTCCACCCCTCTGGACAGCTCCACCACCCTTCCTGTTCCTGTTTCACACACCCCCCCACCCATTTATCATGGGGGTGGGGCTGGGGCCAGGAGGGGTGGGGCCGGGGAGGCGAGGCTGAAGCTGGTTCCCATGGGGGTGGGGCTGGGGCCGAGGGGGCCAGGGCTGAGGCATGTTCCCATTGGGATGGGGCCAGGGGGGCAGGGCTGGTTCCCAAATGGTTGGGGCTGGGGCCAGGGCCAGTTCCCACAGGGGTGGGGTCGGGGCCCCGGGGGGGGGGGGGGGGGGGGTGGGGGGGGGGGGGGGGGGGGGGGGGGGGATTCTCCTGGCAATTCCCAAGAAGGTAATCGGGCCAGGGGAGGGAATGGGGAGAAGGGTGAGCCCCCAGCCAGTTCCCATGGAACCAGGACCAGGTTGGAAAGCCCTAGGGAATCAAAAGCAAGAAAAGGATTTAATACCAATGGCTGCCCCTGTCACATATATTGGTAAGGGAGGAGCAATTAGAAGCTATCAGCCCTTCTCTTACCAAAATAAGAAAGAATTATGCAAAAGCCAAAAAGAATTTGGCTGATATAGTGAGATATTTAAAGGAATGATGACAGCTACATTAACATCTGTTGAATTAGTACCAACAGATATCAAAGGTATTTTACAGTGTCTCCTCACGCCCTCAGAGTTTGATATCTGGGAAAGCAACTGGAAAAGATCTTTGAGGGGGCTCCTAGAAGAGCTTAAGCAAAGCACCCAGGGTGCACAGGATTTAGAAGGGAGTGGTATCACCCATGAACATTTGTGCGGCGAGGGGCAGTGGGCCAACCCCGAGGACCAAGCTCGGGTTTTATCCAAATTCATTTTAGACAAAATCTGTACGGTTGCAGAAAAGGTTTTCATCCAACTGCCCATGGTAAAAGCACAAGGTAGCTATGTCAACATTAAACAGTATGCCTCAGAACATTTCTTGCAGTTCGTCAACAGGCTTTGAGCACAGATAGAAAGACAAGTACAAGACCCAGTGGTACAGGCAGAATTAATTAGGGAGGTGGCTCAGAGGAATGCCAACGATGCCTGCCGCAGAGTGATCCTAGGACTGCCTATCGACCCTTCGCCCACACTGGCACAAATGATGGAAGCATGTGCCAAGAAAGCAGAGCTGTTCAGCACACCAGAGAGAAAGCCCAGCTCGTCTAACCCAAAGACTGTAGCAGCTGTAACACCAGAAGTGAAGAGGAAACAGTCGTCACCAGAACAGCTTCAACACATCATCTGCTTCCAGTGTAAAAAGCTTGGACACTTTGCCAGGAACTGTCCCCAAAGCCAGCAGAAGAAGAAAAAGAATCAGAAAGATGGAACAAACAACAATCAAAAAAACTAGGACCAGAGCGCAAGCCCGTGTCACGCCTTGACATAAATACAACGGGCTCCACTGTGGGAAAAGACTCTCTCTTAACAAAAAAGGGGGAGGAAGGGAAGCTGGGTGCGGGGCAGCAAAAAGATAAAAATGAAGAATGTTTGTCTTACAAAGCTTGGCAGCCTTACGGGCATTTCAAGCTTGTAACTACAGAGGCTTTTCTTTTCAGGTCTACCCACTGGACAGTCATTGAAGTGGACTTACCAGAGAAGTCACAAGACTTGATGGTAGATCACACAGGACTGGACAGTGAGTATTTTGTTATTGGGGACACAGAACACACACCCATGGAGATTGAGATTGCTCCCATGACCATTAAGGGAAGCATGACTAAACTCAGTCTCCTGGCGTGTTGCTCTCAGCCACCCTTCTATTTGGCCAAGGGGAAAATCATTGCCCAGGCCATTCCCACTCCAGCGGGGGTCCCTGTAGATGACAAAGCACCTGACATCTACTGGGCAGAAGTGGTTGGCGAGGACAAACCCATTATGGGATGCAACCTAACCCGTGGGACAGACCATCTCCATGTGAAAGGCCTTCTTGATACTGGATCAGACGTCACAGTTATACTGGAAAGGATGTGGCCTTCACATTGGAACTTGCAACCCATGGCTGGCAAACTTCAAGGTATAGGAGGGCTCCAATTGGCTAAAATCTCAAAAAAGCATTGTGCAAATTGAGGGGCCGGACGGAAAATTGGCTAGTGTTCATCCCTTTGTCATCAACTATAAGGCTCCCTTGTGGGAGAGAGACACCATGTCCCAGTGGGGGGGTCAAATTAGTTATTCCTAAAACCCCCCAGGATTTTTAGAAGTGGCCACTGTGGAGCGCCCTACCCAAAAGTTAACGTGGCTGGATGACACCCCAGTCTGGGTAAATCAGTGGCCACTCAGTAAGGAAAAGCTTAAGGCACTCGAGGAGCTCGTAGAAGAACAATTGGCCAAGGGTCACATAGAGGAGACAACCAGCCCTTGGAATTCCCCAGTCTTTGTAATAAAGAAGCCAGGGAAGGATAAGTGGAGGCTCCTCCATGACCTCCAAAAGATAAACAAAGTAATTGAAGACATGGGGTCACTCCAACCAGGGATGTCCTCCCCAACAATGCTCCCTCAAAATTGGCAATTGGTTGTCCTGGACATCAAGGACTGTTTCTTCCAAATTCCACTACACCCAGAAGATGCCCCACGGTTTGCCTTCTCGGTTCCTACCATTAATTGAGAAGCCCCAATGAAGCGCTACCACTGGAGAGTTCTCCCTCAAGGCATGAAATGCAGTCCATTTATCTGCCAGTGGTACGTGGCTTCATTGCTGTCCCCAGTGCGTGCCGAAAGAAGGGAAGCCATCATCCTCCATTACATGGATGATGTGCTTGTGTGTGCCCCCGATGACACTATACTCCAACACACACTTGACCTAGTGGTTAAAGTTTTAACCTCTGCTGGATTCCAACTACAGGAAGACAAAGTTCAAAGGATGCCACCTTGGAAGTACCTGGGCCTGGAGATCACTGTGCAGACCATTGTTCCACAAAAATTGGAAATCAAAGGTGATCCCAAAACCCTAGCGGATCTCCATTCCCTGTGTGGGTCTTTGAACTGGGTCAGGCCCTGGCTAGGTCTCACCAATGAGGACCTAGATCCCCTCAACAATTTATTGAGGGGGGAGAGAGAGCTGATCTCTCCCAGAGAACTGACCCCAGAGGCAAAAACTGCATTCAAAAAAGCACAAAAAGCCTTGACCGAGAGGCAGGCTCACCGTTATCAGCCCGAGCTGCCTTTCAAATTCATTGTTCTGGGAATGTTGCCACACCTGCATGGTTTGATATTCCAATGGATCAAAGGGCAGAGAGATCCACTCTTTATAATAGAATGGGTTTTCCTCTCCCGCCAACGATCCAAGACAGTCACAAGGCCACAAGAGCTGATAGCTCAGCTGATCCAGAAAGCCAGGTTGAGACTGTGTGAGCTGGCTGGTTGTGACTTTGCATGTATTCACCTCCCGGTCAAGCTTTCTGGGGAGGGAAAGAACTCTCCCGAGAGGCTGACCAAAGAGATGTTTGAGTGTCTGCTCCAAGGGAATGCCAACCTCCAGATATCCCTGGACAGCTACAGTGGACAAATATCAGTCCACGCCCCGTCACACAAGCTGTTTAACGAGGAGTTCCACATCATTCCTCATGAGAAAAGGAGTCATAGGCCGCTCAAAGCTCTCACAGTGTTCACTGACGCGTCCGGGGCGTCCCACAAGTCGGTGATGACTTGGAGAAATCCCCAAACTCAGCATTGGGAAGCTGCTGTGGAGTTTGTGGAGGGATCGCCCCAAGTCGCTGAACTGGCCACAGTTGTGAGAGCTTTTGAGAAGTTCTCGGAGCAAATTAATTTGGTCACTGATTCAGCCTATGTGATGGGGGTAGTGTCCAGGGCAGAGCAGGCAGTTCTCAAAGACATGGAGAACGAGCGTCTCTTCAGGCTGCTCTCAAAACTAATTTATTTAGTTTTGCATCGAGAGCACCCATTTTATGTGATGCACCTAAGGCAACATACCGATTTGCCAGGCGAGATTGCAGAGGGTAATCGCAAGGCAGATGCCCTTGCAGCCCCAGCAGAAATGGCACGCCTTCCAGATGTTTTCCAACAGGCAAAGCTAAGTCACCAGCAATACCATCAAAACACGCCAGGCCTGATGCATCAGTTCCAGCTAACATGGGGTCAGGCTCGAGCCATTGTGGCCACCTGCCCTGATTGCCAAGTCCAAGCCATGCCATCGCTGAGTATGGGGGTTAACCCCTGAGGCCTTGAGAGCTGCGAAGAGTGGCAGACAGACATCACACACATTCCCAGTTTCGGTCGCCTTAAATATGTGCATGTAAGCATTGACACCTATTCAAACGCAGTTTATGCCTCTGCTCACACAGGGGAAATGGCCGCACATGCCAAATGGCATCTTGTGCAAGCCTTTTCAGTACTGGGGATCCCTAGGAAAATTAAAACTGACAACGGCCCAGCATATAGAGGCAAGGAATTCCTAGAGTTTGTCCAGCAGTGGGGAGTGGAGCATACAAGAGGCATCCCCTACTCCCCCACAGGTCAATCTGTGGTTGAGCGTGCCCACCAGATGCTCAAACAGGTCCTGGCTAGGCAGAACAGTTCCACAGCATGGATGTCACCACAACAAAAGCTCTGCAAAGCCATGTTCACGGTCAATTTTCTGAATTGTTCATTTGAAAACATGAGTCCTCCAGTGGTACGTCACTTTAACAGCGGTAATCAGTTTAAGTTGTCAAAGCGTCCACCAGTCCTAATTAGGGACCCAGAAACCTGGAAGATCAAGGGTCCCTATGAGCTCATGACCTGGGGGCATGGCTACGCGTGTGTATCCACCCCCTCAGGCCCACGGTGGATACCCCAAAAGTGGGTAAAACCTTTTATCCCTAAAAATCCAGCATCAACAGAGGACAATGAGAAGCAAGCAGCTGTTGCTTCAAAAAGAAGACACCGCCGGAAGAGGGAGACAAAACCTTCCTAAGATGTGGTTAATTCCAGCAGATCTGACTTTTAACATGCTTTAAACATGTGTGTTTTTCATTTTAGGAAAAAAACCCTACCTCCTAATCAACCTCGCGATGAGCCCTGTCCAAGTTATCATCCTGTTCGCATTGAGCAGTCTGACAGCTGCATGGATCATCCCTCAGCCACACCAAAACATCTGGGTGACCCTGGCACAGACACTCCAACAAGAAAATATATGCCTGTCCACTGCAGCAGCAAGAGACCCTATGTCTACCTGCCTGGTAGGGATTCCCCTGCAAGCTGGAGAGTATCCAGCCAGTTTTGAGACATGTATACCTAACCCAAGTCCCAAATCACACAACACACAATCAAACGAAATCTGTCATAAGTGAGCTGTAATGATTAAGAATCCAATAGAAGAGTGACTACCAAAGTTACCCAGAGCAGCTCAGGAACCCCAAGAATTAGAGCTGTTGGGTTCCTCCCCAGCACCATACTGCATTCACTTTATTTTCACCCCATTATCTAGCACCAAAGCCTTTCACAACATACTACAATATCGAGAAGAGTTCACTGCCAAAAGGTGGTGTAATATTCTGAGCCATGTTACAGCAGACAATCCATACCATTCACATCCCAAAAGCCTCCCTAAGGGTCTGTTCCTAATTTGCGGAGATCGGGCATGGGCAGGAATCCCATCCCGGCTTTTAGGAGGGCCATGTACCACTGGGCGGTTGTCCCTGTTGGCACCCAACCAAACCTTGATTGGTGAATGGACTCGAAAAAACAATTCGGCCAACAAAATTCATAAGAGAAGTGTTGACAATTTGGACGCAAATTGTGATTCAGAAATTTTTCATTGGTCCAAGTCAAAAAGAATTGCTGCATCCCTCTTTCCTGCATGGGTAGCAGCAGCCAAAGCTCTAGGTGAATTGGGCCACCTAGAGTGCTGGGTGGTCAAACAGGCAAACTTGACATCCACTGCCATCAGCTCCCTCCTAGAGGATGAGGAAATTACCAGGCAGGCCACGCTGCAAAACTGTGCAGCCATAGACTTCCTCCTGCTGCTGCATGGACACGAGTGCCACGAATTCGAAGGACTCTGTTGCCTGAATTCAACATCAAAAGCACCCAAAGTCCACACCGCCCTCAAAGAACTGAAAAGCTTGGTTGGACAAGTAAAGCAAGAATCTGAGGACTGGTTCAGCGGACTGTTCAAAGGCTGGGGACTCTCGGGGTGGTGGACTTCAATAGTTAAAACAATTCTGTTGGTTTTTGTTGTTTTATTCTTAATAGTGTTTGTGTTCAGAGATTTACGTTGCTTGATTTTAAAAGCCCTCAACAGTTTAATCCCTACTACCTCAGAAGTCAACCATGCAGAGTTTGCGGACCAAGAGCAGCCTAACTTGCCCGCAGATCACAAGTGGTGGACAGATTCATATTCTGAATCAAAATAGGTCCAACACCTTTCTTTTAACTTTATTCTAACAAAATAAGGGTGAGATGTTGTATTGCACTAAAAAGTTAGTTCATTTTGTTATTATATTGCACTGGGTGGTTTGTAATATATATCTGCACACAAAAGTAGCTTTATTATATTTTGCACATGGTATGTTCTGTACCCCCCTCTCTGGGCTCTGGTGGTATCCTCCAGTCAGCTCCTCCCCACACCCCTCCCCCAGTTCGCCTCCCATTGGTTGTGGTTCCTCCCCCTTCTCCCTCCCCTTTTCCAAGGGCATAAAATTCCTTGCCATGTGGCCATAGGCCTCTTTCTGGCCTAGATGGCAAGGGTTCTACAATAAAGCTGGGACCGAATTTCAAGGAAGAAAGGGCTCCTCTTGTCTTTTATCTTTTGTCCAGTATCAGGTTATGCATCGGGGTCTAGGGCTAGCCTGAACTAGACCCCTGAGAGCACAGGAACCACAATACATGCTACATTATGTCATAAAAATTATATCATAAATTGCTATTTTGTCATTAAAACTCTTCTACCTTTTTTTTAGGAAACCCATACCTTCATAAAAAAAGCAAAATAGCAGCATTAAAGCAGACAGGATATACTTTTCATCTCCTGTTTTTATTACTCTTGCTCTGCTGATACCTTCTTCAGGGGAGTTTTTATAAATGGATTGCCTGTGATGTTCTTCAGTGTCAGATATAAATAAAGGAAAACTACTGCATGTTATTTTGTTGGAAGCTTCTTGTAGAGCTGTGTAATCATGGTGTTATAAATGAGATGTACTCCTTTATTCCATTTTCAAATTAAGCAACTTATTTATTTCGTGTTCAGCAAAAAGCAGGCAAGACAGCACTGGGTGCATGGGAAGTCACCACTCTACCAACATGCACACTAACTGTTAATTTTGCAGGTATTTATACATGTTCATGTTAGTAGTCCCCTCCCAGTTTCTATTCTCTGTTATGAGGTTTAGTTTCCATTCTTCATTGTTTCTGGTGGTCGCTGGGGGGTCGGAGTCTTTATCCTTTACCCTTCGCTGACCTCTGTCTCCTTTTCATGGCAGTTTTGCTTTGCTTGCATCATTATACATATTTTTATCTGACATGAATCATAGCTTAATTTCTCACAATCCCCCATCTTCTTTTATTGATTCGTGTTTCTTTTCAAATTGTTCTAATACCTTCTGAATTGGAGTTTTCTTTTAATTTTTTTTAGTTAAAATCATCAGTTTGTGTCTTTCTTTGAGAGGCTAAATCTAGGTCTACAGGCACAGCTGATATTTGCATGCCTTAAGTAACAGAATGTATGAGCCTAATAAAGCATGGAATAAAACAGGGAAAAATAATAATTCCAATAGTGAACACATTACCATAAACCCTACCTTATTCCACCAAGTTCCTCCGAATAACTGATTCCACCAGTCATCTTGGAGGATTGAATTTCAGGTCTGGACAGGCACGTGTGCAATTTGTTTAATATCTTCAGCAATTTTGGAAACAATCTCTCTATTGTCATCAATTTTCAAACATCCTGATGCATTAAACTTTCCACATACTCCTCTTTTTTCAGCTAATAAATAATCTATGGCCAGCCTGTTTTAATACACCGCTGCCCTGGTTTGGGATAATTGCTTTGCTAGTAGCTCTAGGGCTCCTGCTGTTTTATTAGTGATTATTTCTACAAATGCTTGTAATCTAATAATACGGTTCAACACATATATAGGGGTTCGGTATCTTCAGCTTCTATCCTGAGCCCAGGTAGCGGGCCCGTAGTAGTCAATAATTCTTTCTGGTGGCCATTCTTCATCTCTCCAAGTTTGAGTCCCTCCTGTTAGATCTCGTTTCTATTTTCAGTGTATCTGCTCATATAGTGGTTTTCTCAATGTCCTGCCTTGTATTTTTGGTAACAAAAAGAACCCTGGTTGTATTATCTCAATTTTACAAGTGCCTCTCCAGTCCCTAGGTAACTTGCTATAGGCCCATTTCCTACAAATCCAAAACATACTTTCTGGAGCATCCCAGTCTATTGTGGTGCTTGGGAGGCTTTCCCAAAATTTCTTTATATTTTCTACTCCCTGGAAAGGATTTCCTATGCTCCTATTGCACTAAAATAGCCTTGATTCCTTTACTGTACGATTATTGTTATTAGCCAGACTCCAATATCCATTAGGTGCCTCCGGCCACCACCAATTGGCTGTAGAGTTTGTGGTATATACTCTCTTACAGGCAGTCTCTCCTACTTTGGTTTTAAATGTATTCCCTTCTCTTTGGGACAAACACTCGTTCCCTACTACTGAATCTGTTAGTACTCATCCTTCAGGACGGTCTTCTGGTTTGGTAATTTTACTTTGATTCTATTTTAAAATTTGCTCACCCTCTAGCCCTTCACCTCTCTATGGCTTCTGTTCTGTCATATGGGAACTTCTACAAATCTAGTAATTAAAAACATTTAATTCAGCTGCTATTCACTGCATCAAGTCTAAAAATAAATTTTGACCCAAGGTGGGCAAATCTAATTCGGGCACCTTCTTCCTTAGGTTCTCATATAAATCAGAACCTGGTCTTTCAAGTTGTGTTGTTTTCCTTTAAGTTTCTATTGCCTTTTGAACTAAACTTTCTTTATACTGATCCTGCACTCCTCCACTATCAGTATATCCCCACATGCCTGATTTGGTGAAACATATATATTCCTCTCCCCTGGGACATACATAGCCACTAATTGATCCTCCTTTTTCTTTGTTCTGGCCTATCCAAAATTCTTGTCCACTCTCAGTACATCTTTGCAACTTCTCCTGGTCAGAGCATTTTGCATTCACATGAGTGTGTGCTACCATGGTGGATATAAATCCTCGTCCATATTGGATGGTTTGGTAACACTGGGTGCATGACCCTGCCCAGGCCGGATTTGGACTTAAGGCGATAATTATGAGTAGGGGTCCAGTATAACATACCCTTCCGTTCCACCAACCTATTGGGTTGCCAGCAACAGTTGGGATCTGCATCTTCTTCACAGCAAGGGTAGGGGTTAATCTGGTCTTGCCCCCTACTGTTGCTTTTTGTTTTTCCTCACCCACTGACTCTTGACTCTCTCTTAATTCTTTGCCTTTACCTGGTAGGTTTCCAGCACCCAGTTGTTGAGGTCGCACTCCACTCTTTCAAGATCGGTTCTTGCCTGCAAATTGTTTCTAGTCCCGTTCACCTATAGCTCCCACCATTCCTTACTGTCCTGGAGTACTCGACTTGTTGTCACTAATATTTTTAGTGCCAGATCTGTTTCCTTCTGGATCTAACTTTCACAACTTAAACAAAGGCCTCTTGGAATCCTGGCTCCCAATAAGTGGGCATACCACAACTCTTTACATTCTACGCACCTAAAATAACCCCAGGGGTTACAGTCACAATTCGGGGTGGTACATTCTACTTCTCTTGGTCTTAGGCGGTTCTTTTTACAATGTCTCCTTGATATTCACTTGCCCTTCTTCTCCAAGGTTATTCGTAGATCCCCAGGCTGTGAGGTGATTTTCCACTGCTGCGTTGGTGGTTCTACTGGTTCTTTGACTTTTGATGTGTGAGTCCACCTTTTCTTTGCTGTTCTCACTGATGTTTCTGTTGTTAAGAGAGTTAAATATGGACCTTCCCATTTTGGGGTTAAAGTGTCTTCTTTCTAGCTTTTAATTAATACTCAGTCTCCTGGTTGTATCTTATGAATTTTAAACTCTAGTGGTCCCGCTTGGGCTAGCATTCCTTTTTCCTGTCACATGCTGCCCCATGGTCTGTATATATTCCTGTATGATTATATCATTTGTGAGCCTTTCAGGAACGAGGGGTGGAACTTCCTTTGCTTGCTGTTGAGTGGCTGGTTATTAGATCGTTGAGCAGGTGAGTGGTTTGCTTTTGTGAGTCACTGAGGTACGAGGGGTGGAGCTTCTTTCGTTGCTGAGTGGCTGATTATAAGAAGAGGCCTCTGGGGAGCGCGGCGACCTGGAGCGTGGCGAACAGGAGTGGGCAAACCGGCTGGGCATATCTCTGGGCCATGGACACCGCAGTTTGCGCAGCAGTTCGCGCAGGCAGGGCAAGCAGGCAGGGTTTCAAATTTTTCTTGCTAGTAAGGTGTCCTCTGTGTTGTTTTTAGGTGTTTTTGCTGGCTGCTTGCTTTTGTGGTTTCCGTTAGTAATGGTTTCTACACGGTCGAAAACTGTGGTTGGTGTAAGCGTATGACCAAGTGGAGCCCCCCAGAAAGGATGCATCTGTACAGACCCATTCCTGCCCAGAGTGTTTGAGCTTTTTGGTGGCGTCAGGCAGTGTAGTGGAAGAGGCCTGCCTGCGGTGTGAACAGGTGAATGACCTCCTTTCACTGGTGGCCGAGCTTAGGGAGGAAGTTGAAAGATTAAGAAGTATCAGGGAAAGTGAAAGGGAAATAGACTGGTGGAGTTCAGCCCTTCCATCTTTAAAGGAGGCCTCTGACCGAGAGTCTGAGGACTCATATGCCTCCCACTCTCAGGCAATTGAAGGGCACCTGGTAAATGAAGGAGAGTGGAAATGGGTCCCCACTCGGGGAGGTAATAATAAAAACCCCTCCCCATCCTCCAGCCAGGTGCCACTTCAGAATAGGTATGAGGCCCTGGATCTAGAGAGCCAGCCAGATGATTTAGTTGATTTAGAAGAAAATTGTCTGCCCAATGAGCCTCCCAAATTATGATTCATCTGTAGGAAGAATCACCACCTCTAGCACCAGGAAGAAAAGAAGGGTAATTTTAGTAGGTGACTCTCTTCTGAGGGGAACTGAGGGTCCCATATGTCGACCGGACCCATCCCACAGGGAGGTCTGCTGCCTCCCTGAGGCTCGGGTAAGGGATATCACTGAGAGACTTCCTGGGCTGATTCAGCCTTCTGATTATTACCCACTGCTGATACTCCAGGCTGGCAATGATGGGATTGAAAAGAGGAGTGTCAAGGTGATTAAAAGGGACTTTAGGGCATTCAGTCAAGTAGTTGATAGGGCAGTAGTACAGGTAGTGTTCTGCTCAGTCCCTTTGGTGGAGGAGAAAAATGATGAAAGAAACAGGAGAACCCACACCATCAACAAGTGGCTTAAGGGTTGGTGTCATCGGCAAAATTTTGGATTCTTTGATCATGGGGAAACTTTTACAGCACCTGCTCTGCTGGAACCAAATGGGATACATCTCTCTGTTAAGGGCAGAAGGTTTCTAGCTCATGAACTGGCAGACCTTGTTGAGAGGGCTTTAAACTAGGCTTGAAGGGGAAAGGCGATGCAGCTGGGCTATCTGGAAGCAGGCTCAAGGGTGGTAAGCCTGAGTTAAGGGTAAAGTCAGTAGCCCAGCTGAAATGCATGTATACCAATGCACGCAGCATGGGTAACAAACAAGAAGAGCTGGAGATCATGGTACAACAGCAAAGCTATGATGTAGTTGCCATCACGGAAACGTGGTGGGATGACTCACATAGCTGGAGCTCTGAACTGGATGGCTACAGGCTCTCCAGAAGAGACAGGAAAGGAAGAAGAGGTGGAGGGGTGGCCCTTTATATTAAGGAGACTTTTAATGCTGTAGGAATTGAAACTAAGGAAGATGGAGTTGAATGCCTATGGGTAAGAATTAAGGGGAAGGCCAACAAGGCTGACATCCTACTGGGAGTCTGTTATCGTCCACCCAACCAGGAAGAAGAAGTGGACAGCTTATTCTATAAGCAGCTGGAGACTGTTTCAGGATCATCAGCTCTTGTTCTTGTAGGTGACTTCAACCTACCAGACATCTCCTGGGAACTTAATACAGGAGATAAGAGGCAGTCCAGGAAATTTTTGGAGTGTATGGAGGACAACTTTTTGTCGCAACTGGTGGGTGAGCCCACCAGGGGAGGGACTATGTTTGCAAATAGAGATGGACTGGTGGGAGATGTGGTGGTTGGAGGCCACTTGGGGCACAGTGATCATGAAATTATAGAATTCTCAATATTTGGAGAAATCAGGAGGAGCACCAGTAAGACTCTTGCACTGGACTTCCGGAAGGCAGACTTTGGCCTATTTAGGAGACTTATTTGGAGCATTCCTTGGGAAGCAGCTCTTAAAAACAAAGGAGTTCAGGAAAGTTAGGCATTTCTCAAAACAGAGATCTTGAGGGCACAGAGACAGACTGTCCCTGAGTGCCGTAAGGTAAGTCGACGGGGTAAATGTCCAGCCTGGATGGACAAGGAGGTCTTGGAGGAACTTAGGAATAAAAAGAAGATGTATCATCTTTGGAAGGAGGGTCAGGTCTCTCAGGAAGTATTTAAGAGGGCTGCTAGAGCATGTAGGAAAAAAATTAGGGAGGCCAAAGCTCAGTTTGAACTTAGAATGGCGACTGCTGTAAAGGATAATAAAAAATCTTTTTACAAATATATTAATAGTAAAAGGAAGGGTAAGACCAACCTTTGTTCTTTATTAGGTGAGGGAGGGAACTTAGTAACTACAGATGAGGAGAAGGCAGAAGTGCTTAATGCCTACTTTGCCTCAGTTTTTAGTGGGAAGATGACTTGCCTTCATGACGAATGTCTTCTTGGGTTGGTCAGTGATGTCAGGGAACAGAATGGTCCCCCAATTATCCAAGAAGAGGCAGTCAGAGAACTACTGAAATAGTTGGATATCCATAAATCTATGGGACCAGATGGGATTCATCCCAGGGTGATGAGAGAGCTGGCGGACGAGCTTGCAAAGCCACTCTCCATCATTTACCAACAGTCCTGGCTCACTGGTGAGGTTCCAGATGACTGGAAGCTGGCCAATGTGACACCCATTCACAAAAAGGGTGCGAAGGATGATCCTGGTAATTACAGACCAGTCAGCCTGACCTCAATACCTGGTAAGATAATGGAACAGTTTATATTGAGTGTCATCACACAAAATTTATAGGATGGCCAGGGTATTAGATCCAGCCAGCATGGGTTTAGGAGGGGTAGGTCATGTTTGACCAACCTGATCTCCTTTTATGACCAGGTGACCCACCTGGTGGATGCAGGGAAGGCTGTGGATGTTGTTTATTTGGACAAAAGCAAGGCCTTTGACACTGTCTCTCACGGCATACTCCTAGATAAGCTGGCAGCCCGTGGCTTGGATAGGAGCACTCTTTGCTGGGTTAGGAACTGGCTGGATGGCCGGACCCAGAGAGTGGTGGTCAACGGTGCTGCATCCAGCTGGTGGCCAGTCACCAGTGGTGTTCCTTAGGGGTCTGTGCTGGGGCCAGTTCTGTTCAATATTTTTGTTGATGACATGGATGAGGGTATTGAGTCTTTCATTAGCAAATTTGCAGATGACACTAAGTTGGGAGCATGTGTCGATCTGTTGGAAGGACAGAGGGCTCTGCAGAGAGACCTGGATTGGTTGGATGGATGGGCAGAATCCAATAGGATGAAGTTTAACAAATCCAAGTGCCGAGTCCTTCACTTTGGCCACAATAACCCCCTGCAACGTTATAGACTGGGGACGGTGTGGCTGGACAGTGTTCAGGAAGAAAGGGACCTGGGGGTTCTGGTCGACAGCCGGCTGAACATGAGCCAGCAGTGTGCCCTGGTGGCCAAGAAGGCCAATGGCATCCTGGCCTGTATCAGAAATAGTGTTGCCAGAAGGAGCAGGGAGGTCATTCTTCCCCTGTACTCAGCACTGGTGAGGCCACACCTTGAGTATTGTGTTCAGTTCTGGGCCTCTCAGTTCAGGAAGGACATTGAGACTCTTGAGCGTGTCCAGAGGAAGGCAACGAGACTGGTGAGGGGCTTAGAACACAAGCCATATGAGGAACGACTGAGGGAGCTGGGGTTGTTTAGCCTGGAGAAAAGGAGACTCAGGTGGACACCTTATCACTCTCTACAACTTCCTGAAAGGTGGCTGTAGTCAGGTGGGGGTTGGTCTCTTTCTCCAGGCAGCAACTGACAGAATGAGAGGACACAGTCTCAAGCTGCATCAAGGGAAGTATAGGTTAGATATTAGGAAAAAGTTTTTCACAGAAAGAGTGATTAAGTACTGGAATGGCCTGCCCGGGGAGGTGGTGGAGTCACCATCCCTGGATGTGTTTAAAAAAAGACTGGATGTGGCACTTGGTGCCGTGGTCTAGTTGGGGTGTTAGAACATGGGTTGGACTCGATGATCTTGAAGGTCTCTTCCAACCTGGAAATTCTGTGATTCTGTGATCTTCTACTGCCTCTGGGGTTAAAGGCATCTCTTGAGAATAGGGTATACCATATATCATCTCATAAGCTGAAAATCCAGTATCTGTGTTTGGAAGAATTCTGATGTTAAGTAGGGCTAATGGTAAGCATTTGACCTAAGACAACTGGGTCTCTAGCATCAATTTGGTAAGCTGTTGCTTCAGTGTTTGGTTCATCTGTTCTACTCTACTAGGACTCTGCAGGTGCCATGGAATATGGTATTCCTAAGAGATACCTAGCGCCCCTGCCAGATCTTTAACCACCTTTGAGGTAAAATGGGACCCTTGATCTGAGTCTATTGCCCGTATCATCCCATACCGAGGAATGATATACTCTAACAGTACTTTTACTACAAACTTAGCAGTCACCCTTATAGCTGGATACGCTTCTACCCAGTGGGTAAGGTGATCTACTATTACCAATAAGTACTTCCATCTACTGACTTTTTGGAGTTCAGTGTAATCTACCTGTAATCTTTCAAAAGGTCTATAGGCTATCCTCCTTCTTCCCACCGGAGTCTACCTCATAACCTTTTTGTTAAACTTCTGACAGGTAAGGCAGCCATGTGTGACCTGCTTAGCTAGCTCAAATATACCTATGCAACTAAAATACTTTAAAAAGTGATCACACAAGGCTCTAGCCCCCAATGAGTGTGCTGGTGTAGCTGGCCTAAAATTTGTCGTGCATAGGCTTTAGGTAAAACTTCTCTCCCATCTGGTAAAATCCACTTTGTTTTTTGGTTTTGTTTTGCTTCTAATTTCTGTATAGCCACTTCCTCTTGTATGCTATACCTCTTTGGAACTTTCTCTCTTTTAGTTTCTTTCAACATGTTTAACAATTTAACCTCTCCTGAGGTGGAAGCGATGTTTTTGGCTTCTAAGTCAGCTTTGTTGTTTCTCCTAGCATGGTAGCTTATCTCTTTCTGATGTCCCTTTACATGCACTACAGCTATCTCATTTAGCTCCTTTAGGGCCTCCAACACTCTGGAAATTAGCTTTTGGTGAATGAGCCTTTTCCCCTGAGTGTTTATCAACCCCCTCTCTTTCCTAATTTTCCTAGAGGTGTGTGCAATTCCAAAGGCATAATTTGAGTCAGTATGGATAGTTCCTACTTTCCCTTTTAACAATTCTAGTGCCCTAAGTAAAGCATATTGTGGAATCCCTGCAGCCTTTTGAGGAGTTGGCCCTGGCAGGATAAATTATAGTCACCTGCCTTACCTGAGAGATAGGACCTCCCAATGGTGCTCTGTGGTTTGCCCTGGGTCCCCCCTTCCCTTGTTTTTTCCCCATTCCTCAGTGTCTGGTGACCAGCCCTGTCTCCCTATAGGACACTGACCTTACCTGCCCTTTGCACTGCCCCTGTGCCCCAAGGTCATTGGCTGCTGTAGCCCTTACTTAAGCCAAGATCTGGCACTCCAGCCTCCTCTTTGCACTGGAACACCCTTCAGCATCACCTGGAAATAAACTTCTGGAACCGATCCAGACAAAGGGCCTTCTGCCTCTCCTTGCTGCTGGCCACGTGGCATGCGGGTGGATGTGGAAGCTTGATTGCTTTGCCTCAGTTTCTCCAGGTGGCTTCTTCTTTGGAGTAGCTTATTGGGGATAAGGCATCAGCTCCACTCCCAAATACCCACCATTCTTGCATATAATTTACATGCCTGAGCTGACCAGCTAGGGCTCAACTTTCCTGCCTCTGAAACTGACAAGTCTTCCTCATTTATTATGGCATAGCCTCATTTTTGTTTCCTCTCCACCACTTGGGATGAGCCGTCTACAAAATACCGTTCTCCTGATGGTAATTCTACATTAACTCAAATCTGGCCTGTAGAGCTGTTAATTTTACACAGTTATGTGTTATTTTCTCCCCACTACTTGTCCCATCTAAAGGACAGGCCTAACAGGAATCTTTTAGGTCTACCACACTATACCAAGTGTATTATGGGGATATCTGGCTTAATAAGGTATAAGGGTTAGCTACCACAGGAAACTGGGTTATTGTGCATTGGTTCACTGCCCTCAAATCTTGAACTAATCAATAGCTACCATCTGCCTTTTTAACTGGGGTGTTATGAGGGGACATACAGGCTTCCAGTGTACCCAATTGTATTAACCTGTCTATTACTGGCTCCAGTCCTCTTCTTCCTTCTAAGCAGATAGGATATTGTTTCACTTTTATTGGAAACTCTGGGTTGGTGATAGTAATCTTAATAGATTCTATGTCTATCTTTCCAGTTTCCCTGGCCTGGGGCCATACTTCAGGGGATATCTTTTCCTCATCTTCTGTCAGCTTATACAGCTGCACCTTCAATTGATTTTGGTGTGCCTTAATTCTAATGCCTAAGGGTATCATCAAATCCCTTCACAAAATGTTATACTCTGCTTCAGGTACCAATAATAAATTACTTACTGTTATCTTTTTGGCTGATTCTACTAATACATTCTTAATTACCAAAACCTTAAAAGCTTCCCTCTTACCCCAATAACTTTTTTTTTTTTTTCTGAACTCATTTTGCATCCTCTTGGGACATTCTGTACAGTTGACCTCTCTGCTCCTGTGTCTATCAGGAACTCGAACTCTTCCTCTTGGGGACCGAATTTTAACTTTATCAAGGGCTCCTTTACTACTTTTGTCCCCAAGAGGTAGAGCCCATGACACCCCTATTGATCTTCTTCAAACAATTTTTGGTTTATTTCCCTCTTTTTACATTCTCTCTTCATATGCCCCTTTTTCCCCCAATAAAAGCAGGTCATAGCTGCTGGACTCTGGGGCTTGGTGTTCTGTGGGGTTTTTTTGTTTCTGTCTACCTGAGGTCCTTCTTGGTTCCCCTGATTCCCTTGACTGACCTCCTCCTTTCTGTGTTTCCCATACTGCTGCTACAAAGATCTTAGCTTTTGCCTTAGCCTTTTCTTCATCTCTTCTGAAATACACTTTCTGAGCTTCTCTTAGCAGTTCCTGTAATCCTCTTTCCTGCCAGTCTTCCAACTTCTCTAGTTTTTTTCCTGATATCTCCCCAAGATTTTGCCACAAATTGTGTTTTTAACAGTGTCTCACCTACAGGAGTGTCGAGATCCAATCCTGAATACATTTGGATATTTTTTTCTCAATCACTCCAGCCAATCTGTTGGGGACTTATCTTTCCCCTGATGTTCACAAAATGCCTTATTGATATTTTGTCCTCAGGGAACTGCTTCCCGAATCCCTTGAATTACTATGTTTCGGAGATTGATCATGCTACGTAGATCATTCTCATTGTTATGATTCTGATTTGGGGCCACAATAGGCCATTTATTGTCACCTGGTGGCCCTTGTTGGTTATTTTGCTCCCATATCCTCATACCAGCCTGTCTAATCATCTGCCTTCCTCCCGTGGTAAATAGTATGCCTAAAATGGCTTGCATTTTTGTCCAGGTGTATATACCTGGTCCCAAAAATTGGTCCAGCCTCTCAGATACTTCTAACGGGTCATCTAAGAGTCTCCCCATCTCTTTCTTAAATGCTCTTACATCTCTGGTTTGTAGTGGCACTGATACAAACCCTATTGCCAGGTTACCTCCAGGATTTCCTGCTAATGGCACTTCTCGTAAAGGGTATAACCTTCCCCTCCCTTCATCCTCTTCCTCACTATCATTCTGTCTCCTATTTCTTTCTTTCTCCCCTCACCTAATTCTATGGGCTGACAGGGAATCAGGTGCCAATGGGGGTGTGGCGGGTCCAGGTAGGTCTGCTGGAGGCTGTGGCTGTGTGGGTGGAGGTGGTGCCATGGGCCAAGTATGGGGGAGGTAGATTTTCTAGGGGGTCCCATGTCTCCTTCTTCTCCTTCTCCTTCGTTTTAAATGTATATATGTGTTGTGGGCCTGAACCCACCCACAGAGCAGCATAGTCACTCTCTTCCTGATTAAATGGTTCCTTACTATTAACATAAATGTTTAAAGCTTGACATATGTAATCTTCAAAAGACCCAAACATGGGCCAATATAAGTTGTCTTTCCTAATAATTTCTTTGGTCCATTCCATCATGCAATACTAAATCATTTTCTCCTTTTTTTTTTCTTTTTTTTTGACTGGACTCCCACTCATCCCAGTGTCTCAACATTAACCCCAAGGGACTGTCCTGGGGAATTTCTGGCAATTCGCTCCCCTTCCTCTCCATACCCCGACCCTCCCCGAGTCTTTTGGTACTTAGGTTTCAGCCCTTCCCTGAGCTTTGACCCATTTCCTACCAGCCAGTGCCTCTCTAATGCTTCCAGTCACTGATTCCTCCCAGGAATCCCACCTACCGCTTTGTCCCTTCACTTGCCATTCCCCTTGCGGGGAGACGGAACCGAGGTTAGAAGGACTCCACACTCGCTTCACGACTAGGTTGTGTCACACTCATGCACCAGTCATACCCCACCCAACCAGACGATACTTACAGTCCTTTTTCTCATCCGGATCTTTGTGCACTAGAATTACAGGTGATTTTTGGCTGCAGCTTAATCAGAGAGCTCAAATTTCTTGCCCAATTTTTGTCATTTTTATTCTCTGGTTTCCCAGGGGGTTCAGACTGCTCCCATAGCCACATTAGTGGGGTGCCCCCATGGAATCAGCCTTTTCCCCTCAGGGAAGCAGAGAATCATGTCAGGGTCACCAGATTGCTATAAATGAGGAGATGTACTCCTTTATTCCATTTTCAAATTAAGCAACTTATTAGTTTTGTGCTTGGCAAAAAGCAGACAAGACAGTGCTGGGTGCATGGGGAGTGACCGCTCTACCACCATGCACACTAACTGTTAATTTTGCAGGTATTTATACATGTTCATGTTAGTAGTCCCCTCCCAGTTTCTATTCTCTGTTATGAGGTTTAGTTTCTATTCTTCGTTGTGATGTTTAGTTTCCATTCTTCGTTGTGGCGTCTAGTTTCCATTCCTCATTGTTTCTGGTGGTCGCTGGGGGGGTCGGAGTCTTTATCCTTCACCCTTTGCTGACCTCTGGCTCCTTCTCATGGCAGTTTTGCTTTGCTTGCATCATTATAAATATTTTTATCTGACACGAATCATAGCTTAATTTCTCACAGGGGCAATTAGAACTTTGTCTATAGTTTGTCTTGTGGGTTTGCTATGCATACCAATTTCATCAGTCAAGAACTGAACATGAGTGCCTGGTCTCCTCATACATCTGGAGACTTGCTCAGAGTCATGGTTTCTAAGATGACTCCCCTGGATCCTACATGATTTGTGGTAACAGTTTTTATTATCTCCTCAAAACTATTTTGAGGGTGTTTTGCTTTTTTGCAGTTTTTTACATTTCTCACCTCAGTGAATGGATGAGAGTCTGTGGTGAATGATGCAAAAAGCTCAGAGCTATTGCTGTTACTGGAAGGAAATGAGAAGAAAGAGGCAGTAGAAGCTGGCTGGAAGAGAATAGCCTGTCTCAAAAAGCTACACTGCTTCCAGGACTTCCTGGAAAAGCTACTATTGCAGTAGTCACACTTCTGGGATGGGTGCTTGTACTTGGATGGGGAGGTGTGGAGCCTGCTAAGCCAGACACTGTTAATATAAACACACTCCCCTAGAGAGAAGAGAGACAATAATATAAACATGTTCCCCTGGCAAGAGAGCAGTCAAGCTAGACAGTATATAAACATGCTCCCCTAGAGAGAGCAGTTAATCCAGAGAGTATATAAACACAACTCCCTAAGGGAGAAACCCTGGCAGACAGCTCTCTCTGTTATGGTGAGGAAATGTGTTAATGAGTTATACCTCATTGGTTCTTTCCCTACTTCCTTCTTTTTACCCGAGCCGATTGGTCTGTTTTCGATCCTTCCCCTAATTGGTTCATTTCTCAATCCTCCACCTGATTGGCTCAGATGTTCTACCCTGCCCCCTGCCTTCCCTGTATAACCCTCTGCTTTCCCTGGCTCTTTGGCACTTCATCACTGGACTCCTCCGAAGAAGCTGAATAAAGCTTCCTGCGGAACTCCATACGAAGGCTCCGTCTCTTCCTTCAACGTTGCCCCACAGAGCTGATTTCACCAAAGAGTTTGAAATCACTCAGCAGGCAGCAGATGCATCTGTGCCTCTGAGACGTCCTTCTAAGGACGTTTCTCCAGGAAGGTTGCAGCACTCTGACCACTGCCCGCCACGACAGGGAAGAATGAGATGGTGTGTTCAGAGAGTAGTTTACTCTCTGCTTTTCTCTATCCAACCTGCTGACAGTGCTAATTTTGTGAACATTCTCACAATCCTCTAGGTCTTGGCATAATGCTGTGCTCTAGATCTTCCTTGGTGCATACAATATTGGTTCTCCTTTGGAAATATTTCCTTTGCAGTTCTAAGATTAAAAAAAAAAAAAAATCCTGTGTCCCAGGATTAACCTCTTGTTCTCATAGTTGATGGAAACTAAAAATTGATGCAGTATCAAAGATATCTTTTGAGTATATGTAGCAGTCATGGTGAAAATAGTAATAGGGGATATTATTGCCAGAAGTCCCTGATTTGTTCTCTTAAATACACATAAGAACCAGTAGATGGGTTTCCATTATGCCATTGGTTTACTGAAACTGTTTAATTGAGATAGAGAAGCTATATATGAGGATATATTAAAGAATAGGCTTTTTTATGGCACTATTAAAAACAATTAGCTTTTTTTAATACTAGGATAAGTTACTATTCCAATGTCAGCAAAAATTTGGAGATTTTTGCTACTTTTGGTGAGATGAACTCTAGCAGGTGTGGCTGTTGGTCAGAACTGGGGAGCTGTGCTGGGAAGTTCCACTGACCAGCCCCAGGCAGCTTTCCAGGGAGAATGGGAGGGACTTGGGCATCTTTAGAGCTCCAGTAATCTCAGTGTTTGTATCTTCAGGAATTTCAGAAAAACAGCAATAGATACATTTTGTTTAAAAAATTAAAAAGTATCCTACAGCATGCAGCAAAGCTGTATGTTTTTCTTTTTGTCATGTATGTTGAGCTGTGTATTTAATAAATGCTATTAAAATAACAGCAGGATGTGAAATATACTGTTGTGTCTTAATAGAAGTGCTATCCATTTGCTGGCAGATTATAGTGATGTGTTGCTATGGTGGCTGGAATATTTTTTGTCACATCTCTTGCAGGTTTGGCTGCACTGTTGTGGCTGATGTTGCCTTCTGGGATGATATCCTGACTGCTGATTAGACCCTTGTGCTGGATTTACATGTTTCTAAAGTTAGGTGTGGGTAGAGAATGTTTCTCAAGCAGGTATCTTGAGCTAGACCCTACCTGGTAACCCTTCTTATGAATTGCTTTTTGGATCAAATTTAATGTGTTTCCCCTAAAGCATTCCCAGTGATAATAGCTTTCCTACATGCTGTGTCTGACCATATGTCTTGGTTTTGAAAAGACAGGTATCTGCTAAAGAGGGGCAGGGCCTCTCTTGGAATGGATAATTCAAATCCCCTCCCTCCAAATTATTATAATTTAGAAAATTAAAATGGCTTTCAGGCAGAGATATGGGGATAGGAATAACAGTTCTTTACTAATATGTATAACAAGGCAAACAACAACAATTACAGCATTAATAATGAACAGAACCAGGGGAGGGCGGCTTTGTTTCACAAAACCCAGGGCAGTGCAACCTCTTGGGACTCAGAAAAGCACCAAGCTAGAACGGTGAGGGATCCCCGGCTGGTGGATCGGATATATCCGGAGCTCCGTCGGTGGTCACTGGAAGGGCAGGGATGTCCTGGCAGGACGGGGCAGTGCAGGGCCACGGCGTAGCAAAAAAACCTCAAAGCAGTGCTGAGAAAGCAGTGGCAGTGGGACAGGGCCAGGCCAGCTCCAGCAGGGCAGCAGGAGGAGAGCTCAGGATTTCCTGGGCACATGAGCAGAATGATGGTAGCTTTCCTCAAGATCGGACCCGGTGGTGCCAGTGAAACTCCTCCCACAGCAAGCAGCAGCCTGACTGTCCTCTCTCCGATGCTGAGAGCAAGAGAGCAAAGCTGTCCCCAGCCTCGTCTTTTTCCTGCCCCCAAAACCTTGCGTCACCTTCCCCCTCTGAGAGAAACTCCCGGACACAAGAGTGTAGCCAGGTGCTATGCTCCATCCTTTTGTCCCACCTGAGTACCTATAAGTACCCAGTAGTTAGTTGCCCAGCAGTTCCCAGGAAAAAATTCTTTAGGTAAAAAAAAAAAATCAAAACAAGAAACAAACCTAACCCCCAACACCATGTAACCCCCAAGAGGGTGCTAAAGGAAACAATATGGAGAGGCTGATACAGAGGCTACAGCAATCATTGTCTGACAAATCGTAGGAGATGAAAATATCTGGGCCAGATAATGCCAACTGCTTTGTGTGTAGCAAAGGTGAATACCTCTAAGCGTGTCCTGTCTGCATATCAGCAGTCTGTGCTTTTGAAGTATCCCAGCAAGTAGCTTGTTTGGCATATGCTGAGATGCTTAACAATACAAGTCTTCAAATCAAACAGAAGTATTAGTATTAATTTTTTGTCAGTAATTTTGTGCCTCCTTTGTATTATCTGTGAAAGGATACTTGTGTTTCTGCTCCTTTGACTACTTTTTGAGGTGATAAGGGAGGTGTCTGTGGAGGGACAGTGCTGGGCAGGTAAAAAACCTGGGGATAGGAGGAAGCCTTGATAATGTTAAGAAATTAAGAAACAATAAACAGAGCTAGAAAACAATTGAGAGGGAAGATTTAGCTGTGATATAAGACATGAAGGTCAAAGGCATGGACTTTGGTCAAGCTACAAATGCCACCCCGGCAATCAATCAGTCCCACTCTCAAATCCTGACCTAATGGTTAAGTGAGTGATAATGCCTGCAGAGCATCCTGGAGCATCTAAGGATTTTTTCTTTCTCTAAATAACAAGGCCTCTAACATGATGTAATAACATAACATCAAAAATAGTCCTTCATCCAGCATTATTTTCTGGCTTTTAGAGATATTTAAAACAACTTTGTCAGCTACCAGAATTTAGCAGGAGTGAGCTTCTGAGATGCTTCTGTGATCCTTCCAGTGATGTGCTGGAGGGACAAAGCAAAGACTGGTGAGCTGACAGTGGAGTGAAAATATGACATGGGATGGATGTAGAGAACCTGGGAATAACTTGCTGTGGACTTCTTAGAGCTTTATTTTTCCTCGATATTTTAAAAAATTGAGACCTTGTTCTGTAGCAGAACAGAAGACATGTATCTGGGAAGGATTTGTGTGGATCCAGGCATTTGGTCTTACCTGAGGAAAATTCAAGGTCAAGCTAGTGTTAGTTATCTAATTTAAAGATGCAATCTGGCTGTGAATGTTGTTTTTTCTTTTTTCAGCATGGAATATTATTAAACTTGTACCTCTCATCCAGGTCTGTTGGCAGTATGGGGTTCTGCTACTATATAATTTATCAAGTTGACTATTTTTCCTTTTAATTGCAATTACTGGTCTTATCAATAGTATGATTAACCCCCCCACACTTTTGGAGCAGTAGAAACTGCAAGGTGTTCAAGGTGTTTTCTCGTCTTGGAAGTGCCAGCCCACAATGAACATCAGTTGGAATGATGGAAGTTCAAGCACTGAAAAACCAAGCCATGGGCCTGGCTTTAAGTTCTGAGTGTTTTTCCTGCCTCCTGTGTGTGGTGTTGTGCATGTCTGTCCTTCCACTGTTACTACAAACAGTAATGGTGGCAGGGCTTATGTCACAGCATGACCTTACCCTGTGCAGTGAGTTTCACACCAGGTGGTTATGAATAAAGAGAAAAGTCCTCTCTCTGGGAAGACTTTCTGGGTTATATCCAAGCTTTGGACCACTGTAGATCTTGTTCCCTGTAGGAAGGATGTGTCCAATTTTCCATGTTGAATTGAAATTTAATTTTAACCTGAGGATCATGTGTACTTCAGCACCTTATGGATTGATCTTTTTCCTTTGCAAAAACACTGCTGAGTGTGGGCCTGATATTTCTGAGTCTGAGACATTTTTAGCCTGCTAGCAGCTGCTAACTTTTCCCAAGGAAAAACTTCTCAAGAAAACTTCTTCTCAAAACAATCTTGGCAAACAACTATTCTTTCTCAAAACAATCTTCACCAGATGGTGTTTTGCTGTTTCTCTAGTTTAATCAATGGGATTAGAGAGGTGTCATTCCTATTCACCAATCATGTTAAGTCTGTATTGGAACAACTTATAAAAAGTAGTAAGAATTAGACAATAAAGCTTTTTCTATGCTCTTTGCCTTCTGAAATATTTGGAGTCTCATCTTTCTTTCTTGTCCTACAATGACAGCTGAGTTAACTGTATTCCTGGAAGAGCTATCTTGCTCCCAAAACACTAACTGCATCCTGTTTGCATTGAAGAATTTGTTCTGCATTTGTGAATCATCTGTGAGAGCTAGTTTTGATTCAGTGCCTCCTACAATCACACCTGGTCAGGCCTTCATTTGCACAATCTTCATGGCTGTGATTCAGCTGAAACAGGATCTCTGCTGGATTCTTAGGGTTGCTGTAACTCAGAAGAAATTTGTTAGGAGAGTCAAAACCTGTGTGTCCCAGGAGAACTTAGAGGCTCAGGAATCCATTACCTCTGTACTTTTTTTGCCTCTTGCAAGAATTAGTGTCCAAAGGGCAGGTATGCTGCATATTTTGAAAGTGTTTGCTGCAGGAGAGCAAATGTTCTCTCTACATTAGCATTTTAGCTTTGAATGAATTTTTGAGTTTTGTATCTAAACTGTCCTTGGTTATAGTACCTTTCTTTCCATCATGGGACTGTCTTGGAGCATTTATTCTAGTCTAGTTTTCTTTTGTATTCTGCAGTTCAGTTTCATCCAATCTAGGATTTCATTTAATATGCTCTGATGACCAATGAACCTTTTTGTCAGTGGAACCAACAAGATTTGAGCTGAAGTGGAATCTCTCAGAAATGTGAATAATGTATAATTATTTGGTCTTTAACACCATTTATTTACTCTGTAGATCTGTTCCCATTGTGCTTTTCTACTTGTCAGAGTAGGCATATTACCTGAGCCCTTCAGAGCTGGTGGCAAAGAACCTCTCTTAGGCAGGAATTCTTTCAGTGTCAAGAAGATAATCCTATGGAATATATGAAGATTGTCAGTACACAATCTATTGTTTTAAATATGTCAACTTTGAAGCCTCTCTGTGGAAGGTTTGGTTGCACAGAACTTTTTCAATGTTTCTTCAAAAAGGCTTTCCAGTGTTTGAAGTATTCAGCACACCTAGAAATACAGCTCACCCTCAGGAATTGTGAAGGTTAGCAGTAGGATACTTGGCAAAATGCAACGCTTCATCTTACAGGGTACCCCTCAAGTGGAAATTGTAGGATCTAACCTTTCATTACTATGAACATCCTCACAACCATGGGCAATTTCTGCTCTCTGCTTCTGTTTCTATTCCTGTTTTCTGCTTTCAGAGTCAGCAGAGGGTGCTTTTCTAGAGAGAATTATCTGTTTTGTGGGCTCCAGTAGCAGGAGAGTGCTCGTGGTTTGCACCTCTGGATGCTTCAGAAATGGAAGTGAAAATAAAAGCTTTCACAGGACAGGGTAATTATCTTTCCCATATCCAGTTACTTCTTTTGCAGTACATTCAAGACAACCCTCTGGAGCACCTGTCTGGAAATCTAGAAGAGTCAAAAAACACTAAGGGGATAACCAGTGTACACATAGAGGGGAAAAAGACTTTTTAAAAGAATTAAATCAAGGAAAACCAGTGGTCTTTTCAGCTTATTTGTTGTGAAGGGCAGATGGAATCCCTTTTTAAGCTTTTCATGCTTTCTGAAAGCTGTACACCCACTTAAAATCAGGGCTAAATTTGGCCCTCTGTTACACAGGAAAAGGTGATGATGGGTCTACAACTGAGTTGTGTGATGTTAATTCATAGGAAAGAGTTTTTAGTTTGAGAGCTTTTCAGGGCTTCATAGCTTTCCTGCTGTATTCCCTGGTAGTGATGGGTTTGCCTTGTGGGGGCATTGGGATGCTTAATGGTTGTCAGGTTCTCCTCCACAAAAGATCCAAGGACAGAAGGCAGTCTGAGTCTTCAGAATGGCTTCAACCTTTTACAGTTTGCATTGGGAGAATGCTGAATGAAAATCTGTTACTGACACTAGTAGAGTGCCCACAGGTTATTTTTAGTTTAAAGCATTTTGACTTTCCCAATCATCTGCTGGAGTATAACCAGTCCCAAAGGCAGGCAGAAGAGCCATTGGACTCGTTGTCTTCTTTTCCTTTTGTATTCAGGTACTGTCAGTTGCAACAAGTACACTAAAATGTCTTGGCACATTTTGTGCCAGTGCTTAGCTGCTTCTGTAGTGAAAGGCTTCATCCTGAGCAGGTGATAGTAAGAGTAGCAGGCAGGCTGTTCAAAACATTCTTTTCTAGGCATCTCTGCCCTCTGGGTAGCTCAATAGACACCTGTTTTCAGGTAGTTAATAGGAATTTCTTCCTATACTTCTGAGGGTGACCAGCACCTCACAGAGAATGGCTTAAGTAAATAGTGAGACGGCATGGTTGAGTATGTCTTGAAAATCAAAAAGGTTTAATGCAAAAAGAAAATAATACAAAACAAAGAACGAAGCCGAGCACAGTATCTGTATACCTGTTACAAACACCTCGAGAATGCATGGAGAACTTTTGTTCTCTCTCTTTTCTACTTAATGATCCAGGATGGTCCTATTGGCAAACTGCCAGTGGAAAGAGGTACAGGCTTTGATGAACAGTGACAAGGTCCAACAGATGCTTCTCTCTTGGCACTGAGCCAATCACTATGAGAAGAATATGGAAAGTTCTAGCTAAAACTCCTAAAATGTCTAGAGGTAAACTGAAACTTTTTCCCTTATTTAGAAATGCCCACTCAGGTGTGGGAGTGCCTTCCTACATCTCACCCTAACTTATTACAAAAAGAGAAAAAATAAAGAAGAAAAATTGAAAATATCCCTCGAGCCCGGCTGGAAAGTGGCTTCCAGCTGTTCCCGGCTAGCCCTGGCTCGGGATACTTCCAAACTCGGTTGGTGGCAGCAGGCAGACCGGCCACCACCCCCCCGGTGGGTCGAAGCTGCACGAGAGATGTCGGTGAGGCTTGACGAAGGTAGGAAGCGAGGAGGCTACTTTGTGGCTAGATGGTTTTTATTGTCACCTGCCTTTCGCAGGGGAGCCACACTTCTCTCTGAGCCTCTCTCGAGAGTGTCCCCGCCCGAGGCGTGGCCACAGTTTATATGGGGTTGGGAGAAGGGGGTGGACACAAGAGGGAAAGCCAATCAGGGAAATATGGATGTCACACAGACAGCGAATGGGAAACGAGGGGTGGGGGTTCCCCAACCTGCTCCAATCTGGGACCGAGTGTCTCTGAACATTCTGGAAGGAGAGGCTTCCCAGAGAGTGACAGGCTGTGGAGAACAAAGACAAGGGGAAACCAAATGGGAAGAAATACAAGGGGGGAACTTGGGAGAAACCATTACAGAACAAATTAATATTAACAATAAATCAAAAGGTATAAAACGCGCCGCTACAAAAAATAGTTACTTTGAAAATTTTTTTCATTCTTTTTGATGATTATAATTATGCTAATATTTTCTTGTTGCTTTATAATTTGGTTCTATAACTAACTGTAGCATTATGGATTAAATAATTTTGAATTTAATACCCTTTCTTCTCTTTTAGCCAATTTTTCCAGCTGTTCTTAGGTTTACAATTTAGTTTATCATTGCTTTAGAGCTATAATTTACTTTTTAATTTTGTGAGAAATCCTTTTTCAACTGAACTCTATTTTCTTCTGTACAAGGGACTAGGAATAGTAAACTTTTTTTATCCTTTTTAACATACAATTTGAAGACAGGAAAATAATGTTAACATGACAACAATAACTTAGGAGAACTTTAACAGTGAAAATCTTAATAAAAACTCAAGTCTCTGCTTTGAAAGTGTTCTAGTGTCTATATTGCTAGTTGTCTATATGCTCGTTGTCTCAGCATAGAAATCTTTTTGAAGCTGCTATTTGTGGTCACTCTGTGTCTTTGGTGCGTTCTTCTTTAGCTGTGTTCTGCTGCTCTTTCATCTGCTGCAATTGTGGCTTCACATTTTTTGCAGGGATCCATTTGAGGCCAGCATTTGTGGAAATGCATGCAAAGCCTCTCCCCCAAATTATGAGGGGATAAGGCCCTGACACTTGTCCTGTTTCAGGATCTTTGATGAACACTGGTGGTCTCTCTTTGAGCTTTGCTTGTTTGGTGTTACTGAAATGTCTGAAAATTGGGGACATCTGTTCCATAAATGAGTTAATTAAAAAAATAAATACCTATATTGCTTTATTTAGCCTTTCTACAATAGAGAGTACTTTCACTCCTCCCTTTTGTATTTTGAAAACCTAGAAGTGTTTTCAGTGACCTGTGTGCTCTTTCTGCTAGACTGACCTGTTGAGGAGTGAGGCATCCCTCTAGTGTGTTTGATTCTCCACATGTTGAAAAATTGCTGCAACTTGTCAGATATGTAAGCTGGTCCACTGTCTGTTTTAATTTCTTGAGGGATGCCTAGTGTTGTAAATGCTTGTAGGAAGCGTTTGATTGTATCTTTTCACCACTATGTGCTGAGGCATAGATCACTCCTGAAAATGTGTCTGTGGATACATGTGTATGTTTGAATTTGCTAAATGATTGATACTGTGTCACATCTGTCTGCCATATCTGTAGACTGTTTAAGCCTCGAGGATTTACTCCTGTTGCTATGGCTGGGAATGGCTATTTTTTGACAGTCTGGACAGGTCTGGACAATTGTTTTTGCTTGGTTCTGAGAGATACCAAACAATTTTGTCAGTGCTGATGCATTCTGATGAAGGAATGCGTGACTTACTCGGGCTTGCTCTATAGCATTAGGCAATGTGTTTTGTATTGTCATTGGAAAAAGGTCTGCAACTGCATTACCTTCAGCTATGAAACGTGGAAGGACAGTGTGTGATCTAATATGTATGATGAAATACAGCTGCTGTTGGGATGAAAGAAGAAAGATTAGTTTCTTAAGTAAACTGTATAACTGATCATATGAAACTTCTTTAAGCAGAGATCCTTCTGCTCTCTCCACTACACCTGCAACGTAAAAGGAATCTGTTAACAGGTTAAAGGTAAACATAAACTTAGAAAACACACGCACAACAGCTGCTAGCTCCACTATCTGGGTGGAGCCTTCTCCTTTCTCAGTGTCCGATTCCCATTCTTTGGGGTCAGGATGCTGCCAGATGATTACAGATTTCTGAGATTTCCCTGAGCCATCTGTAAAAAAGGTGACTGCCTCTAGGAGTGTGTGACTCCTTAGAGGTTTATGAATAAATTTCCAAGTTGAATTCAATAGCTTATGTTTTGGGTAATGAGCTGAAATCTTTCCTGCAAAATCTTCAAGAGCAATTTGCAAGACTTCTGAATTTTGAATCAACCATTCTAAGTACATAGATTTGACTGGCAAAAATATTTCTGCAAAATCTTTGCCTAAAAGAGAAAACATTCGAGGTCTGGCTTTCATTATGAGTTGAGACATAATTTCAGGACAGGTTGTTATGGTTTTACCCATCTGTCGAGACAGACTCATTCTAGTATCACTAGCTGGTCCTTCTCCAGATCCCATTGGAAAATCTACCCATGAAGTTGTGGACTTTCTCCTAAAACTGCAAATAAAAAAGAGAGGTTAGGATTATAACTGTGTGCTTGACATGATTGGATGGATTTAAATACTTTTTCTAAGGCATTCTGAGCTTCTTTGGTAAGTACTCTTGGAGAATTTAATGCTCCGTCTCCTTTTAGTAAGTCATGTAACAGGTTTAAGTCCTGATTTGTAATGCCTAACAGAGGTCTAATACAGTTGATCACTCCCATAAGTTATTAAGTCATTAAGTGTCTTTGGGTTGTCTCTCAGTTGGACTTTTTGTGGTGTTACGGCTTGCTCTGTAATCCTATATCATAAATATTCCCAAGGAGGAAGCTGCTGTACTTTTTCTTTGGCTACAGTGAATCCTGCCTCCTGCATTGCTGGGATGACATGGTCTGATGTTTCGTGCATGGATGCTTCTTCCTCAGCTGCTATCAAAATGTCATCCATGTAGTGCAGTAATAGGGAATTTGGATGTTGAACACGAACTGGGGAAAGTATTTTCACAACATACCATTGGCAGATACTTGGTGAGTTACACATTCCTTGGGGTAAAACTTTCCAATGGTATCTCCTTAATGGAGCTTGCTGATTAATAGCTGGAATTGAGAAAGCAAACCACTGTGCATCATCAGGATGTAAATGAATATTAAAGAAGCAGTCTTTCAAATCAATAACAGTTAATGTCCAGTCTTTAGGAATCAACTGGAGAAGGCAAACCTGTTTGTAAAGACCCCATCTCAACAATAATTTTGTTAATTTTTCGGAGATCATGTAACAATCTCCATTTTTCACCGTTTGGCTTTCTGATTACAAAAACTGGAGTGTTCCAGGGACTGGTAGTTGGTGCTAAATGTCCTTTGTCTAACTGTTCTTGTACTAATTGTTCTAGAGTGGCCAGTTTGTCTGCTGGTAAAGGCCATTGATTTTCCCGGATAGGTGTATTAGAAGTCCAAGTGAGTTTTAAGGTGTCACTCTCATCTACAGCCCATATTACAGCTCTGTCTCTATTTTCAGACCCCATTGTGACAGAATATCCCTTCCCCAAAGGACTATATCTGCTCCTACTACAAATGGTTTAGCGGTTGCAATGCAACTTTTGGGGCCCTCAAATGTGATTGGGTGCAAACTGCGAAAACTGTCGCAGTGACCTCCAATACCTTCTAGGTGATCCAGTGTAGGTACGATGGTCCAGTTTTGTGGCCAAAGCTTTTTTGATATCAGGCTGATGTCAGCACCTGTATCAATAAGTCCTGTGAGAGTGATGGTTTCTCTGAGATGCTTGAGGACACAGGTAAGATTCGGCCCCCCACTGTCGCCCTGGTTTTCAAAGCCTTCTGATGTTTACATTCTTGGAGTCAAGAGTTCTCACACTTTTTACCAAAACACTATGTGTTTTTGCATTCCTTCTTGGAGGAGGAGAAAATTGACAGACTGTTCACCTGGCCAGTGTGATTCAGAGGAGGGATGTCATCCTCCAATCCACTCTCACTTTAGAGAATCTATAAATTCTAGAAAACTGTAAATAAAGCTCCCTTTCTTTACCTTGGGCGACTGAGCGTGTGGTGCATGCTCATTTTGTGTCTCAGTGTGACACCCCACGGCTGATCTGCTTTGTCCAAGTGATGAAGGATGTGTCGCTGCATGACCGACAGAAGAAAAGCTTGTTCTATAACAAGTCCTTTAGGCAAGAAACATGGGGGGTCAGGACAGGTAGCTAACACAGTGATCTCTTGTGAAGATGTTACAGAAAGTACTGTGGGGAGAACATAAAACCCTTCAGCACTCCCTGCTCAATCCCATTATTAAGAATTCATGGGGTTGTGGTTCAGGGCCTAACTGTCCTGTTGAAATTGTATGGTGAATAAAATCTGTTATCATTGCTGGTTTTGCTGTGCGCAGTTCCAAATGGGTACCTGGGGACATTGTGGCTGGTAACTCAGATATGAGCTGCTGCAGTTGTGAACTTGGTGGCCTGTGGTGTTTTCTGGCACGAGTGACAGGGGTACTTCTGTCTGAGTGCTCCGCTGTCTCGCACTCTTCAGTCCGTTTTCTGAATTCTGCCATCTGTAATCCTGTGCTGGACAAGAACTGTTAACATTTCGAAAGTTGTTCTTACAATTACAGTGTTTTAAGGGTGGCTTCCTCTGAAGCTTAGGACAATTCCTTTTATAGTGTCCTGTTTTCCCACAAGAATGACAAGCATCTTTCTGACTCTGCTGATTTTCTACAACTCCTTTAAATGCAGTAAGGGCTTCTGCTAGGGTTTGTGCCTGAATTTCTACAGCTTTCTCCTGCTGTTTTAAGGTGTTTACTTGTGCTGTTGTGATGGCATTAGCTAGGACTTCAGCTTGTAATGCTGCTGCATGCTCAGGGGTATTTAAATGATTACATGCTTCTACTAGTTGATATATTGTTGGCTCTGGGTCTTGCGGGAGTGTATTGGGGCTTTTCGATACCTTCTGAGGGTCCAATTCTGGCCGTAAGTCCCGGATAGAATGACACCTTTCGGGGTCATCCAACCCAAAGCTCTGGCGAGGTATCAAAGCCTCAGGCAAACTTAGCAAGCAATTTCAGCTCAGCAGTGTGATAGCTCTTAGCAATGAATATCAGCTCGCAGTGAATTCAGCTTTGCTTGCTAAGTGCCTCGGCAGGCACAGGGAGAGAGAGGAGAGAAGCGTATGCAGTTTCTCAGATGAATTCCTTTATTTTCGGCATCCTCTTCGAAGGGTGGCAGGGACAGCTTCTCTAACTTAACAGGGGAATATCTGGGGTTTATATAGGGTAGAGGGGTTTTGAAAAGTGGACCAATGGGAGAGTAGGGTACAATTTTGGCCTATAGTCTTACAGATAGATAAGAGGGGTCTGAAGGCGGCAAGGGGCTTCTTCTTGGCCACTCATCGTGACTTGCATTTCCTTATCTCAGACTTCAGATCGCCATGGAGGCCTTGCAGCCTCCCTAGCTGCAACAGGAGTGCACATAATATTTTTTTGCAGCTTGGATTTGCATTAGAAATTGCCAAGCATTTTAGTAACTCTTCTCGTGCTCGCTCTAAAGCCACTTGTTTGTCCAAAGCTAATTTTAAACGGTCTAGGAACTTGATATATGGTTCATCAGGACCTTGCTTTATTTCAGAGAAATCTAAATCAGGTTTACTGCCATCAGGTACCTGTAACAATGCTGTCTTTGCCATTTCTTTGATATCATTTAGAACTGGCCTTGTAAGGACTTGCACTTGCCTTTGTGGATCTGTATTTACTCCCTCTCCTGCAAGCTGCTCCAGTGGTAAGGCTGCTGTAGCTGGATTTGCTGCATATTCCCTTAGAAGCTGATTTTAAAGCATGCTTCCATGCCAATTCCCACAAAGAATATTCAGTAGGAGACAGGAGAAATTTAATTATTTGTTTTAAATCACGAGGTGTTAATACATTGGCAGCAAAGGTGGCTTGTAATAAACCCCTAAAAAAGTTAGATTCCCTTCCATGTAACTTAGCTGTTTTGCAGAGTTCTTTTATTTCTGAGAAGCTTATTTGTTCCCATTGAGAGTTTAATCCTGCTCTATTATACCGGACTGGGAAGGCTTTTAGTTTTGAAAGAATTTCCCATTCCCCTTCTTGTGCTGCTTCTTTCCTGATCTGTTCTGACTGATGAATGAAAATCATCATCCAATTCATCAGAAAAGCTGCAGGACACATGCGAAATTTTCTGATTTAACTTCGGGGTTTGTTTATTTTTTTCCGGCATGGGCGCTGCCATCTTGGGAGGAGCAAGTTCTGGGATGTCATTTCGGTTCTCATGCTCGTAACAGCTGAGGCATGTCTTTCCAGGCTGTGGGTGGCACCCAGGGGCAGAGATTTGAACTTAGGATTGCCCATGGAGGGGGTGTTTCCCTCGCTGGAGTAGGAGGAACTGAGTGACGTGTCGGACTGGGCATGCCTCAGGGTCAAGCTGCACGGAGCCCGCCCATGAAGGGTTGCAACCCCTGCCTCAGGGACATGGCTAAAACCACGTGCGCTTTTGTCCTCTGAGCCCCCGCTTCTGTCCCTTTGTTTAAAACTCGTGCGCTCAAAATTCATGGACTGGTGAGACACTAATTTTGAAGACTTTAGAAAAGCTATGTATATTGCTGACTTAGCTGAAAAGATAAGCTTTGCTGAAATCAGTTAAAACTTAGAGGATGGTTAAAGAGAGACCGGATTTTAGATAAGCTATCCTGGATCTAATAACTCATTGCTTGTCAACTCTGTGTTTGTGTAAAGCTTCCTTGCAGAAGCTAATCAATACCCCAGGATTGCAAAACAATTGCAAACCTCCTGTTTTCAGAAACAACCTATTGAAATAGGCCTGGAAAACAGGAAACAGGGAGTCCTACCAAGGATCCATGAATCATGACACAGCAAAAGGTTGAAAAGTTAGAACGAGGAAGACTAATTTTACTTCTTCATTTCTAGTGACCCCTCCCCAGAATAGACTCCCGACTCATTTCAGGGAACAAACTACGCATGCTTAATAGCCTTTTTGTTAATTAGCATACAAAGCGGAGAAGAGGAGGTGACAAGAGTATGAATATGCATTTGTATTTTGTGTATTCAACACTTCTGTGGATAAAAGGCTTTGTAATTACCTGTGATTTTTGTAGCGCTCATTAGGGAAATATCCCAGCGCTGCCCAGCGTCGTAATAAACATACACTTTCTAACTTTAACAGTTAGGGAGTCTTTTGTCCGTCACAGTTGGGTATCGATATTAGATCGATATTCATATTTTAATAAATCAGTGTCAGGTAGAAAAAGATGGCCTTTGTAGTTATGGTTATGAAATGTGTGGAAAAGGCCATAGGGTAATTATAAAAACATCTGTTTAATGAACAAAATGGAAAAAGCATGAAAAGGGGCTTTTGAAGTAATATTTTGCTTGCTTTTAAGTGAATCATGTGAGCCTATAAGGCTTTTAATAGAAGGTTTGAACTATAGCTTTAGCATATATATATATATAGAAAGAATTGTAATCACCCAAATAGAAGGAAGTGAGCTATTCCAAACTAAAATTAATGATCCTGGGAAGAGGAGATGGACCACCACCTGGAAGCTGGAAAACTGATTTATAGTCGTAAAAAGGAAGACTGAATATCTCATCTCTGGTGTTTTCTTCTGAAGAAGGAAATCTGGATGTCACCATCACTAATTTATAGTCCTGAGAACATCATCATCACAAGATGTTATTTCTGACTTCACTGATTTCACACCTTTGAAGTATAGAAAAATTGATCACAATGGGTATAGAAATTGGATTTCGAAAATAGAAATTAGGAGGAAACTAGAAAAAAATTGCTGAGAAGTGCTTATGAAAAATCTCAATAAATACCAGCAGAAAATCAACAGTCGGCGTGCAGTTGGAGGGGAAACCTCCACTGTACCCAGTGCTGCTTTGCTCACACTTTACCATTCTGTATTAATAAATTGATTGCTGCTTGATATATTGGCCGAGTCAAGCTCTTTATTTATAACAGCCTGTTGTTTGCCTCCCCAGTTTCAGGTATTTTTGAATTTTCACTGCTGAGTTTTTAACTTTTTACTACAAAGTCTAACACAGTCTTAAAGATAGGTCATAATTTCAAAGTT
The DNA here is from genome assembly GCA_910950805.1 of Acrocephalus scirpaceus scirpaceus. Lineage (NCBI taxonomy): Eukaryota > Metazoa > Chordata > Aves > Passeriformes > Sylviidae > Acrocephalus > Acrocephalus scirpaceus. The sequence continues at coordinate 1,224,351 of CAJVGK010000019.1, read as the reverse complement.
GATTTCTCTTTTTTCTCCAAATTATACAACTTCAATCCCACTGTATCCCAAAATTCTGCTGTGAACATTTCAGCTGCAGTAGCATTTAGAAACTTTTTATATACCCATTTCACAAGCTTTTTAAGCTTTTTCTTCTGAAACTTAAAACCTTGAATTGTCAACTTATAATTAAAATAAGAAAAGGTGTCTCGCTGTTCTACTGTTTGCTGGCTCTCCATTTCACTCACCAGAAACGACTTTCTGTGGTACACCAGCTCCCTTTGGCTCTCTCCCAATCCTCTTGGACAACGCAGCACTTCTCTCTTCCTGAAGGCTCTGGCTCTGCCAGCCTCAGTCTTGGTCTTTCGGGACTTTTTCTGCTCGGCATTCCAGAATCGGTGATCTGGCTAAGGTTCTCTCCCACCTGTAATGAGAACTTGGTCAGGAAAAACTCCCTCTTCAGCTTTTCCAGCCCACAATGTAGTTTTCTTCACGACCAAAAACCACCACGAGCTCACTTTAAAAACAACAACAACAAAAAAAAGCCAAGGGCAAAAAAGGCCTAGCTGACTGAGGGCTGGTCAGCAAAAACTCAAGTGGACCACCTTAATATAAGATGTCCAAGGTCGGGCGCCACATATAGGAATTTCTTCCTATACTTCTGAGGATGACCAGCACCTCACAGAGAATGGCCTAAATTTCAGAAAAAATGTGTTGGTTTTACCTTGTAGACAAACATAGCTATTTCTTGTGGTACTCCTAGGTACTTCAGGCTTTTTTCTTACTGTGTTGGGATGTATAGTTGATATAATATTATTAGACTTGCTTGCAGTAAACCTTAGGGATAGTCATTCTTTCTATGAGATCTATAACACTTTCCTACTAAAGTGCTTTTTTGAAGGATAGTCATCCCAAATGTGGTATGCCCATTATAAAACCCTGTAACTGTTAATTAAAACAGATTGAGGTTTGTATCTTCTGTTATATAGTCATATTTGGAATGATATAAAATGAGAAGTTCTGTACAGGAAAGCTTTTTGCTCAGATATTGCAAGCGTTGTCTCACCATCCACTTATTTCCAAAGAGTGATAATATTACCAGTTTTCCTCTGAAGTTGTAGCAGGCAATAGGTATGGTATGTGTCAGAACACATTAGTATTCCTGTGAAAAACGAGGTTCACTCTCTTCAAAATATAGAAGTTTAATAAAAAAAGAAAAAGACAATTAGGAGACAGAAAAGCAAAATACAGCCAGGTGACTTGGCATTCAGCCAAGAGCACACCTGCTAAGAAAAGGCTCACTCCTTAAAAGTATCAGACTTGCATATTTATAAATTCACATGCATGATTCAAACATTCCTCTTGAGTGTGAATTTCTTTGTTCAGTTTCAACTCCTCCCCAACCATTTTATCTGGTAGATCCATCTGCAAGTGGCTCCATTCTGTCTGATCCTGGAGTTTTTTGCCATATTCATCTGGATAAGATACTGATAACAGAGGTTCAATAAATTGCTTTCCTGAAGCTTTGGTCAGTAATCTTCATCTGGATGAGATAATTCAGGAATGTGGGGGATTTTCTCCATCCTTCTGGTTTAGTCGGTTTAGATGTTACAAAAAACCAGTCTTTAATATCATGTTATAGCCTAAGGAATATATATATATTCATCACACTACTTATTTCTAAGTTTCATTAATAACAGAAGTAAAAAAAATACAGCAAAACCTTCCCATATTATACATATAGCATTTAATATTTGCAAAAAGCCAACTTTAATATATGTGTCTGTGCTGGTTTCAAACAGATTTGGGAGAAACCCTCCCACGGGGTCCCCCTCCCCTCTCCCAACCAGTTCGGGAAGAAAGACTTCCTGAGAGAGAGGTGGAAAAGACCTGCTTATTACACAGGCAAAACACTCCCCAGCACAATACCTGATGACAAGAGCCTCGTGCTGCTTACGGAGGGATAACAAACTTGGAAAAGAGCAAGTGTCCTCTTGCAGATGTTCACTGCTGCCCGTCTCCGCTGGTGCTGGGAGGAAAGGGAGTTGTTATGCAGGGCTGGTCTTGATGGGGGTGGGTCCCCTGTGGAAGCCCCCGGCGCTTTCCCAGGTCCCCAGTCCGGAGAGATCGGTACAGTTCCAAGGAGAGGGAGAAAAAGGAAAAAAAAGGGAAAAAAAAAACCCTCCAGCTATTCTATGGATCTAACTATGCTAGCTCTAAGCTACTACTAACTACTACTCTCCCGGAGAAAAAACAGCTTCTTTTGTCTTGCGGATTCCTCCCCCGCTTCCAACTCAAGGTCCATCCGAGGAGCAGAGTTTTCCTGGGGAAAAACAAACTGTGCCTTCCCCCCCTCCCCTTTACACCCAACAGACGATTGAGGGATAAACACATCACCCTAGGACAGTGTCTATAAGAATTCCAATGACTGCTGTCATGACTGAGAACAAATGCTGATATAATCAGGGTGCAGGATGATGTGCATGCAGACCAGTCCAGTTTAGGCATGACTGAACTGTTAATCAACATGGTGTGCAAGAGCAGGGGTTATGAACTCACCAGGTTACCAACACAGTAATTCTCTCTAGAAATTCTCTGCTTTATTTGCCAGCCACAAAGAACAGGTTTTGGCAGTAGAACATGAGGAATGATTTGTTGGAGGCCTGGCCTTGAGAGAGGCAGCCTACAGTGCCAGTCTCCAGTATAAGCACTGTGAGTAACTGGAGTTCTGGAGGCTGAACAGAAGTGAAGAATTGTTTCACACTGTCCTGAGATATGAGAGCTTTGTTCCACAGCAAAGTGAAAATCCTAAACAACTATCCTTCTAATGGATTGTCCCTTCAGTTTTTAGCTTTTTCAAGAATTTTTTTGAGAGTTTAACTGTTTTGATGTATTTATTTTTGCTGGTAGGTGGGGTTTGAATCTAGGAGTTTACTGTGAAGCTGCAGAGAAGAAATAAATAATTTTTTCATGTAACTTTCATATCCATCCTTAGTCCTTGGAAACCATCCCCAGACCTCAGGTCATATGTGGCATAGGCAATTGAGAGCAGCTTTGTTGGTGCTACAGTAAAAGCCTAATTTGTGAAGATTATGCACTTAAATACCAAAGGAATACATTACTAGTCTCAGCTGCTTGTATTTTTTTTTGATAGTGAGCCCTTTCTTTTCAACCCTGCTTGTGTTGAAGGGTGGAAGGAGTTTGCAGTGTAGTGTTTTCTGAGTATCTGACTGTTCAGCCAGTCCTTCTCCTCCTGCTACAGCTCATATGTGAGACCTGCATGCAGCTCCCTCAGTTTGATCTGCATTCAAAGCCTTCTCCAAGGCAGTTATTTTACCACTGAGTAAAAATTAAAGATGCTGTTTACTGGACGTGCAGTTTGCCCAAAGTCATCGTTTACAGAATAATGTTATTGGTATGTTTTTAAATGGTAAGAGCAGAGTTTATGTGACTGGTGCCCTGACTTTGCTACCTGAATTTTGGGAAGGAAAATGAGGCAAAATGTTGTGACTTCTTCAGATACAACCACTTCAATCAACAGTTTCATGTCTCAGACGCTGTTCAAGACAGATGGACAGTGCCTAGCAATATTTTGGTTTGTAAATGACAACTATTACAGGGCTTTGAGAAACATGGGCACCTGGAAGCCATGGGGAACTGTGGTGTCTGTGAGCTGTGCTGGAAGGGCTTCATTCTATGCCTCTTGTTAAGTACCTGAAAGTCCAGTGCAAACTTCCCCTTCTGGCACCCAGGGGCTGTGCATACTTCTTTTAGAGCAGAAATACAACCTGCAATTAGCTACATTTTCATCGTCCAGTATACCTCCCTAAACTTTTGGGACAAACTCCTCTCTGCTGCAAACCTTGCATGCTGAGAAGCTTGTGTGGGAATGACTCTGTGTGGGCATAATAAAAAGGTTTAAAAAATGGTAAATATTGTGAACTGTGGCTTCAGCTGTCTTTTGACTTCAGGATGAAAGGCTGCCTCATGAAATACCACCTCCTGACTGGTTCCAGCATCCATCCTTGCATGGGGTTCCTGTTCCCTATGGACACTGTATTGAATTTCTTCACAGCGTCCAATGTATTTATCTGCTTAGTGCTCTGCAAGGTGCAGTGCTACTGCTGTCCCCAGGGGTGGACCAGTGCTGCACAGAGGAACTCTTGTCTCTTCCAAGTGACACCATCAGTGACATAAGGATTTAAATCGAGGGCTCCCAGTGGGTTAGTGCTCAAATTGGGCATCTCTTCCACCTTGCTGTGCCTTCAAATCTGGCTTTTATCACACCACAGGCATTTCATTATTTCTTGGTCATTACTGACTTCAGTGATTGTCTGGAAAATTCTGAGAGAAAAACAGTATCTTTAAGGCTTTTTTAAAAAGTTCTTTGTTTAGTCACTTATCCAAGCCTCTGGGACTTTGCTACCTCTTTGTTAGCCTGCTGGGGGAGAAGGCCAGTTGTGAGTGTGGTTTTGGGACCATTTTAGCTTACAGGCCCTCATGAATATCCTGCTGTTGGGTGTTGGTATGGATAATGTTGCAAATGCATAGTTTTTTGCACAAGAGTGCTATTTTTATGAAGAAAACGTGGTATTGGAAGTTTCTGGACTCTTCTTGATTTGGTGATAATGGAGAGTCATTTGATTTCAGGGTGGTAGTAAAACAGTTAAATGCCTTTTAGTGTAGCCATATGTCCCTAAAACACACATATCTGCTGAGGGATGTTTTTGTCTATAATGAATACTAAATATTGTACTAGCTTAATATGCTGTTTTCCTGACCAAGTAAGTTCATTGTCTTTTAAAACTCCTGATTTTAACAGTGGAGAAATGTGTATGTATGTATACATTTTTTTTCCTCCTTTCTGAGTTTGGTGTGAGGCAGCTGTGATATTAAAAGTGGTAGGAAGTTTTTGATTGTGATTACAGTATTGCTTTAATCTTGTTCTGGAGGTGAATTTAGACAAGCAAACGATTCCTTACAATATAGTCAAGTTTCACTTAATGTGGTGGGATCTTGACCTCTGATTGCTGTGGATCCCTGATTTGCTTTATTGAGATTGATTCTGAGGCTCAAAAGGAGGAAGGCTGCTGAGACTTGACTGGTTAAAGGGAATGACTGAGTCCCTACAGTAGCACTAATTACTGCCTGGAGCAACTCAAGAAAGGAAAGTGTTGTGGTTTGACCCACCCTAGGAAGTGAGAGGGAGCTGGCTCTGAGATTGGCATCTTGCTAAACCAATGAAAGGTCATGTCATCTCTGTGAACACACATTTCAGGACGAGAAGTTGCAGGGGTGGCTCTCTTCCCTTCTGGCCTTCAGAGAGTGAACAGGCTCCCCTCCTCCTCCTGGCTGCGGGGGGGAGGGGAGGCCTCCCCTGGCCAAGGCCAAGGCCCGTCGCGTGGCCTAGGCTAAGGTAAGCCTGGACAGCAGTTTTGCCAGCTTGCTGGCACAGCTGTCTGTGAGCTTCGCTGTCGTTGGATCTGGGCCAAGGCTGCTGTTGCTGTGGCCTTGGCTGAGCCCCCCTCGTCAGATAGAGAAGGGAGGGAATGGAACTGTGTAGCTCGCCAGGCCTACCAAGGATGGAGGGGTGGAAGATCTATCATTGGGATGTCCTGGGTGCCGAGTCCCCTCCTTCCCGGAGAGTTTGACTAGTGCCGCTTCAAACCTGATATCATGAACTTTTTATTGGCTGCAGCCTCTGGAAGTGATGGGAGAGACAGCCTAGGACTTGTGATGCCAGCAGAAGATAAAAAGAAGAGATTGATGAAGTGGCTTTTGGTCGGAATTTCCTTGTAGTGGCCATAGAGACTGAATTAATGCTCCTGTAACTTATAGAAACTGTGTTAGGGGGATGCAAAGTGGGCACTGTGTAGTCGAGATGCCAGTGCAGGAGGGAGTGAACAGAGGAGGATTAAGAGGGTGTGGTGGTGCCCTCAGAGAAGGCCTCTGTTCTTAAAACCCTTTGCCCTGAGGGAGAAATGGGGGGGACTTGTGTCCCGGAGGCATCTTTAAAAAAGGGAACCCTACAAGCAGTTTTGGTCCATGGGTGATGGTGAGAGCACCATCCATGGAAGGAGGGCTTCTCAATGGCACATTTCCTCTGTGTGGGGTGGGCCATTTGTGAAGAGTGTAGGCCACAAGAGACTGTGTTTCTTGTGGGAGTTTCTATGGGGCACAAGGAAGACTCATCTCCCTTAATAAACTAAAAAATTGATTGTTTTAGAAGTACTAAATTAGCTGGGAATTCCAGGTTTTGTCTTGGAAAGTTTTGGTAGGAATTATGGTGGGGGGAGGAGGAGTGGTTTGGAAAGTTTTTCATTCTTGATCTTGGTTTTGTTTTTTTTTTCTTTTTTTCATATAGAGTAGGTTAATAAAGTTTTTCTTTCCATTTCTAAGTTGGAGCCTGCTCTGCTCTGTTCCTGGTCCCACTCTGTTACAACCCGCTCAAATAATCTGAGTTCGTAGTGGTCTCAGAGTACAAAGGAGGCAAAAAGAATACTGTTTAACCAAGAAAATCAATGCACTTTTATTAATGTGCCCACAAAACTGATATGCAATAATGAGAGAAAGGAACAGAGAGGAAAGAAAACGATATGGAGAAAGAGAGACAGACAGACAGATAGGAAAGGGTGGGATATGTACCACAGAAAAAGACGTAGTCCTTGCAGCTGTCCAATAGGTTGCCTTCGCAATCCTCGTGGCGTCTTGGCCAATAGATTGTCGCTGCAACCCTCGTGGTGTAGCTGATAGATACTGTCTTCTGTGGGGAGGTCCTCAAAGGGGGTCTCCTTCAAGGCTGAGATATACAGTTCTTTCAGAGGTGAAAGGCACCCAGCCAAAGTGGGGGAGAAATCTCATGATGGAGTCGAGGCCCAATGCACAATGGAACGGGGGAAACAGGGCAAGCTGGTCCCACTGCATCTCAGGCACAGGTGGTACAGTACTCAGGGGCAATGTAGCGTACTGTGACTATCATTGTTTCAACCGGATGTAGGTCCGGCAACTCTGTTCCCAAGCAAACACACCTGGCCAAATGGTAATTCTGGTAGCAGTTACATCAGCTCTTGAAGTCTCCCCCTCGTTCCTCCCCAAAGTTTCCATGACGAAATGTGAGACAAATTGAGGATTTTCGGGCTGACTCTTACACACTCACAGCATCATTTTAAGGAACTATATTCTCATGGGTGCACTGGCATTGGGCCAGCAACTGAATCCCATGACACATGTCACTGAAACATTCCTGTTCTAGCTCAGTTTCTCTGGAACTAACAGAAGGAAATGTAGTGGTTTGAAAGCAAAAACAGTGACAGACTCCAAGTCAGAAATACAATTTAATAAGAGGAAAAGAAAGAAGTAAAATAAAGTAAAATAAAATAAATGCAATAGTACAAAAAACCACTGACAGAGTCAGAATACAACCTGACACCCTGTTAGTTAGGGTGGTAGTAGCAGTCCAGATGAAATGGTCTTGTCGAAGCAGTGATCCTTTAGAAAGGTCTGGTAGCTCTTGTTCTCTGGGAGTCCAGTGGGTAAAGGCTCCCTGTGCTGTCTCAAATCCCAGATTATATCCAGGTGGGAATGCTTGGCTCCTCCCCCTGGGCAGAGCATCTCACAATGGGATGAGCTCATTCTATGAGTCATGCAGTGGGTCCTTGATGGCCCATTAAACAGAGGTAGCTCCCAGAGGGCATTATCTATGAGTCATGTGGCAAGGCATTGATGGGCCCATTAACAGAAGAGAAGGGAAACACTGCCCCATCTGGTTTCAACAGCTCATGAAAATGGTGATAGAATACATACTTTGGGCACATCTTACATTTTAACCTAGGACAGGAAAATATAGTGCTCTTTACGTAACATTTTATTGTTTACTCCTAATTAGGAAAGATCATACTAAAATGACAGTTTTTCATATTTACTTTTCATTTTGCTGTTCTTGAATTGTTTTAGATTTCTGTTGTGCCTTTTAGAGATTTTTATATCTATGCACTTGTGTCAAAGGAGAAAAAATTATTGTTGTATGCTGTTGTTTTTATATCAGGGAGATGTGAAATATTTCTGGCAGTGCATTACAAACAACTGGAGTGGTTCTCTGTGTTCAGTAGTGGTGATTTGTACTATTTGTTCTTAGAGGAATTTCATCCTGAATTTCTCTTTTCTTCAGCAGTAGTTGAGTATTTGTTTTTTAAGTTCGAAGAGCAGTGTATTTTATACCAAGCAGTCCTGGAGATCCAAGTGGGAGTTCTTGGTTTTTAGCAGAGCAGGGATAAGATTTTAGAATGAACTTGAAAAGGTAAAGCTGTGTCAAGATTTATTTTAACAGTGGAGTAGTTCAACATGGAATTTGTTATAAAGACTTTTATGAGTTCCCTTATTCTCATTACTGTTCCTGCCCAAGTTTGAACATGCTGAACCATATGCTCATGCTGAATGATGTGCAATGCTCATATTTGTTCTGATCTGCTCAAGGAAGTGTGATAACATAGAGATATATTTTTGGGTGTTGACTCTATTGATATATCTGTTTTAATAATGCAGGATTTTCATTATTTTAGTGCCTTTAATATTATCTCTGTCACTCATGGCTCAAAATAAGCTTTAAAATGGTTTTGTTATAAAGAGAATAATAGCAGGTGGAGATGATTTGCTTGTGCAAGAATGTTTCTTATGCATGTTATTAGACTATGATATTTGCACTTGAATTAATGCAAGGATGTAAGGAGGGTATTTTGTTCCTGCATAGTTGATTTGTATGTGCAAAGGCAAGTGTACACTTGTGTACATTTCCCTTTCAGGAATCTGTGACCTGCCTCTGAGACTTCTATAGTTTTGAAAAATGTGTGTGTTTGTTGTTTGTTTGTTCCCCCACCCCCTGAGTTGTACAAAAGTTTGGATGGTGGTTTCAAATGCCTTTTTAAATTTTTTGAGATCTCCTTGGTAGCTTTGGCACCAAGATCTTGCACAAAAGGGAAGGAAATGCCAACCAAGTTTTTCATTTAAATGAAGTTACTTGGAAGAGTGTTTTTTTAATCAAATTGTGTAAATGAATGAGGCCCAAAGGATAAGGCTGTGTCTAGAAGCAGAAGAAAAGCGTCAGCCTGACTGTAGAAGAGGGGAATGAACTAAAATATTTATTTCTACTAGGTTGGAGAACAACATGTGTTAGGCAGGTGTAGCAATGTATCTGAATAACATAGGCCATAATGTGTACCAGCCAAAATGTTTGTAGGTATTCTTATCAAACCCTCGGGAATTCATCAAAGTTACTGAGACATAAACAGTACTAAAATAAGAAAAGAAGAGCCTGAGAAATAGAACACCAGGAATGCAAGAATTAGATAAAGGAGGCCCACAAAGTGACAACCTGTAACCAGTAATGTTTCCTGAAGGGTACGTGCTGGATGCATGGACAAGATAGAACCTCCAATCAAATAGTGCGTGACCACATGAACAGTAGACTTAGAATGTATAAAAATAGCTTAATGTAAACAATAAATGGCTTCTGCTCAATCATATTGGTTGTGTGTTCAGAAGTCCCGAACTCCTGCAGGCAGGCTTGACTTTTTTGAAGCATGAACTTTACTGACATGCTCTGCTACACGCAGCAACAAACACTCCCTAAAGCAGAACATCAGAAAGAACATTCTGTGAGCACAGGGTGGTGGATGCAGGATGGTGTTTGTTTAAAAAGAAGTTGGCATTTCTCAAAAACCTTGGCAAGTCTGCCATTATTTTCATTTTCTACACAACCTGTGAGGTATCAGACATGTTCTAATGAGATTAAGAAATACCAAACTTATATTGATAGGGAAACTTTGTTCTCATCCATGGAGAGAGATTGCATTTTGCAATTATACAGCTTCACTCATGTGAACTGTATTACAATTAGTTCTCCTGTCTCCTTCACAGGAGAAACTGTTCAGTTACAGTTCAATCTCTGTTCTCAATCATCCCTCTTTTGCCACCTGCATTTCCTAGTTGATGAGATATTTAAAATTGCCTGATGTTCAGAGGATGCCAAACAGGGAGATTTCAAAGGCTTATGTGCAAAGCTTATGAGAAGGCAGCAGTTGTTTTTCAACTAGAAGAATGTCAAAAATCATCAGTTTGTCATTTTAAGGAAAATTATTTATTTTTAACCAAACCTGCTAAAAATATTGATTTGTTAAAATTTACTTTTTCCCAAGGTTTTTTATTTTTTTACATTTATTTCAGGCTTTTATGGATAAATTCTGTGGAATATCCTCTAGGACAGGTCACAGCACATTCCAGATACTACAATTTATTGTGCAAAACTGTGCTGTAACCCAGTAGTGTGCTATGGTTCTTATATCAGTTGCAGTAAAACCATACAAGATTTTGTCTGTCTTCGGTTCATTGTAGCAGCGTGGCAGGATGGTGAAATGCCACTACCTTCCTCGAAGTGTCTCCTTCAGAAGCCGCTCGGAGTAGGCCATGGGAACAGTCATTTCAAGTCCATGCATACACATGCCACAAATAGCTCAGCAAAGGAAAGACAGGAAGGACCTTCTGTATGATGAATTCCAGCAAGGGTTTAATACATTCACCGTGCCAAAGGGAATCAGAGACAAAAGACCCAGACCATGTGGTGCTCAGTGGTTAAGTAAGGGGTCAGTGGCCAATGACCTGAGGGCACAGGGGCAGTACAAAGGGAAGGGCAAAGGGCAGCAACCTATAGAGGGGATGAGGGATGAACAACTGGGGTGGGCAGGGTCAACTGGCCAATGGGGGAAGCAATCTGAGGTAGATTGGCAATAGTTCTGCAGGGCACCATGGGGGGAAATCTTTTCTTTCAGCCTAGGTGAGGAAACTCTATGGTAGATGTTGTATTGCACTAAATAGTTAATTTTGTTATTATATTGCACTGGGTGGTTTGTAATATATTTGCACACAAAATAGTTTTATTGTATTTTGCACATGGTATGACCTGTAAAACCCCCTGTAGTGGTGCGTGAGCTGTGCTCACAAGTTTTGGGTTTATATAATTAATGTTATTTAAGTTGGGAAAATGGTTTATTCCGGACCCCCCTGTTTATAGCTGCATTTGCAGTTGGTTTACCCCTTCCCGAAGGTGCTGTTCCCCTGGAAACCCTCCTGTCCATCCAAGTTTGTCCCCTCCCCCGGAGCCTGCCAGTCATTCAGGAAAGCCGCTCCCCCTTCTGGAAATCTCGGGGAGACCCAGCTTCTGATTGGAACAGGTTCTGGAAATCCCCTACCCCCCCCCCTCCAGGGATTGGCCCTTTGTGTGTCAATCTACCCCCCAACTCCTCCCTTTGTATCCCCCTATTGGTGGAAAGTTTATGTACACGCCCCTTGGCACCTGTCCTTTTAAGCGGCAGGACGTCCGGGCGCGCCCTCTCTCTCGCTCACCATCCTGAGGTGATGTCCAGGCAATAAAACATCTCCTGTTACACCTCAGAAGAGAGCCTCCTTTTCCTCCTTCGCCATAGCTGCAAATTACATCCAGTGCTTGCCTGCCAAGAACCCACCGGGTGGGTTTCTGCAGATCTGTCCAGCGGGCCCTACCGACAGCTGCGCACGCTTCTGGCCAGGGGCCGGGCAAGGCTAGGGTTCACTGATCAGTGACCCACGGAGCGTGGCAGCAGGCGTGGCGCCCAACGTGGGGCCAGCCACGTGGACACGAACTTCTGCGGCACAAGGCAAAGTACTGAAGCAGTGGTGTGAGCTCTCTGCACGGGAAAAGTCTGAGAACACCGCCAGACCCCGTGGACTCGATTCTCGCCTGCGTTGGAAGCCTCCGCGCAGTGCTGCAGGATTTCAGACAGCCACGTGCTTACCAGAATAGCAGCTCCTTGGAGTACGCTTTCTGGTAAGAGAAGAGGACAGCTTTCCAAGCGCCCGGGAAAGTCCTCTTCAGGCGAAGGACCGCCAGCACCTCCTTTTATTCGCCAGCACCGGACGGGTGAGTAAAAATCACCTTTCATCTTGGGGTTCCTAGGGGAGCTGGATTTTCCCTCCCCTTAGGTCCCGCACAATTTTGGGGGGCTCTTTCAGAGCCAGGAAACGCGTTTCACCTGTGGAGAAGCCTTATGCCCTCCCAGGGTCGGGTAGTCTGAGTGCGGCATTTTTCTTTCTTTTGGTTTTCTTCTCGTTTCGTTTCAGACGCGGGGCTCCGTCGCATGGGCGCGGATTCGTTTTCCCGTTGTCGGTTTTTGTTTGAATTAGCCGCGCTCCGAGGGCGCGGGGAGTTTGGTCTCCGGTCTCGGGTTTTAAGTCGCGGGTTTTTGCTTTTCGTTTGCTATTTTAGTTTTTGAGGTGCGCGTGCGTGACGGTTGATTGAGCAATGGGTGCGAAGCTCTCAACCGAAGAAAAGGAAGTTTGTAAATTATTGTTTTTTGTGTTGAAGGGCTCCGAGTTTAAATGTTCGAAAAAGGAGCTCAAAAAGTTCGTAAAACTGCTCTTCCTATACTTTCCGAAAATGCCCCCTGCACAGGTGGTGTGCATTCAGTTTTGGGATGCAGCCTATTCGAAATTTTTTCAATTAGGCAAGGCAGGGGACAAACACGCAGCTAAATTAATCTATTGGATTATGCAGATTCGATCTGCCATTTTAGAAAAACAGAAAGTAGAGGAAGAGCAGCGAAGGCAATCTTCCCCAGTTTCTCCTTCCCTTTTTACCGCTCCCTCTTTACCCAAAACGGGTAACTTGCGGGGATCGGCAGGAGAAATCTCTCCTGTCGGCCCTGGCCTCCCGCAAGTATCCCGTTCCCCCCGCCTGAACAGTCTTAGCCGGACTGCTCAGGAGGCTCGGCTTAGCCCTGGCTCGGCTTCCCGAGTTTCTACCCTTCCCCACTCTTACCCAGTTCCCAAACCCCGAGTTCGTTTCGGTTTCGCCGAAAAAGATAGTGCGTCACAAGATGGCGTTTCCCCTTTCTCCCCCTCTCCCCAAGCGCAAAATGGCGACGACCGCGTGGCGCAGTCGTATGCAAATTTCGCGCCTTCTCCTTCTTCTTCCCAGGATTCCCTGTTCCCTCCTCCTTCCGCCCCTCCCCAAACTCCTCCCTACCAAAGCTCCGCCCCAGTCCCAACCCCCCGAGTGATGTCAGCACCCGGAGCCACGCCCATGCCCGCGCTGGAACCACGTTGGTCTTCCGGTTCTCACGGTCCCACATCCGGTTCCCACGGTGGGGAAACCGGAAGGGGGGGGCCGGAGACCCAAAGCCCGCGCCACAGTGAGCTCCCTTCCCTTGCGCCTGTTACATATAACAGGTCAAGGAGTGGGAATGTCACTCAAGCCACCTGGCAACTTTTTTCACAAAACATCATTAAGGATCTATGCAAGGCCCACCTGGATTACGGGAGGGAAAGCCCGTATTTCCGGGGATTGTTGAAGGCCAACCTCGCCGGCACAGTGGCAGTCTCATCCGACCTGCGGCAGCTTTTTTCCTGCCTCATGTCCTCCACAGAGTTTCAGCTTTGGGAGGCGGCATGGAAAAACCTGTTGCGGACTGACTTGCCTGGCTTGTTACGAGATCCTGAAACTGCTACCGATGAGGAGGGTGACTCGATCACCCTCGAACATCTGTGCGGGGAGGGCAGATGGGCTCAGGCATCAGACCAGGCTGGTAAAATTCCGGCGCCGGTACTGGAGAAAATAAAACAAGCGGCCGAAAAGGCATTTTTAGGGCTGCAGGGAGAAGCGCCTTTGCCCAACTACGCCGACATCCGGCAGGGACCTGCAGAGTCATTCGTCGCCTTCGTGGAGAAGATGACGAGGGCCGTTGAGACGCAGGTGTGGCGAGAAGAAGCAAGGGCAAGCGTGTTAGAAGTGATGGTCCGGAAGAATGCCAATGACCAGTGCAGGGCAGCCATCCTCAGCTTGCCGCTGGACCCTCCGCACACTGTGCAGGACTTCCTCCGCGTCTGCGAGGCAAAGGTTCCCTTCATGTCTGCTACAACAGAGCAGCCATCAAGGCATCTGCAGCGAGCCTATCCGAGAGCTGCAGCATTGGACTCAGGGGGTCTCTCCAGGAAGCAGCCGGCAAAGAAACATCCTTTTCGGGCGGGCAAAGACTGTTGTAGTCTCTGCGGGCAAAGCGGCCATTGGCAGCACGCTTGCCCGCTGCGGACTGCCTTTCAGCAATTCGTGGCCACTCAAGGGGGTGGGGGTGGGGGTGGAAGTGGAGGTGGGGGGTTGCAGGGGAGCCTTCAAGCGGCTCCAAAAAACTAGGGGGTGAGCGCGGGACCACCCTGCGTGAAGATACAAAACGGGTGGCCCGGGCCAGGAGGGGGAGGGGGGGGGGGAGGAACCAAAACTGACCTTTCTTTTCCGTTCACCAGGACTGACACCAGAGTCCCCCTGGACTCTGATCCACCGGACTTGACACCTAGAGAGATAGATCTCTCCGATTCAGTTTTAACCACCGACTCGTGGTACGAGCCGTTTAGGTTAAAACTCACTGACTCGCTGCTGTTGAAGGACAGCGATTGGCATTTGGTTTCAGTGAACCCCAGTGAACAGGGCACTTGGCATCAGATAGGAAGCAAGTACATTGTACTCGGAGACTGTAAGTACACCCCGTTCGAGGTCGAAGTCGCTCCAGGGATCGTTGACTCTGATCCCGAGTACTTCGTGGTTTGGCTGCATTGTACTTCCCCGCCTGCTTTTCTCCCGAAGGGGCAGATAATAGCCCAGGTAATCCCCATCCCTGATTTCCTCACGGAAGGAGCTCCATCAGTGGGGAGGGTGCAAGCAATTTCTACCGCGAAACCGCAGCTAGAATGCCAGATGCAGATGGGGGGGAGATCGTTGACATCAAAGGCCTCCTGGACACGGGCGCCGATGTAACCGTGATCCCGTCACGGGAGTGGCCTTCACAATGGGCTCTGCAAAGCGTGGCTGGACACGTTCAAGGTGTTGGGGGCATTCAATTGGCAAAACAATCAAAGAGCGTTGTGCAAATTACGGGGCCAAATGGGCAATTGGCAAATATCCGCCCATTTGTTTTAGATTACAAGGAACCATTGCTTGGGCGAGACCTCATGGCACAGTGGGGAGTCACAATTGACATTCCCGACCCCCCACAGGATTTTTGTGCGGCGGTCACTGAGAGGCGCCCTACCCAAAAACTGAATTGGAAGACAGATGTTCCAGTCTGGGTAGAGCAGTGGCCGCTTTCAAAACAAAAATTAAAGGTGCTGAATGAGCTCGTGGAAGAGCAACTTGCCAAGGGTAACATCGAGGAGACCACCTCCCCGTGGAACTCCCCTGTCTTTGTCATCCAAAAGGCTGACAAGACCAAGTGGCGGCTCCTTCACGACCTCAGACAAATTAACAATGTAATTGAGGATATGGGATCTCTCCAACCAGGGATGCCTTCCCCGACAATGCTCCCTCGAGATTGGCAATTGGCAGTCATTGATATTAAAGATTGTTTCTTTCAAATTCCCCTTCATCCTGACGATGCCCCGCGCTTCGCGTTCTCGGTTCCCACCTTCAACCGAGAGGCCCCGAAGAAAAGGTATCACTGGAAAGTTTTGCCGCAGGGCATGAAAAACTCGCCCGTGATTTGCCAGTGGTACGTCTCTTCATTGCTGTCCCCTGTACGTGCAGCCGCAGACAAGGCGATCATCTATCATTATATGGATGACGTGCTTGTCTGTGCCCCGAACGAGGATGTACTGTCCCATGCGCTTGACCTGACAATCTCTTCATTAGTTGCTGCAGGGTTCGAGCTGCAGGAGCAGAAGATTCAACGGGTGCCGCCTTGGAAATACTTAGGCCTGGAGATCAGTAAGCGGACCATTGTTCCGCAAAAATTGGCAATAAAAACTAAAATCAGGACTCTTGCTGACGCCCATCAGCTGTGTGGGGCATTGTCCTGGGTGCGGCCCTGGCTAGGTCTGACCACCGAGGACCTAGACCCTCTTTTCAATTTATTGAAAGGGGGAGAGGAGCTGAATTCTCCGCGGGAGCTCACCCCAGAGGCACAGAAGGCACTGGAGAAGGTCCAGGTAAAACTGTCCACCCGACAGGCAAACAGGTGTGCACCTGAACTGCCTTTCAGTTTTATTGTCTTAGGAAATCTGCCACACCTCCATGGAGTCATTTTTCAGTGGGACAAGGAGGTAAGCAAATTACCCCGTAAGGACAGAGGCGGGAGAGATCCTCTTCTCATTATAGAGTGGGTCTTTCTTAGCCACCAAAGGTCCAAAAGAATGACCACGCCACAGGAGCTGGCGGCTGATCTAATCCAGAAGGCCAGAACCCGTATTAGGGACCTGGCTGGCTGTGATTTTGAATGCATTCACATCCCAATTCAGACCAAAACGGGCCCAATTACAAAGCAAAGGTTGGAAAAATTTCTCCAGGAGAATGAGGCTTTGCAAATGGCTCTGGATTTCTACACAGGACAAATTTCCATTCATCGGCCTGCCCACAGAATTTTTAATTCGGAAGCCAAATTCACGCTAAAATTAGAAAGCCTTCAGAGCAAAAGGCCTTTAGAGGCCCTGACAGTTTTTACAGACGCGTCCGGAAAGTCTCACAAGTCAGTTATGACTTGGAAAGACCCTCAGACTCAGCGGTGGGAGACAGATGTCGCTGAGGTAGAAGGATCACCTCAAATCGCTGAGTTGGCCGCAGTTGTCAGGGCTTTCGAGAGGTTCTCTGAACCATTCAATTTAGTAACTGATTCTGCATATGTAGCAGGTGTAGTATCCAGAGCTGAAAATGCTGTTCTCCAGGAAGTGACCAACCTTGCCCTGTTCAAGTTGCTCTCAAAGCTAGTTAAGCTTGTCTCCCACCGAGAGCAACCCTTCTTTGTGATGCACACAAGGTCACACACAGACATGCCCGGGTTCATCGCTGAGGGGAACAGGAGAGCCGATGCCCTTGCTGCCCCTGTAGAGATGGCCCCGCTCCCAAATGTGTTTGAGCAGGCAAAGATCAGTCACCAACTTTTCCATCAGAATGCCCCAGGCTTAGTTCGCCGGTTCCACCTTACCCGGGAACAGGCCAAAGCAATCGTGGCAACTTGTCCAAATTGTCAGCAGCATGCGCTCCCCACCCTGAGCGCTGGTGCCAACCCCAGAGGGTTAGGCAGTTGTGAGGTGTGGCAGACGGACGTGACACATATCCCTCAGTTTGGAAAGCGGAAATATGTGCACGTCTCGGTGGACACCTTCTCCGGAGCAGTCTTTGCCTCTGCCCATGCAGGGGAGAGATCCAGGGATGCGATTACACATCTCATCCAGGCTTTCTCCTTTATGGGAGTCCCAAAAGCCCTGAAAACTGACAACGGGCCTGCATATAGATCCAAGGAGTTCCGCAGTTTCCTGCAGCAATGGGGGGTGGAGCATAAAACCGGCATCCCCCATTCCCCTACAGGTCAAGCGGTGGTAGAAAGGACCCACCGGGAGATCAAAAGGGTCCTGGGCCAGCAACAACAGGTCCTGAAATTAGAATCTCCAGCTATCCGCCTGTCCAGAGCACTGTTCACAATCAATTTTCTAAATTGTTCCTTTGAGGTTTTGAACCCACCAGTCGTCAGGCACTTCGGCAGCAGCAACCAGTTTTCCACCAAGGTTTGACCACCCGTCCTTATAAAGGACCCAGAGACCGGCGGAACAGAGGGCCCTCACCACCTGGTCACTTGGGGACGTGGGTACGCCTGCGTGTCCACCCCAAGTGGCTTAAGGTGGATCCCTTCAAAGTGGGTGAGACCCTATGTTCCAAAGGCCTCTGGAAAAGGAGTTAAGGTTTCACAGGTGTCCGTGGCATCCTGGAGACGGAAAAGACACAAGTGGTCAAGCTGGGAAGAATTTGTCCTACCCCTACCCCACTGGTCTGTTACTAATTATGTTCTTGTCTCACATTCTATTTAGTTCAGGTCAGACCCACACAGAGCGATGGCCCCACTGACAGCAGCCAGACTTCTTTCCCTGCTGCTGCTCTCCAGCCTTCAGTCTCCGACCGTGGCGTGGACAGTGCCAACATCCATGCCACAAACAGCAAACTTGTCAGAGACATCTATACCACAGTCTGCAAACCTGTCGGAGGCATCCATGCCACAAACAAGCTGTCCTCAAACATCCGACTGGCTGGATGGACTTTTTGAGGACTGGGGGCTGCCTGGGTGGGCGAGGTCTATCATTCGTCCTATTTTAATTGTTTTGTTTATGATTTTGTGTATTCTTGGCACAGTTAGCTGCATTCGTTATTTTGTTAAAAAGTTAGCCTCAAACTGTCTCCCCCCCATATGCAAGCCTAGTCGTGGTCGTCACAGCTCCACCGGAAGCAGAAATGAGAGTTGAAGAAGAAAAGGACCTCCCTGAAGAAGACCCTGAGCTGTGGCCACCGACTAGCTGTTTATGGTTTAAATTACCATCTTTATATAAAAAAAAAGGGGGAGATGTAGTGGTGCGTGAGCTGTGCTCACAAGTTTTGGGTTTATATAATTAATGTTATTTAAGTTGGGAAAATGGTTTATTCCGGACCCCCCTGTTTATAGCTGCATTTGCAGTTGGTTTACCCCTTCCCGAAGGTGCTGTTCCCCTGGAAACCCTCCTGTCCATCCAAGTTTGTCCCCTCCCCCGGAGCCTGCCAGTCATTCAGGAAAGCCGCTCCCCCTTCTGGAAATCTCGGGGAGACCCAGCTTCTGATTGGAACAGGTTCTGGAAATCCCCTACCCCCCCCCCCTCCAGGGATTGGCCCTTTGTGTGTCAATCTACCCCCCAACTCCTCCCTTTGTATCCCCCTATTGGTGGAAAGTTTATGTACACGCCCCTTGGCACCTGTCCTTTTAAGCGGCAGGACGTCCGGGCGCGCCCTCTCTCTCGCTCACCATCCTGAGGTGATGTCCAGGCAATAAAACATCTCCTGTTACACCTCAGAAGAGAGCCTCCTTTTCCTCCTTCGCCATAGCTGCAAATTACATCCAGTGCTTGCCTGCCAAGAACCCACCGGGTGGGTTTCTGCAGATCTGTCCAGCGGGCCCTACCGACAGCTGCGCACGCTTCTGGCCAGGGGCCGGGCAAGGCTAGGGTTCACTGATCAGTGACCCACGGAGCGTGACCGCAACCCCCTTTTGGGTTCTAGTGATGGTATCCTCCGGTTGGCTCCTCCCCACACCCCTCCCTCAGGTTGCCTCCCATTGGTTGTGGTTCCTCCCCCTTCCCCCTCCCCTTTTCCAAGGGCCTAAAACCCCTCGCCACATGGCCGGCCTTCCTCTTTCTGACCCTGATGATCTGAGTTCCACAATAAAAGCTGGGACTGTACATGAGGAAGAAAGGGCGCCTCTGTCTTTTATCTTCTGTCCATTATCAGGTTACGCACCAAGGTCTAGAGCTAGCCAGGACCAGACCCCTGAGAGCGTAGGAACTCTGATAGGTAGATTCTTCCAGGGAAAAGCCCTGGAGGTTTCCCTGATTGGTTCAAGGGTTTCTACGGTTCATCACAGTAAAAACCATCAGAAATTTCCAGGCCTTATTTAACTTCAGACTTAAAACTAAAATAAAACAAGCTCCCAAATCTCATAAAACCCAAAGGAAGCAACACAATATTTAGTTTTCTTTGTTAATTGTCCTCCTGCTGATATTTTATCAGGTGAACATAATTGTGAAGTCTGTGAATATTAAAATTGGACCTTCGTTCATTATGGAGATGTCTCTCCTAAAGTCTGACTGGTGCACTGATTTGCAAGTGACATGTGAGTGCAGAGATTTCGTTCTTTCAGCCTTCACTTAGATATATTAGTTTAGATGCATTAGAGAGAATCTGCTGTGAAAGATGGCTGACATACATAGTTTCTTGTAAGCTAAGCCCTGTATGTAATCTTATGTTGCTTGTCTAGTATCTTTGAAGCTGAAGACAAAGCTTTTGGATCTGATTTGAAATAAAAGATATATCAAGCAAGTGCTTCCTGAGGAAAATGACTCATCTCTGCTGCTTACAGGTAACCCTAGTGATGCCTTAGGTTTTAGAATTCGTGTTTTTCAGATTCTGTGTTGCCTAGGGGTGTAGTTCTGAGCCTCATATTAAGTGTTAGTAAGCTCTCTTCACAGAGTAGGTAGACAAAACAAATCCTTTTCCAGATGGAGACCAAGAATGAGTACAACTTTCAGGCCCAAAAGCATAAACAGTGGACTGAAGAAGGAAAACAAGAAAGGATGGGATTTCACAATCTGAAGCTGTAACTGAACAATTAAACCCCAATATGCAAATGGACCAAAACTTATAAAAGTGTAAGACCTTGTGACTGGTTAGCCATTTTGTGACCATTTTAATTCCACCTTGGGTGTAGCCCTGGTCAGGCTCTTGTCCTGCCCAAGGTGTATCCTTTAAAGGCCTTTCAATAAATATGTAAATATCTATCTTTATTCTCTAGCTCTGTCCAGTCTGTTTCAGGTCAGCCTTCCTAAGGCATCAGTTTTTGGCAACCCAGATGGGACAGTGAGGCATCTGAAAAACCTCTCTGGACCAGAGGAACACCCAGCTCCTGCCCCCCCACTCCTGCCAGCACTCCGAGGGGAGGTGGCCCCAGCTGTGGCCCAGAAGGTATCATAGCCCAAGAATCCAGAATTCCCTGGACCTGACAGAGACACATGACATGTGAATAACAGAATAAAGGGGTATTTTGTTTAGCACCTGAGTTAGGTGTTAGTGTGAAAGGATCCTAGGGTCAGGTGGTAGTAAGAGAGGATGTTCTCTGAAAGTGGGGTTACATTGCAGTGCTGTTGGCCTGTAGCCAGCAGTGGTGCAGTGGTGCAGGGAGTGAGTCCCTGTGCTGCGGCTCTGAAGGACGGGAGTTCAATTCCCATCTTTTGCTTGCTTTTTCTCTCTCTCTCCCCCTAATTACTTTCTCACTCATAACTGTTGAGATATGGGGTATATATTTTCTTGTGAATACTGTAATAATATTATCCCAAGAAATATTCCCCTGGGGTTAGTATTGAAAAACTGGGCTGATTTAACCGGGGGCATTCCTTATTTTTTAAATCCGAACTTATTAGACTGTCAGAAAAGATCTGGCTGACTTATGAACTATATAATGATGAGACATGCCCTGAATTCGGGCATCTTGATAAGAAGTTAATATCAAGTTTAATCTCCTGCATACATGAAGACTGATATTTCGACAAGCTAGAATATGCTAGGCTCTTTATGCTGTTTGGCTTGTCAGCAAGGGCCAGAGAAAAAGGAGCATATATTGGTCTTAAAGAAAAAAACGGGAAAAGTAAAAAAGATGAGTTGATATTGGATAGTCAATGTAAAAACAACGAGGAGGTGGAGTTAGGCCTCATAGTGCCTGATCTGAGGGCAGGCCCAAGCCTGGGTCCAGGCGGGGCCCCTCCACCCTCGGTCCCACCCCTGCCAGTACTGCCCCCGATGACTCTGCTGGTCCCTCCACCCCCGGTCCCGCCCCTGCCAGCACCGTCACCGCCGACGTCACAGCAGGTGGGGGGGGGAAGGGCTTTGGCAACCACTGCTGCCGCCCCCAATTGGGCTGGCCCCCCCCACTCCCGCCACAGCCCGCAATTGGAGCGGTGGGGCCGCTGCCACTGCAGCCCCCAGTTGGGCCGGTCTCCCTGCTCCCGCCACCAACCTTGGCCAGGCCAGTGCCACCGCCATCTGAGCAAAGGGGGGCGAGGTGGAGTGTGCCCCTGGCGGGCTACCAGCTAGTGAAGGAGGAGGGGGGAGGGGACAGCCCAGCATGTGCAGCCCACGGCACCACCCCTAGGGGAGGAGACGGGGAGCAGGGCCTTCTACAAAGAGGGCAGAGGGAACCTCCCATGGGGGAAGTGATTCTTCCTCTGCTCTCAGGCCTGTGAGTTTCCATGGCAACCTTGAATGCCAGGGAGCTGCCTCAGATGACATCATTGATGTGCGCAGGTACACAGCCCAGGACCAGCTACATACTAAGTCCTGTATAGCCCTTCCTATGATCGGGACTAGGCAAAGCAGATTATATGCTACAACAGAGACAACAGGGTCAGACAGCTCTGGGGGGGAGGATGAGATGGATACTGAGTAGAAAGATGAGATTGATCAGGTCGTTGCTGCCCTAAGCAGGCGAAGGAGCGCAAAGATAGCAAGACAAGCCATCAGGGAATGTAGCCCAATTGCCAAACGTACCAGGTCAAAAAGACAAGAACCAGTTTTATAAGCCCTATTAGGGCAAGCAGTTGGCAACCAGGGGCCAATGTATGTGAAGGCTCCATACTCCCTTATCGAGTTCAAACAGTGGAAAACTACTGTGGGGAAATATAAAGAGAACCCAGATAAAGTAGCCACATTAGTAGAACAGGCAATTAACTCACAAAACCCTGATTGGGCTGATTTGAACTCTATGTCAAACACATTACTTGACCGTACTGAGAGAAGGATGGTCAACAAGGCCATCATGACATTAGTCGAGGCGAGCATTGCAAATGGATTACTTCAAGGCACTGTCTCACAGATATTCCCCCTTGAAAATACGGGATGGGATCCAAATATACCAGAACAAATGGCGAGGTTAAAATGATAGCAAAGCCTGGTGGTATATGGGTTAAAACAAGGTGTCCCTAAAGCTATAAATTGGTCAAAGATTTACGAAGTAAAGCAAAATTATGATGAATCACCCACTGATTTTTTGAACAGGCTAAGAGAAACTGCCATCAAATATACAGATTTAGATCCAGAATCAACTGATGGCAAAGCACATCTAGTACTTTTGTTCATGGGTCAAGCTTCAAATGATATAAGGAGAAAGCTACAAAAGATAGAGGGAGTTTGAGACATAGATAAACTGCTAGAGGTTGCCTGGAAGGTGTTTCGAGACAGAGGCCCAACCGAAAAAATTAAATCTCAAACTAGTAAGAAAGCAACTCAGGAAAAGTCATCCAAGAAAATCCCCCCTTACAGAGAATGACCAGTGTGCATACTGCAAGAAGTGGGGATATTGGAAGAATGACTGTCTAGCATTGAAAGAAAAATCTTCAGTTCCCCAACTCCCAGTGGTACAAACCTCAAGCGGCTCAAGTTCTGAGTGACAGGGACTGAAGGTTTCTTCCCCAGCAGAACCTTTGGTTGTAGCTAAGCTGGGGAAAGAGGACATTGAATTTCTGGTAGATACTGGAGCTGCTTATTCTGTGTTAAATGCTTTAGAAGGGAAACTGAGTCATGATATTGTACATGTTGTTGGGGCTACCGGGGTAACCGAAACACAGCCTTTCTTCCAACTTTTAAAATTTAAGCTGGGGAAGCACTGGGTAACCCATCAATTCCTCTATATGCCTAACTCCCCTAAACCATTGCTGGGGAGGGACTTGCTTGAGAAATTGAAAGCAGAAATTAAATTTAAAAAGGGGAAGAGTGTGCAAGTTCTAATTCCTGAATCTAAATTTGTCCAAGTTGCTGCACTTTTTATACAGGAAAAATGTGCTGAAATCCCTGCTGAAGTTGAAAATGTGGTAAATCCAATAGTGTGGGCCAGTGATATCCCAGGAAGATCCAAACAAGCAGAACCAGTGAGTATTGCACTTGAACCAAGAACCACACCAGTAAGGCAAAAACAATACCCTTTGAAACTAGAGAGCCGCAAGGGGTTGGCACCTGTAATTGAAAAATTCCTGCAGCATCGTTTATTAGTGCAATGCGAGTCCAAATTTAACACCCCTATTTTAGCCGTTAAGAAAGCAGATGGTAAGAGTTATTGATTAGTACAAGATTTATGAGCAATTAACAAAATTACGGAGGACATACACCCAGTGGTAGCCAATCCCTACACTCTTTTGACCACACTGACAGACAAATTAGGGTGGTTTACTGTTGCAGACCTGAAGGATGCCTTTTACTGCATTCCTGTGCATAAAAACAGCCAGGAGCTCTTTGCTTTTGACTGGGAAAATCCTGAGATGGAGAAAAACTCAGCTCACTTGGTCAGTCTTACACCAAGGTTTCAAGAACAGTCCCACAATATTTGGAAACCAGCTAGCAAAAGAATTAAGAGGACTGGAGAAGACAGGAGCCAGAAAGAGTTATTCTTCAATATGTAGATGACATCCTGATTGCAGCCAGAACTAGAGATGATTGCATAGGACTTACCATAAGTTTAATAAACTTCTTGGGACTGAGTGGGTACAAAGTTTCTAAAGTCAAAGCACAGATTGCCAAAGAAGCAGTAGTTTACTTGGGGCTTGAGATCTTCTGTGGACACCAACAGCTCAGCAAAGAACAGAAAGAAGCCATCTGCTGACTCCCTGAGCCCCATACTGTGAGAGAGATGCAAGCTTTCCTGGGAATGGTAGGTTGGTGCCGTTTGTGGATAGCAAATTATGGACTGCTGGTAAAACTCCTATATAGAGCATTAAAAGCAGCCAAAAAAGGAATTATTATATGGACTAAAAACACTAGATCAGCATTTAAACAGCTGAAACACTCTCTAATGTCAGCTCCAGCACTGGGACTACCAGACTTAACTAAGCCTTTTGAACTTTTTACATATGACAGACTGAATGTGGCTTTGGGGGTACTAGCACAGCCCCTTGGGAACCAACGGAGGGCTGTGGCCTACTTTTCCAAAAAGCTAGACAATGTTTCCCAGGGATGGCCAGGATGCCTGAAAGCTGTGGCAGCCACTGTCCTCCTGATCCAGGAAGCCCATAGACTCACCCTTGGGTGACACATTGTAGTGCATGTACCTCATGCCATAGGAGCTGTACTAGAACAAAAGGGGGGGCATTGTCTATCTGGTAATTGGATGCTTAAAGACCAATCACTGTTATTAGAGCAGGATGATGTTACCCTGAAAACAATTTCTGTTGTTAACCCTGCCATGTTTTTGTCCTCCACTTTAATTGACGATGAGCCTGAACGTGACTGTTTGCAGACAATTGAAGAGGTCTATTCCAGCTGACCTGACCTGAAAGACGTGCCCCTGGAAAATCCAGATTGAAAGCTTTTTACAGATGGGAGCAGCTTCATGAAAAATGCAAAAGGATGACAGGCTATGCAGTAACCACAAAGGATAAGGTGATCGAGGCTAAGGACCTGCCAGCAGATGTGTTATCTCAGAAAGCTGAACTGATTGCACTAACAAGAGCCCTAGACCTGAGTGAAGGAAAGAAGGTAAATATATGGACTGACTCTAAATGTGCATTTAGTGTCGTCCATGCCCATGGAGCCATCTGGAAGAAGAGAGGACTTCTGAATGTTCAAGGGAATCAAATCAAACGTGCTGAACAAATACTTGCCCTCAGAGAGTATTAAAAAACCTGCAGAAGTAGCTATCATGCATTGTAAAGGTCACCAAAATGGGAAAACCACTCCAGAATTGGGAAACCGCTTTGCTGATAAAGCAGCAAGAGGGATTGCAGAAAAAGGTATTCTCGCAGTAATTCCACAAAAAGAGATTGATTTGTTGGGGTTCACCCCAAAATATGGCCAAGCAGACCACAAACTAATCAAGTTTCTTAAAGCTGAGATCACAGAAAGTGAGTGGGCCGTTACACCAGCAAATCAGGTTGTAGTCCCACCCCTGATCCTTCAAGAGCTAGCTCAAAGAGAACATGAAAACACACATTTCGGGGTTGAAAATCTTCTGAAACATCTAAAAAAGGTAGTAATAGGACAGGGAATGACTGACATTATACAATCAGTAGTGAGCAAATGTGAAATCTGCTGTAAAAACAACCCTGACACGAGGAAAAGAGTTGTATTAGGAGTAACAAAAGCAGGGGATCTTCCTGGAGATTACTGGCAAATAGATTTTGCGGAGTTACCATACAAGGAGGGATACCGGTACATACTGGTATTAGTTGACACCTTCAGTGGATGGCCAGAGGCTTACCCCTGTTGCACTAATACAGCCAAGGAAGTGGTGAAAGTTTTGCTCAATCATATAATTCCAAGGTTCAGGGTTCCCTTGGGGATGTCATCAGATAGGGGACCACACTTTGTTGCAACAGTGGTTAAAGAAGTCAGATTTTGGGAATGACTTGGGATCTGCATACACCTTATAGACCCCAAGCGAGTGGTAAAGTTGAACGTATGAATGGGACTCTCAAACCAGAAATTAGCAAAATTTGTCAGGCAACATCTATGACATGGGTTCAGGCCTTGCCTATAGCTTTACTGAGAATCCACGTACAATGAAGGCGGAGGGATAACATCAGTCCCTATGAAATACTATATGGCAGACCATATCAGATCCCACATATTCCAGGTGAAATTCACATGAAGGGGAAACCTTAATCAACGGTGGACTGAAGGGAGGAACAAGAAGGATGGGACCTCACAACCTGAAGCTGTAACTGGATGATTAAACCCCAATATGCAAATGGACCAAAACTTATAAAAATGTAAGACCTTGTGACCGGTTAGCCATTTTGTAACCATTCTAAGTCTACCTTGGATGTAGCCTTGGTCAGGCTCTTGTCCTGCCCAAGGTGTATCCTAAAGGCCTTTCAATAAATACTTACTTTATTCTCTAGCTCTGTCCAGTCTCTGTTTCAGGTCAGCCTTCCTAAGGCATCACCAGGAACAATTTTCAGCTTCCAACTGGCCCAACCCCCTACCCACCGGACCGTCTCTGACCTATGTGCAGCCACCCCAGGAAGTGCAGGGCTGGACATATCAACCAATAACACAGTAATGTTGTCTAATTGCTCAGTTTTTGTCTCCCAACAGGAATCTATGGAATTAGATTCTACAGGACTCTAACCCTTGGAACCTAGTTACCATGCCTTGCCCATAGGTCTCATTGATACTGGTGCAGATGTGACTGTTATCTCAAAAAGCAAGTGGCCTAGTGATTGGCCATTAACGACTATGCCTCAGGTACTCTCAGGCGTGGGTGGGAATAGTCAAAGCCATCAGAGCCAACACAGTGCAAATTACAGGGCCTGAGGGACGAATTACTATAGTCAAGCCTTTTGTGCTGTCTGTCCCTCTGGTCTTGTGGGGGAGGGATGTCCTGACACAGTGGGGAATTTTTATGCAGTCAAGTTTTGTATAGGGGTCTTTGAAGCGCGTGACACTTTAAAACTAACCTAGAAAGCAGAAAAACCAGTTTGGGTAGATTAATGCCTCTTAAGTTCTTAACAGGAAAGGAGGAGCCGGCGATGACACCCCTGCTGAGAAGACTGCAGAAAGCCCTTTTATGTTTTCAAGTTTTTGAATTAATTGTTCTTTGATGGACCCTAACCAAATAGCTACAGCCTTTGAGCGAGAACTTGATGCAGAACTGCTTCTCTCCTTCTCTTGTTTAGTTTGTCATCAAGCCTGGGTTGAATGCAAATGTATTGAATGTGAGATACTGTGGTACTGCGCATCTTATAAAAGACTAAATACTTGCTGTCAATGCGATCCATCAGGACGCAGCAGAAATAATGCACAAATGCAACAATTAATGAGTGGGTATAAGTTTGGTCTACCTGAACAATTGGAAATTACTTCAGAGCAGTGGCTTACTGCTACTGAGAATAAGGATAAATGATGATTTCTTGAATATCATGGTATTTACTGAGAATTGTTTCTAGTGCTCAGACATAGCCTGTTAAACTTACATGCTTTTGAATAAGATTGTGATGACCAGTTTGATTTTTGGTTCAAAGGACATTTTCATGGAAATATTTGGGCTGGCGCATAGGAATGCACTCTATTTCGGCACAACCTTTGCAAATTTTAACTGAAATCAAAACTTAGCACGATGCACAAAATTGCTAGGGACCATAAGCTGGGAATCTCAAATGCAGATTTGGAGCCATTGTTTGCCCTATTAGGGGGAGAGCCTGACCTCTTATCACCTAGACATTTAAACACAAAAGCGCAAGCTGCACTTCAAAAAGCAGCTGATGCTATCTCACAGAGGCAATCAGCTCACTGGGCTCCAGTTACTACTATGGTTAATAATTTTTAAACCCTGATAGGCAGCCTCATGCATTGATATTTCAGTGGGACTCAGAAAAACCAGACCCTCTGCTAATTATTGAATGGGTCTTTTTGCCTACTAATATGCCCAAGACTATTTCCATCCAAGATGAACTTACGGCCATGTTAATTGTCAAAGCTTGTCAAAGACTGACCTCCCTGGCTAGGAAAGATTTTGACCATATCTTTTTACCTCTTACAATGTTCTATTTGAATTGGTTGCTACAGAAATCTGAGAAATTGAAAATTGCTTTAGCAGATTACCCAGGGCAGATATCCATCTGCCTAAGCACAAAATGTTAAGCTGTTCTTTTAATTTGCTCCCGAAACCAAAGAGAAGTGAGATTCCTTTGCAAGCTATGACAATATTCACAGATAGCTTTGAGAAAACCCATAAATCAGTGATTATATGAAAAAAATCTGAAACCAGAGCCTAGCAATCTGACATTGCTGTTGTCCCCAAATTGTTGAACTTGCTACTGTTGTCAGAGCTTTTAAAAAAATTTTCTGTTCCTTTTAATCTAGTAACAGATTCAGCTTATGTTGCAGGAATCATGATGAGAGCTGAAGCATCAGGCCTGAAAGAGGGTGTAAACAAACTGCAAGTAGATGATGGGTTTGATTGGCTGAATCGTCTCCTAAGAGATTGGGGACCCAATGGGTAGATTAGAAATATAGTTAAAATAGGCTTATATGTATTAGGCATTATATTATGTATTGTTATAATTATTCCTTGTATTTTATAGTGTATAAAAATTAATAAAAATAAGAGAAACAGGGGAGATGTGAACATAGGATGTGGATTTAATTAGCATAGCCAGTTTGATAACCAAGATGCCTTGGCAAGAACAAACAGAGCTTTGAAGATTACAAGACTGGTGACAGGAAAAGAAGATTGAATCAACTTTTGCAAGCAAGAGATGTAAAATGTATAAGTTTGTCTGTGTGATGTTTAACCTAATCATTGTAGTGAAAAAATAACTAGCCTTCCTAGAATAGTATATAAGCATTTGGGAATCAAAGTAAAGACGAATTCTGATCAGTGAATCAGTCTTCCTGTCTCTCTCAAGTGCCACATCTACACATCATTTAAATCCCTTCAGGGATGGTGACTCCATCACTTCCCTGGGCAGCCTGTTCCAATGCCTGACCACCTTTTCAGTGAATAAATTTCTCTAATATCCAATCTAAACCTTCCCTGGTGCACCTGGAGGCCATTTCTTCTTGTTCTGTCAGTTGTTACTTAGGGGAAAGGACTAACTCCCACCTTGCTACAACCTCCTTTCAGGTGGTTGAACACAAAAAGGTGCCCCCTGAGCCTCCTTTTCTCCAGGCTAAACACCCCCAGCTCCCTCAGCTGCTTCTCATAAGACACAACCCTCCTTCACAATATACATCCTGCTCTTACTCATAGCTTATTATGGGCCACTGACCAAGAGGAGATGCCAGGTAAACAACCTCTGAGCAGTGCCTAAAGATGAAAGCTGAGCTAGGACACCATGCTGGAAAGCCTGAATCACATCTGCTGCCCTGACCTGCTGCCTGCTTTAACATGTGGATAGCTAAAACAGTACAGTAATGTAAAAAAAAAAAGTATTTTCCACTTACTGAAACAAAGCTGCTTAATTGTAACCTGAGGCTGATTTAAACCACACTAACCCTGTCCACACTCCCAACAGGGCACAAGCCATCATTACGAATCCACGCCATCATGGCCTGAAGGGGCTACAACAGCTGACTTTCCCAGGCCTCCCTACTCTAACATGCCAGCTCTTCCCAGAAAGAGGTCTGACACTCCTGGGCTAAAAATAAGTGTTGTTTCCTGTACTGCAGAGCTCACACTCTAAACACTCAGGCCATTAACAAATGTAGTGGGTTGACCTTGGCTGGGTGCCAGGTGCCCACTAAGCTGCTCTATCACTCCCTTTCTTAATCAGACAGGGGAGAGAATAAGATGGAGAACAACCAGTGGGTGAGATAAGGTGGTTTTATTACAGTGAAAGGAAAGAAATAAGCGAGAGTCTGTGCATGCATAAGCTAGAGGAAAGAAAAGTCAATCTATTTCCCATCAGCAGCGATGTTCAGACACTTCCTGGGAAGCAGGGCTTCAGCACGCATAATGGTTTGTCTGGAAGGCAAACTGAAGAATCATGAATGCCCCTTTCTTCTTCTCTCCCTTAGCTTTATATATCTGAGCTGATGTCATATGGTATTGCTGCCTTAGGATTTTAGCTTTTCTATTTTTCATATATTTGTAATCCTGCAATTCTTGAGTGTATAACTCTAAACTTCATGTAGAGTGTTAGCTACTATTTTCCCATTTTGGTCAGACAAAACAGTTCCTCTCTAGGCCTTGGAATCAAGGACACCTAACTCTCTCAGGCCCCAAGAAATGTAAACAAAAGTGAGTTGAAAGCAAACTTGGGGTCAATGACTTCATTACCTGAAGCTGTAATTGGAAGATTAACCCCCAATAAGCAAATGGACCAAACTTATAAAAGTATGAAAACCTGTGACCCATCATCCAATTTTTTTGGGTGTAGCCCCTGGGGGGGCTTCATCTGCCTGAAATGTACCTGAAGGCCCTTCAATAAATATAACTGCATTTTATTCCCTTAATTTTGTCTGGCCTGTTTTTAGGTAGTCCCAAAAGGCATCAGTATGGAATATCCCTTTGGCTAATTTGGGTCAGCTGGCCTGGTTGTGTCCCCTCCCAGGATCTTGCCCACTCCCATCCCTTTGATGGGGGAAGAAATGTCAGAGGGACAGCACTGCTCAGCAGTAGCCAAAACACTGGTCTGTTATCAACACCTGTCCAGCTATTAATGCAAAGCACAGCACTGTGAGGGCTGTGAACTTTACCTCAGTCAGACCCAGTACAACAGAGCAGCTTGTTAGCCTGGAACTATGTGAGAATGCTTCTAGCTGCTTGTAACACAGCAGGTTTGAACTGGGAGGCAAGATACTCCTGTGAAGGAAATTAACTGGGAACAGAGTGAACAGCCTCAAGAGCAGTCCTGATCACAGGTAACTGCAATACAAAAGCTCACCAAGGACTAAGGACCAAGCTCCAGTGTACCAGGTGAAGTTGAATACACCACACAAAGTAGAGCAACTTTTAACTTTCTACATCCCAGATGGGTCTAACACTGGGATCTCAAACACCTCACATGGCATACAGAAGTTGGGAAATGAAAGCAATGTTCTGGTATATATCCTCCCTCCCACCCACAAACAATTGCTGACAGTTTACTGACAGAATTAGTCAACTACAGTTGTCCCAAGACACAAGGAGCTCAGTTTTGAGAGAACCCATCTTCCAAAAGCCAGGCCCCAGGATAGGTTAGACAGCAATTCTAAGAAATACTCTGACAGTATCAGGCTGTTAGAGATTTCTGTGAGGTCCAACTACTTACCACCCAAGACAAGACAACATAAACTGTTTCCCCAGCTGAATGCCTTTCTCAGAGATCAGCTGCCTGGCAAAAAGTATGAAAACTCAAAGAGCAACCCTCAGCTCTGTCACAATGGGAACTGTGGTCATAGCTCCAGAAACTAACTGCTACACTCCCTCATTCATGTAAGGGGAGTTTGATCCAGCTGGGGAGTTAAGATGCTCCCGGTTATTCAGAGCTCCTTTAAGCAAGCATGTGTCACAGGGAGTCCTCCACAGTTTTAAAGGTGAACGCAACTAGCCAGAAGGCAATCAGAATATACAAACCTTTTTACATAGGAACTTTTATTCTTATTGAGATATGTACATTCAAGTTGCACATACTTTTAAATCTTTGATGGAACTTGAGCACTGGATCACAAGAGCCTGGTCTGTTTGAACAGTTTTAAGTTTATGCCTCAAAAGTAGCCAAGAAACTTGTGACTATTTCCTTCAACTTAGCTTCTGTTTGGTCAGAGATCTTCCCTTCAGTCCTGTTGAAAGAGTTTAGTTAAACTTCTGACACAGAAATAGATAGATGGTCAATCCCCAAGACAAAGAAAAAGGCTTCACAGCAAACCTTCCCATTTCTAACAAAATTAGTAGATGAATTAAAACATTTCTGTTTGATGCATGAATTTGTACTACTAACATAACACCCCTTCTCCATTTTAAGCATCAGCTGGATTTCCTAAGAACTAGAATCATGAAGCTGAGCTTTGGACAACTGGAAGGCTGATTTAATTTCCAGTTCTGGTACAGGCATCTTAAGGCCTGATGTTCTGGGATACACTAATTTAACAGTTCTGTGGGCCTGATATTTCTGCGCCTGAATTTTTTAGCTTGCTAACAATTGCTAGCTCTTTCCCAAGGGAAACTTCTCAACAAGGTCTTGTTTCTCAAAACAATCTTGTAAAAACAACATTTCTTTCTCATAACATTCTCTTGCCAGGTGGTGTTTTTTATTTCTGTAGTTTAACCAATGGAATTAGAGAGGTGTCGTTTCCTATGCACCAATCATATTCATTTTGTATCGGAATAACTTATAAAATAGGGGGAAAATAAAGCTTTCTATTCTTTGCCTTCTGAGAATCTTGGAGTTTCTTTGTCTTTATTTCGTGTCCAACAGCGACACAGTTCAGTGACCATTATCTGCACTCCAGCCATCAAATCAATACCCTTGGGATTAAGCAGGATGAATCATCATACCTGATTGTGGAGAGGAGGGCCTGGTGCTGGCTCAGTACATGAGCTAGGAAAGCACTCTCAAATTTAGTAATTTTGCTGGGCTCCAGCTTGTCCAAGTGACCTCTTACACCAGCATAGATGACTGCAACCTGTTCTTCGATAGCCATGGGAACTGCAGAAAAAAGAGCACTCATGCCATCAGTAACTCTCACATCAAGACACATCAGTACTACGTAGTCCTTCCTTTGAAGATCAACTGCACATATACAACATGGTTCAAGCAAGTCTGCATTTACCACGTGCACAAAATGGACATGGTAAATGCTGCCACAAAGACCAATCTTGTTAGCACAAGAGACTAACGTGAAATGCAGACTTTTTAAGTTCAAGACACTCACCATACTGTCCTTGTTTGAGAAGCTCTGTCAGACGTACACCGCGGTTCAGCAGCTGTTGCGTAGCAGCATCCAGATCAGAGCCAAACTGGGCAAAGGCAGCTACTTCACGATACTGAGCCAATTCCAGCTTCATAGTACCTGCCACCTACAACACAAAATACAGATCAGCCTGAGTTTGATCACCTTTTAAATGTATCTAGGAGTTTTCAGGTTATCTTCAGATGACAGTTGTCACAAGTCAGCTTTGCTTTCCATACCAGAAAAGTGAATCCAAAGATTCTGACAGATGATTATTTGCATTTCTAAATATCCCACCTTTTAATATAAGCATGCCTCCCTAAAACAGTGACCATTGATATTAAACCTCTAATTCCATATATGGACTAAAAGCACAAGGTTGAGAGCATTCTCTATTTCTAGTTAGATCAGTACCCAGCTCAGCATACTGAAATGTAATCCTACATCTTTATGCAAATACTATTTTCCTTTCTCCCCCACCTCACTCAACAAGTAATGGAAGTATCAAAGAGATCCCCAAAGTTTGTTCTTTATAGTTTCATAACACTAAGGAATCCAAAGCTTTATTCTCTATTCACAGCTCTTTAGAGTGAAATGGGTTGGAAGGCCTATACACTACTCATCTCTAGCAAGAGGAGCAGCAGTTTCATGCTCACCTGCTTCATAGCCCTGGTCTGAGCAGCAGAACCTACACGGGACACAGACAGACCAACATTGATGGCTGGACGGATACCTTTGTAGAACAACTCAGTTTCCAAGAAAATCTGTAAGAGAGAACTGTTTTATTATCTTGGTCAGAAGCTTGGAAGCCTCCTCAGAGACCTGACAGTAAATAACACAGATGTACACTGGGATGTGAAGAAGTCCTACCTGTCCATCAGTGATGGAGATGACATTGGTTGGAATGTAAGCAGACACATCACCAGCCTGAGTTTCAATGACAGGCAAGGCGGTCAGAGAGCCGCCTCCAAAGGAATCATTCATTTTGGCTGCTCTCTCCAGCAGGCGAGAGTGCAGGTAGAACACGTCACCTGGGTAGGCTTCACGGCCAGGTGGACGACGCAGCAGCAGAGACATCTGACGATAGGCAACAGCCTGCATGGTATAAAGAAAGCTTTCAGACCTCAGAAGCTCATTTAACATTTTGGATTTCTAAACTTGAGGTAATCTTACAGCTACAAACACCAACATTAGACTATAAGGCCTATAAACAATGTTTCCTGACCTGCTTGGACAAGTCATCATAGATGATTAATGCGTGTTTTCCATTGTCTCTGAAGTATTCACCCATGGAGCAGCCTGAATAGGGAGCCAGATACTGAAGGGGTGCTGCATCAGATGCTGTGGCAGACACCACAATAGTGTACTTCATGGCATCTGGAAAGAATTGGAGAAACACACTACTGAGAATATTACCTCACCATGCTTGTAATCAGCAAATACAACACACGTGAAGTACTAAGTTGCTAAAGCAAGCCCAGGCAGCATCACTACATTGTTACAGGAAAGCCCACTGTACTAGATTAACATGTCTCTTAGCTCAACTAACTCAAGAAGTTTCAAGAGCAAGTTCACAGCCACCTAACACTTGCAGGCTTCTTTCTCGTTAAAACTTTAACCAAGACACACTTTTGTTCTAAAAGTAACTCAGCCTGGAAGTCCATGGTTTCCTGGCTGCTGCAAGGCAATACTATTATGTTTCACAGTCCCAAACAAATTACTGTCCTAAAATGTGGGGGGTTTTTTTCTGCTAGTTATGACTCTGCTTGACCAGCAGACAAGAGGTAAGGTACCTGATCTCTTGCAAGCTCTGTTACATATGCAGCCTTGGTCAACTGTTCCTGAAAAGATGCTATCATTTAATCCCTTATGTTTGGGCAGTCAAGTCTCTCCACTTAAATTTTTAACTGTCATTCACATTTACATGCATACGAAACACATCAAGTCCATATAAATACTTGTAGGCCATAGCTTGTCACCAGGCCTGCCAAGAGGAACCTCTCAACTCTGCTAGAAAAAAAAAATATTAGGCTGACTTTTCCATAAGAAATTCAGCAGGTTTGGGACTTCAAAATAGTCTTCTAATGCGATGTAGCAAAAATAAGGGGTTGTTATTGCCCCCAAACACCTAGAAAGATTTCTTGTCCACAAAAGTAGTTCATTCATTTAATAAAAAAAAAATTCTGTCTATACTTGCAGCTAGGAGAGGTCACAGCAGTATTCAGCGTTATAATGAGAACAGGATGGCACTAGTTAGCAGGCTCAATCATCTTCAAAAATCTGTACCTGCATCAGTGAGCCTCTTCACCAGCTGAGCAACAGTAGATCTCTTCTGGCCAATTGCAACATAGATACAATACAGCTTCTTCTTCTCATCTGTCCCATCATTAAAACGTTTCTGGTTGATTATTGTGTCAATTGCAATTGAAGTTTTCCTAGGTAACACAGAGGTTGATAAGTTAAGCTGCCTGCAGTTCTCCTAACCTCTACACAGTTTTGTGTTCAGTTCTGTACATTGGCATACACTGCACCCAAGTCTCTGTTAAAAGAAACATTTTTGGCTTGGGCATTTAACTTACCCAGTCTGCCTGTCACCAATTATCAGTTCACGCTGGCCACGACCAATTGGCACCAAGCTGTCTACAGCCTTAATCCCAGTTTGCATAGGTTCACGCACAGAGATTCTGGGAATGATCCCAGGGGCCTTTAAGCCAACTCTTCTACGTGTCTTAGATGCAATAGAACCCTTAAAAAAGAGGAAAGAAACTGTTGCAGTCTGTATTACATAGATACAAGCAGAGGTAGTAAGCACCTAGTTACACTTACTTTCCCATCAATTGGATTACCCAGGGCATCTACAACACGGCCCAGCAGCTCTTCCCCAACTGGAACATCCACAATGGCACCAGTCCTCTTCACAACATCCCCCTCCTTGATCAGTCTGTCATTACCAAACACAACAACACCAACGTTGTCGGGCTCCAAATTCAAGGACATACCCTAGGACAAAGGTCAAATTATCCTGAGAAAACCCATATCAACATCTACAAAAACTGTCACAGTTTAATACCAGCGTGATCATTCTATAGCGTAGAGTATGCCACATAATCTATCTCAATCTTATGCATCTATTTCCATATTAGTTAGAGAACCTGCCTGCCTAAGCCTTCAACTTACCACATAATTATACTGCAGCAGTCTAGCATTGCCATTTATCTCTCTAAAAAGAACAGAAAGGATAAGCAGGAGTCAAATACAAGATTTATCTCTTGCCTAGAAATTGTATGAGGGAAAAGCACTAGCTTATTCTCTGGCCAAGGTGAGTTAGGTTATTAAAAATATTGGAAGAGGTGTTGCAGTACTCTCAGAACAGACAGCTTTTTTTATTCTAATGTAGAATGAAGCTGTTATTCAACAGTAAACAAAAAAGCCAGCATGAAACCAAAGAAAAAATCCAATAGCAGATTAGATCTTTTACTTCCTAGATGAAGACACATAAAATTCAAATGTTAGCCAAGAACCAGACACTGAAAGCAGTGTTATGAATTCAAAGAATATTTGCTTTTTGTAATATTATATTAACTAGTTAATATTTATTAAAGTTGAAATGAAGTTCATAAGAGGTTCATACAGGTACCTCCAAGAACAGTCTCATTCTCCTTTAAAAGTCTTTATTTTTAAAAAAATATATTTCTAGGCTAAACAAACTGCTTTAGTGAAAGCTTACCTTCAGTCCAGAAGAGAATTCAACCATTTCTTCTGCTTGGACATTTCTTAGGCCATACACACGGGCAATACCATCACCAATTGAGAGCACACGGCCAGTCTCCTCAAGTTCAACAGAGGTGTCAGCTCCCAAAATACGTTCCTCAAGAATAGAGGATACCTCAGCAGTACCTGGAAAGAGACATTTCACACCTGACTTCACACATTAAGGCAAGATATGAATTCAGTAAGCTTGCCTTCAATTCACAGGCCAAGGTGCCCTCTCTGGTATGCCATGAGGTCTAGCAAGCAACATGCTACATGCACAAGATAAATAACAGCTTCTGTATTCCCAGCTAAGAAAAGCAGCTTCAACACATCAGCTTCAATTAAAACATTGATGACTGTTTAGTTATCAGTTTCTTTCATTATGTCTTACACTATTAACAATTTCTCCCTCTAGAAAGAAATTAGATTAAATAATTGGGCTAAGAACAGACATTCTCACTCCACTTGCAGAGAGGTTACTTAAACTGGAGGCATCAAAACACCCTGTGATTTGTAATCCAAGATCCAAATATATTTAAAGGAACTTGATACATTTAAGAAGCAAGTTATTCAATATAAGCTGTAAAAATATATTCTCCATATTCCTCAAATTTGTTTGGCAGCATACCTCCAACAACCCTTTATTTCCCCAGCCAGGAAACAGTAAATAAAATAGTGAAATTTTTATTTCATTTAATAACTCTAAGCCACTTTGAAATTTGTATATGAACCACTTTCAAAAACACAGCTATGCAGGGCCACTGTTTTCTCTAAACACCAAAATGCTGGCAGCAAAAAGTTCTGCTCAAGGACAAAACACTGGCAGGCCTGGGAGTCATCTGTTCCTTCATACTGTTACAAACGAGACGGAAAACTAGAATGAGACTTTTTTTTTTTCCTAAATAATTCTGCAAGAGTTCTGAGTATCAGAATGAGATAATTCTGAATGGAATCCTCACAAAGCAGGTAAACTGCATAAACTGACACATGACCATTCCTTGCTTTGGGCATAATCTGAATAGTTATTAAAATGAAGTCTGCTGGATGTGACTGTGCAAAAGTTCAGTTAAATACTGTCAGTACATAAATGTCCTCAAGCATTCTGTCGACTGATACACACACCATATTCAAATTCCCTTTTGTCTGACAGAGCAAGTTCTTAAACCATACTGTTATATGAAGACCTTCCTCAGACTCACCAGTTTTCTGAAAGCATGTTTTGGAGGCATGGAGGTTTCTTGTAGCAACAAACGTTGCACCCAGGGTGTTTCTGAAAATCTAAAACAAGTAATTGTTTCAGTAACAGTGAAATTTCCTCATTCATTAAAAAAAAGGTTGATATAACAGTGATATTTTTGATCATGAGCTTATAAATTTAATGTGTTTCAGTTTTGAGTTTAGCTCCACAGCACCCCAATCACAAGTTTTAGTTATGGAACCAAGTCCAGCACTACTAAGCAAGGATAGCTGGTTAAAGAGATTGCTCTAAATTATTCACTGCATTTTTCTGCATTGCACTGCTGTCACCACCACAGTACCGCAGCAGATCCCAAAGCAACACCTCCTCTCGCTTGCCACCTTTGTGCTGAAAATCAAATGCTTGGGGCAGAAAGAAATCACCACAACCCTCAAGGTTCTCCACAAGGGAGAAATAAGTGTCTTCTAAGGGTTGGCCTTCCTAAAAAAAAAAAAATCTGCAAAATTTCTGTTATGTCTAGAACATAGACGAGAGCAAAAACAACGACAAAAAAAAAAATCTGTGATAATGAATGCAATAAAATGTTGTAATCCTATGTCCTAAGTAAAGCTCCTAGTGCAGCTCCAGGTACCGTTAATGCTATTTCTCTAAATGCCTGAGCAGGCTTCTCCTACGTTCAATTTCACAAGGGACACCAGCGGGAACAGGTAGGGACAGATCTTCACACCTCCCGCTCTCCCCACCAACACGGGGGGAAGGGGGGGGAACCCACCACCTGCCAAAGCTTTGCAGCGCAAATCCCTCACCTTGATTGGGATCTGGCAGCTTTCAGACATTAACCTGAACGCCAACAGCGTCAAGCGACATCACCGGGGAAGGACAGGCCGTCCCCTAGACACCGCCCCCCCCAAGTGAGGGCACCCTCGCTCTCTCAGCAGTAGGTCTGGCCCCGCTGACACCCAGCGCTAAGGTGAGCCCCCCATCCCAAACTCCCGAGAGCGGAAGGCCGCAGCCTCTCAATGTCACCGCGGCCCTCAAGATGGCGGCGGCGGCCGCCTCCCGTCCACCACCTCCGCTCACTGCAGGGAGGGGAGAGCGCGCTCACCAGGCCGGCCTGCCGCGGCAGGGAGCAGGCGAGGGAGGCAGCCAGGCGGGCGGAGAACATAACGATGGCGGCGACGGCTCCTTCAGGGAAGACTGAAGTAGACAGAAGACAAATGCCAGCCCCACACTATCTCCCCAAAATGGCGGCAGCTCGCTCCGCCTCTTATTACGACGAGGCCGCGCCCAGGAGGCAGGGCGGGGCGAGGCTGGGAATTGCTTCCCCCGCCGGTCGTCTCAAGCGTCCTGGCGCTTTCCACCTCTCGCGCCTCTGAGCGATGGGGGAACAGATGCATACTTTTATATATATGTGCCCTTGAAATGTCCCTCGGCGGGCGGAAAAGGCGGATAGTGGCGGTGGGGCGGGGCTAGACAAGGCTAGACTTGGGACATGAGAACCTGAGAAAGGCAGGGGCTGTTGAGCTGCACGAAGTTGGGATGTGTGGATTACAGGACAGAAGCATGGGCATAGGGCAGGAATGTGAGGGGCTGTGAGGCAGAGGGCGGTGGTGTGGGGCAGGGGGTAGTTGGAGAAGTGACCTCACCACGACTTTCTTGGAGCTGTGGGTGCTTGCACTCCTGACCGCCCCTGTCTCAATGTAGCAGCTGGGTAGTAGAAGAAAAGTGTGGTAGAGAAGTGCTGGCATCTCGCCTGTGCTTTGTAAATGGGTAAAAGGAATGTGATGTACAGCACAGTGTTGGTTTTCTTACTGTTGTACGGAAAATCACGCTATGAAAAACCAAGTGTCTTTAAAGGAGACAGAGGAGTCCTGCAACTTTATTCGAATAAAGGGAGAGAGTCCACTGAGGCACATGCCGCATGGGTTTTCTCTCTCGAGATTTTGGAGGACACAGCCTCCTTTTATCCTAAACTCCCAGCGGCATGTTGCCCTCTTCCTTTCCCCATTGGCTGAGGTACTAGGAAGGTACAGCCTTCCTGAGCTGCCTACCACATGTTCCCCCCTTGAACCTGGTATTTTACCCCAAAGTTCAGAAACTCAGGCTTGTGCAGACCCACATGTCTGTTTCAGGAGCCAAGCTGTCTGGGCTCTGTAACAAACCTGCTGCTTGAAGTTAACAGAGACATTAAGACCTATTTCAAAGATGTTAACATCCATACCCTCACCCTTGGAACTGTTTTTAAAGACATTAGAACACATCTTTCCTATCAATCCTTCCTCTTCTTATTTCTCAATTTGTCTTTACAAACCCTAGTTATTATTAACTCAACCTTTTTAAACAACCTGGAGTGGTATAAAGATTAACATTTGAAACACTCCCAACTTTTCCAAGTCTGGCCCCTGCACCAGGTGTGGCAAGTAAGTACAAAGATACAGACAATACAGTAAATACAGAGAATAAAGTAGATGATGTGAAAAACAGAGCTCACTCTTTGAGATTTTTAAAAGTTTAATAAGGGATAAAAAGGGACAAATATCCAGCGCTCGGGTGTTTTTGGCAATTGGCCAAAAAGCACATTCAGCTTAAAACAATGTTCTCTGTATACTGTTACATTACAGGGGCTATATGCATATTCATGTGATTTTATACATTATTCAAACATTCTTGGGAGTTTAGATATTCCAGGAATTCTTTTGCTTGGTTTTGATTTATTAAAATATCATATCGATCTAATATCGATACCAAACTGTGACGGACAAAAGACTCCCTAACTGTTAAAGTTAGAATGTGTATGTTTATTACGACGCTGGGAAGCGCTGGGATATTTCCCTAATGCGTGCTACAAAAATCACAGGTAATTACAAAGCCTTTTATCCACAAAAGTGTTGAATACACAAAATACAAATGCATATTCATACCCTTGTCACCTCCTCTTCTCTGTTTTCTATGCTAATTGACAAAAAGGCTATTAAGTGTGAAAAACAAGGTTCACTTTCTTGAAAAAATTTAGAAGTTTAATAAAAAAATAAAAAGAAAATAGACAATTAGGAGAGAGAAAACCAAAATACATTTTCTTGGCCGAGGGTGCTTGGCACAGAACTAGCCAGCACACCCTTAACAAAGAGTTTGCTCTTTAAATACATCAGCCTGTTGAATTTTTAAAAATTCACATGCATGATTCAAACATTCCTTTTGAGTGTGAATTCTTTTGTTTAGTCCCAACTCCCCCCCAACCATTCTATCCGTCAGACCCGTCCTCGGGTGTCTCCATTCTATCTAATAACACAGGTCCATAAATTCTTCTCTTGGGGCTCTGGTCATTTTCATTTGGAAAAGATACTTGATAACAGAAGTTTAATCGCTTCCTTGGTCAGCAATCTTCATGCAGGAAAACAAAAGACCCCAGTCTTCTAACACTAAGTTACAATCATAAGAAGTATACATTCATCACATTTCTAAATTCTATTAATAAAAGAGAATACAGTACAATCTTCCCACATTCTACATACAGTATTCAATTTAATATTTGCGAAAAGCCAACTATATACTATGCATTTATAACAATATCCCCCCCTTTTTTTATAATTCATTTGGCTTGAGCTATATTCTTTGTTTTCTAGCTTCTATTATTCGCTCTTTTTTTTCACAGATCAATTTTGCTTCTTCAAAGGGGTCTTCTATATTATTTTGTTTCTTTAATACTATAATCTTTTATGCTGTTCTAGATGTAGCTAATTTTGGGTCTATAGGCATTGTTACTACTTGCATGCTTTGAATTATTCTTTTCCCTAACTACAAACAGATTTTTCTCTAATCTTGAGATGTCTCTTTCTTTTTCTAATTGCTGGTCTAGTTTCGTATACAAATCTTGAAGTGAAATTTGCACAGAGTTAGATTGCTGTGCTGGTTTTGTCTTTTTGCTAACTAGTTGCTCTTTTACTAAATCTTGGACTTCACTCTTGACAGCATATGTGAAACAAATCCATCTTTCCCTTTTTGGACATTTACTTCTCAACATGTCACTACTTGTTCTTAAATTTTCTATAATCTAGTATTTTTTCTCGTTGTGAATGCGATTATTTAATTTGGATGGGTTATAACAGTGACTGTTGATATGGGTGTGTGTAATAAGGAAGGAACTTCGGTGTCTCTCCGTATACAGCTTTCGATAGCATCTGTGACATAACTTTGCTAATATCTCATAAGGGAAAAACAGAGGTCCGGTATGGATTATACTTCCACCTCCCATGCCTATGGGGTTGCGACCCACAGCAGGTGTATGTGATCTTGGTGGCAAGTATAGTGGTCACCCGGTCTTGCCTTTTATTTCTTTGTCACTTCTTTTTTGTTAATTTCTAGGCAAATCGTCTTTGACACTTCTTAACTGTAGTTTCTTACTGTTCTTCAGGTATTTCCCACTCAACATGCAGCAGTAATTTTCATCTACAAAGCAAAGCTACTATTTCAGCTGTTCTTAGTTCTACCAGGATGGGGAATAGATTTGTCACTTGGCATTTCATGCAATGAGAGTGTCGCTTTTGTGAACTACAATACTAATTTTTTTCTACAATTTAAACATTTACATCTAACTTAGCTAGCATGTCTAGTATTGGGATGAATCAGACAGGGTATGTAGTATAATTCTGATGGAGGTAGTAACTCCTCTAGTGTCACAAGCTAAGGCGAGAATATAAGAACTCTGACTAAAACAGTCTTGATCTTGTTTGAAGTGGAAGTATTCTTCTCTAAGGGGGATATCAGAGGCGTACTTTCAAAGTTACAGCACTTTTTGAAAGCTTCTACCCTTTTTGAACTGCAACTAGGATTAAGGGACAGGTTAAAAGGAAACAAAAAAACAACTAAGAAAAAATTACTCAATAATAACTTAAACTACAGAGTAAAAAAAGGAAAAACTATTTTACTCTTTTACTTCTTTCTTTTAGTAAATATTCTGAGGTTAGAACATTACAATACTGAAAATTTCTGGTGGGCAGATCCCTTGCTTAGTTTATTCTTGGCACAGGAAGATAATGGACTCTTGCTGCTTCTGAAGATTTCTCTCAATACTTTAGGAGAACTCAGGAAGACACATTATTTCTACTTAAGACAAAACATTTACTCAACTTGCCATGCATTGACTTGAGAGATTAGAAACTTTTCAGAAACTTCATGAAAATTCCCTTTTGATATTTCCTCCCATATTTCACTACAGGAGAAAGTCTGATATTCTTTTGTGTTTAAAAACAAAACAAAAACTAAATACGAAAATTCTCTCAATAAACACACACAAAGGATCTCACAAAAACTATCTCTATTAATATAAAGTGATATAATTAGTACTTTAAAATATTATTGATCTACTTATTTGGAAGAGAAAATCTTTATATTTTCTTCTGAAACTCTTAAAAAGTTGTCTCTTTATTACTTGAGAACTTTTTCTTATAAATATGGCAGAATTAGACTTCTGCTAATATCTAACTGTATCTTTCTTATGGGTATGTCTGGGTATGCTACTGTCAGTACAATTGGAGGAAACACAAAAGACATAGGGAAGACAAAAAGAGGAAAAAAAACCCTAAAAAACTAAAAAACATTGTCTGTCTTGTAAGGTACAATAAATTAGTCAAAATACTAGACAATTTATGTGTATTAACTTGAAAAAAACTTTAACACAAATAGTAGTCACTTGAAAGTCCATCCTCCTTTTGGCTGTGAAGAAATGGAAGTAGGCAGATCTGACAAACTGGACTGATTTCTAAGTGTTACTCAGTTCTGTTTAAAATTCAACTTTGATATTACCTGATTCAGATGTTACAGTTTATTCTTAGGTTCTTATACCGGTCTTTTGAGCTTGGCGTTGATTCACATTTGCAGCTTCAGTTGTCAGTCGTACTGCAGCTTTAGTTGTTTGCGATACTTGAAAAAGCATCTTCTTGTTGTGGTTAAAGAACTGTTCATTTTATCTTTGCAATTGTGATGACACACCTTTTTAACACTCATTTCTTTTATTCTACAAACAGCAGCTTCACAATCTAAACACTATTCTACAGGGTGTTACTTTGGGCCGCACTTGGACCCTCAGCAGAGCCAAAGACACATCTTACTCATGGCATCTAGGCATTAATTTTGCTATAAAAAATTTCTTTTTCAAAAAAAATTTCTTATTTCATCTATAATTCCTTTTCTTCTCCTCCACCACATTCCCAAATTTCTAATTCTTTCCCATCAAACACCAGAACCATCACAACTCTCTTGACTCTAGTCCCTGCTCTTTCAAACGATCAAAACCACCTCCTTCTATTCTACAATCACTTCCAATGTCTCTAAAAATCTCCAAAAACCTCTAAGACCTCGAAAAAACCTCCAAAAATCTCTGAAACCAAAAAACCTTAAAAAAATTTCTAAGAACCTCCAAAAACTTCTAAAAAGGAACTCCCATTAATCTGCAAAACTGCAATAATCTTTCTCAAACAGTCCCCCTCTTTCTAAAAATTTCTTTCTTAAACTGTATACTATCTCCAAAGGTATGCGCATAATTGGTAAACAAAAAGACACATGGACATTCTCTTTCTTTGTAAGACTTTTTCTACAAACTATTACATACCCTTTTCTCTTCTTCCAAGATCTTACTCTGTCAAAATTTTTACAACTCCCATCAACATTTCTAGATCTTCTCCCA
This sequence comes from Acrocephalus scirpaceus scirpaceus, assembly GCA_910950805.1. Classification (NCBI taxonomy): domain Eukaryota; kingdom Metazoa; phylum Chordata; class Aves; order Passeriformes; family Sylviidae; genus Acrocephalus; species Acrocephalus scirpaceus. Next base: position 1,179,804 of record CAJVGK010000019.1, on the reverse strand, counting down.
ATCCCATGAAACACTAGAATCATCACAACTCTCATGATTTTAAACCATCAAGCCACCTCTTCTTTATTTCTGAAGCTATTTCCCCCTGGCATCTCACAATCACCTCTAATGCTTCTAAAAAAACTTCTAAAAACTTCTAAAAATGAAACCCCTCCTTATTGTTATTAACGAATTAGCCGAATTGGTTCATATTAAGAAATTTATTAAAATCAATTTAGTTACAAAGAAATAAAAACCCACCACCAAAACTAAAATAAAAGAGATGTCGAGCCCGGGAATCGACACCGGTGGACAGGGTCGGACCAGCGGTCTATCTGGCAAAACTGTCCCCCCCGGTTCACGAAAAACTACTGCTGGAGTCTGAATTTTATACAGTTTTTGTGCCCCCAGGCCAGACTCAGCGATGTAAAAATGTAGATCCCCTCTATCGTTCGGTAGATGCAAAAATGTGAATCCTCCATTTTATGGTAGATGTAAAAATGTGAATCCTCCATATTCCGGTAGATGCAAAAATAAATGTGAATATTCTTTTCGGCTTGCATTGGGTCCCAGCCCGGTGGTGTTGTCCAGGTGGCACTGTTACTGTGATAATCGCTTCCCATCCTGTTCCAAGGCGGTGTCACTCCACCCTGTACTTTCAAATGCAAATGAAAAACCTCCCCTGCAAGTTTGAGTCTTGCTTTGTGTTCTTCAAATGCAAATAAAAGGTCTCTCCCTGAGTCTGGGTTCTTGCAAACTGAGCTTTACAAAAGCAAGGGGGGGGGGGGGGGGGGGGGGTGTGTGTGCTTAATATATTTATTACATTTTAACTTTCAGCACCTTATATAAAATATTATCCTGAGCATGAATTAATTCTTAGCATCCCTCATAACAGAATCCCCCACCTTGTATTTTCAGAAACTTAATTCATGCTCCACCTAAGAACCCCTCTTTTAAAATTCATTCTTGTAGTCATCCCAGGCCTCCTGTGGAGGAGTGTAATACTCCTTATAAGAGGTTTCCCTAAACCGGTTTTCAAATCTAGCCAATATTTCTGCTACTTCACTTTCTTCTGTCTGTTCTTTTAACTTCATGATTTTTGATACTTTGTCGTTTTTACCTGTGGCCAATTCGGGGTCCATTGGCATTGCTGCGATCTGCATACTTTGAACCACAGAATGTATTAAACGAATAAGGCATGGGATGAGACAAGGCAAGAACATGATACCTGCTAAAGAACAAAGTATGAAGAAAATCAGTTTTTTTCCACCATGCTCCATTGAACAAATCGTCCCACCAAGAAGTTTGGAGGATTGAATTCCATCTCTGTACCGGTACATGAGCTATCCTTTTTATTTCTGATGCCAGGTTTTTGATTGTTTCCCCGTAATCATCTATTTCCACACAACATTCTGTAATAAATGTAATAGATAAATTCGTGCATATAATATTGTATCAAAGAATTAGTATTGTGAGGAATGTAATGGATAAAATCGTGTCTATAATATTGTATCAGAAATTTGATTCACTAGGGATTGCACAGGGACGTCTCCAGAATTCCAGAGTCCCTTGTGCAGACAAACACATTTGCAGCTGAAAAGATAAGGCCAGGGTGGAAGATGGCCCATCCATCAAGGGAGGAACCTCACCTCGCAGCTTCTCAACACCTGATACCGATCTGGGGGAGATCTGAGATGATCACATCACCCCTCCCAAGATGAATTCCGGGAAGGACCATCAAGCAAATCTTTTCATGTGACCTGAGACTCCTTTCAAGAATTGAGAAATAGATGCATACCTGGACTCACAATGGACATAGCCTTAAGAGAAAAAAACTGTATAAAAACCAGAGACTGGAACTGATCAGGTGTGGTAGAGGTCGGATAATACTCTTGTGCTGTCACTCTGTCCACCCAGCATTCGATCGATGTTGTTTCCTTTTTATTGTGGCTTTTATTTCGGTGTTGAAATTGTGTTTAATAAATTTTGTTATTTTATTTTGAATTGGCCTCTAACCATTTATAACAGATTTGGTGCCGTGACTCGGATACAATTTAGCTGCGGAGGAATCCCTTTGCACGGGGGGCGCCCTGCCGGTTTTTCGGCGGCCCAGCAAAGCAGGAAACCCCTTCGCACCTATTGTATTACGAACCCAAAAATTAGATAAAAGCCGCCACAATAAAAAGAGGGAGAAGGCCTGGATCCAGCAGAAAACCCGGGAAAAGACATAGGAGTCTTTTCGGAGCCGCGGCTACTTTTCACTCGTAAAATTTTTTTTTCTCCGTGCACGAAGATCTCCAAGCAAGAAAATAGCTGTAAGTAATGCTTAGTTGAGTGAGTGATTGAGTGGGTGAGCGAGACGTGGCCTTGCCACGATACAAGGGTGGATCTGTAAGCTCTTGTACCAGATTTCCCGCAAAGATTTTTTTCGGCTGGCGGGGAAGAGAATTGGGGAAAATTCGTTTGCTCATCAAAGCCCAGACTCGGGGAGTCTGGGGGAATCGATCACAAGGAAGCAAAAGGGGAAGGATACGTCCCTCTGGGTTTGGGGAACCGGTAAACCCTTTTGCTACGAGCTAGTAAGAGCCCAAGACGCAAACCGAAGATTCTTTCATCGGACGAACAGACCCCCGGTTCAGCTCACTGGACAGGGTAAGTAGGCCGAACGATTCAGGACCCAGTTTGCGATTTGAAACAGTCAGGGAGAGGATCCCTGCTCTTAGCCAGACCTAAGAAAGAATTTAGCATTGCGATCCATTACTGAAAAGTAAAGTTTTTTTTTTTTAAAATGGGGCAAAGAAAGAGTAAACATCAGAAAGAATCAAAGAAAAGGTGTGCTCCCAGAAAGGGAAAAGGTGCTTTTGAAATCCCACCAGAAAGTCCACTAGAATAGATCTTAGAGCACTAGAGAGAGTGCCCCATTTTGAAAAGTAAGTCCAAGGAAAACTAATTTATTATTGTACCGAAGTTAGGGAGAGTGAAGAGAAGAGCCCAGTAGACAGTGCCGCTGCCCGCCGCTGCCAGTGCCGCTGTGGGGGGGGGCCGCTGGGCTGTCAGGAGCCCCCCGCGCCAAGCTGCGACTGCTGCTGCTGCGTGCCGAGAGCCAACCCGCGGGGTGTGGGGCCGCCGTCCAGGGCACGCTGGCAGAGAGGGGGGCCGCCATCTGCGCCCAGGCCCTCCTCCACGCCTGTAAGCCAGGTACGGCGGGGGCCCGCAGACCTTCCGCAGATGGCAGATCAGGCCGGGCGCGCCGAGCCCGTGCTGCGCCTCCCCCACCCGTGCGCCCCGTCTAGCGCCGCATCCATCCCGCTGCCTCTGCCTCCCGCAGCCGGCACCGCCACCTCCATAGGCTCCTCGTGTCCAGCAGAAGATTGTCCTCCTGCTTGCCTTCTCTGTCTCTCTCTGACCCCTTTTCCCAATCCTGCTTCTAGCCCCCCTTCCCCCAAGGAGCCATCCTCTTCCCATTCTCAGTTCCCCCGAGGTGAGAACAGAAACCGAAGAGAAGAGGGGGGGGGGAGAGATCTGAGAAAATCTTTCCCTTAGAATTCTCCCTTCCAGGTCCCCAGCTTTCCCCATCCCTCAAGAAACCCCCACCCCACTCTCAGCTATACTCATATGCAAATGCAGTCGTTCCAGCTTCTCAACCACACCCTGCTAAACCATTTCCACCAGATACTACTGTAGCAACTGCAGAGTCACTCCATCCCGAAGTGTCTAACAGTTTTAGCTACCCTGTTAACTTTTAATGTTATTTATGTTTACTTCATAAACATAAACAAGTTGTGAATTCTATTCCATGATTCTCTCTCCTATTGTTCAGAGAGCAAGATAAGGAGTAGAACTTGCCGAATGAGCACAGATAAGCTTGAAGCTGCTGTTGCCTTTTCTGCTACCCCATATCCCTGTTCGTCGTCCCTGCCCCCTGTTCCTATTTCAAAAGTGGGTCGTTAGCAGCAAACCACACCGCGCAGAGTAGCCCAGGACGTCTGCAGTCTCTCTGGCTCCCTGCGACCCCCCCAGTTCCCAGTTCCTATCCACTAGTCCTGACCAGAAAGAGCTCGCTAGCTAGGACGCTTAACCCAAAAATCCTCTATCCTTTATACCTTTTTTGCAATACCTTATCTTCTTTCCACTTCCCTCCAATCCCCATGGAATAGTCTTTACAATTGAATGTTTTATGTAGTTTCCTCTAATTTAAATGTGTGTTCATATTGCAGATTGTCCCGTTTTCAGTTTTAAGAGTTTTGCCTGTCACGAAGATAAATCCTACAAGAAGCAATTTTCAAACTGTCTCTTAAGAGCGTGTGTTCCAGTAGCATTAGGCTACTAAAACAGGAAAACGCTGTTGAGTTTATGCTGTCCTTGGTTAGGCTTACCAAGGGTGACTGACAACCCTGTTAAGATAGTGCCTGGGAAAGTATGAACAGTTTTTAGTTTTTTTAGTTGTAGCCGATGTTCCCTAACAAGGTAGTAGCAGAAGCTACAGGTTTTATTTTATTTTACAGCGAGAGCTAAAACCTAAACTAGGGGTGAAAGCCATAGCTAGGAAAAAGCCAGTTGGGGGGAAAAAGAAGATGCTGCCACTGAGCTCAGATCCAAGAAGATGAGGATCTGAAGCCGCAGGGCTCAAGAAAAGCCAGCGCTGCAGCCTAAACCAGGGGCTGTAGTGGTCTGGAAAGCCAGTTAGAGTATGTTAAGTGCTTTGGGCCAGTCACGTCAACAAGGCTAACCCCAAAACTTCTATGTGAGCTTAGTGCCAAGAGCCGAGAGCTTAAAAGCCACTAAGTTGGCTGCAGAAATGCACTCAAAGTGCCCCTAAATACCCATTAGTTTACAAGGCAAAGAATCTAAATGCCAGTAGCTTAGCTGCGAGAAGACCTCCGAGTCCTTAAAGCACTAGCCCATGTTTAGTTTCATAAACAGCTTCATTTTAAGTACCTATTTTGCGTTTCATTATTCATTTTAAAATCTGCAATATTGACCCACTTACCCCATTTGTTATAATTGTTTGTTTTGTTAAGTCACAATTACATATGTCAGTTGTTTGGATCAATTCCTGTTGCATTTTGCTTCTTGTCAACCCTATTTGTTGTTTTCTTAATAATATAATTTCATTTTCTTGTCCATCCTAAGTATCAAGTCAATTTAGTCTATAATTAAAAGCTAAAAAGAAAAAGCAAAAAGCGTAAAAAGTTTCTATCTAGACTTCTCAGTGAGGCAGTTTCACTTCCTTTGCGCTCTGATTTCCACAGCACTTTTTAGCAGTAATATTCTGCTGCTCAGTCTAAGAAAAGCAGCCAAGTAGCATATCCATGCTGTTCCCAAAGTTTTCAGCAGCTCTCTGTGTAGTCCTGCCCTGTGTCATGTGGACATCTCCCTCAGCAAGATCTCTGAAGAGCTTCCTCTTTAAAAGTTCTTGAGCGTGTTTCATAAACACCAAAAATGAAATCTGTCTTTTTTTACATTTCTGAATGTTAAATCAGATGAGCAGCTTTCATTATTTACAAGAGTTGCCTTTAGCTGAGCCATGTAAGCTGTAATTCTCTTTTGTTGACATGAGTATAAAAGCTCTAACAATGCCCTAGTAGTTAGAGGGGTTCAGATATGCCTTAGCCTTAAATTGCTCTGAGAAATGTTTCAAATTTTTAAGCAGTTTTTAAGTAATCATTTTCAGCAGTAGATTGATGCTTCCTATTTTTTCACTAATTACTACTATTGTTCTTACTTTGTGTTATGCAAGAATTGATGCTAAAGACCCCCCCTTTAAAATACATGATTTGTCTAATTGTGCTAAGCTTTAGCTAGTTGCCTATCGCCCATTCAAAAGAATCCCAGTAGATTTCACTGATTTACCTAAGATACAGCAATTAAGACTGCAGAAAAAGAGTAGACCCATGCTTCGAGAATAAAGAAAGTAGAGCCACAATACACTACTCAAAAGTAGAGAGTGTCCTCATCTCCTAGAGATCTGAAAGTCAGATTACAGTGCCACCGATGAACAAGGAGGATCAGATAAGTTGCAAAAAAAACCAGATTTTGAATGTTTTCCCTTTGTTCACTTCAAGTGTGTGTATTGTAAATTGATTTAGGTTGCTCACTGTAAAGGGGGGCGTAGACCAAAAAGATTATGTACCAACTGTTTAGAAAAAGAACAAACAGAGACTAGCCATTTCCTAGTAATTGCCACTAACTTGAGTCTACTGGAGTTAGATTCTCCAGAATGGTATCATATATATAAAAAGGAGACAAAAAGGGCAATTAGATGCTGAAGTTGAAGTGCTCAAGGTCGAGTGCAGAAAGACAATCAAAGTACCTTGCTGGTCCGATACAATCAGGTTGTCCCAGTGGAGTGCCTTTAAAAGAAAGTTTGCAGCTTGGACTGACAGGACTCCAGAAACATATGCCTGCTGCCGAGAAGATGGATTACCCCGCCGCGGGCTGCTACCCCGTGAGCGAAGGGAAAGGCAGAGGCATGTTGTAGTGGAAAGTCCTTGTAGTCCTGAGCTGAGAAACAGCGGGACCCCCCCCCCCCAAGAGCCCGCAGAGGCTAACCCTCAGGAAGAGATGTGAACTACGGCTAAACATGGCACCAGAGAAAACCTGAAGTATCAAAAGCATTATGATTGTCCTAAAGATAAGGGAAAAGAGTATTATTTTTTTTATGACACTCAATACAAAATTTGTGGATCAGACAAAGGAGTAGAATGCCATGACTCAAAGGCAATTACTAAAGAAGGGCAATCCAACACACACGAATTTATTTGGGTAAATAAACAAGTGGGAGACTGTAATAAATGTAATAGATAAATTCGTGCATATAATATTGTATCAAAGAATTAGTATTGTGATGAATGTAATGGATAAAATCGTGTCTATAATATTGTATCAGAAATTTGATTCACTAGGGATTGCACAGGGACGTCTCCAGAATTCCAGAGTCCCTTGTGCAGACAAACACATTTGCAGCTGAAAAGATAAGGCCAGAGTAGAAGATGGCCCATCCATCAAGGGAGGAACCTCACCTTGCAGCTTCTCAACACCTGATACCGATCTGGGGGAGATCTGAGATGATCACATCACCCCTCCCAAGATGAATTCCGGGAAGGACCATCAAGCAAATCTTTTCATGTGACCTGAGACTCCTTTCAAGAATTGAGAAATAGATGCATACCTGGACTCACAATGGACATAGCCTTAAGAGAAAAAAACTGTATAAAAACCAGAGACTGGAACTGATCAGGTGTGGTAGAGGTCGGATAGTACTCTTGTGCTGTCGCTCTGTCCACCCAGCATTCGATCGATGTTGTTTCCTTTTTATTGTGGCTTTTATTTCGGTGTTGAAATTGTGTTTAATAAATTTTGTTATTTTATTTTGAATTGGCCTCTAACCATTTATAACAATTCAGAATCATTGAACTTCCCACACACCCCTCCCTCTTCAGCCAGCAGGTAATCTAATGCTATTCGGTTTTGGTATACAAAGGCTCTCATTTGGGAGTGTTGTTTGGCTAACAGTTCTAGTGCATCAGAGGTGTGATTAGACACAACCTCTACCACTGCTTGCAGTCTGATTAGCCTGTTTAGCAAGTAAATTGGAGTCCTATAACCCGAACTCTCATCTTGTGCCCAAGTTGCCGGGCCATAATATGCTATTATACGTTCTGCTGGCCACTCCTCTTCTCCTCATTTATGATTGCCTCCCACCATCGGGAGGCTCGTTTTCACTTCTCTTTTTTCTCTACTTAAAGTCTCATATAGTGGGGCCCCAAGCATATTAGCCTTGGCCCTGGGGAGTGTGAAGAAGGAAGGGCGGATCATCCCTAGAGTGCATGAGCCTTTCCATTTCCCAGGTAGTTCACTGTATGCTTTTTTCCCACAGATCCAATATTTCCCGCTGGGAGATCTCCAGACCTCATGTGTCATCTCTGGCGTTTCCCAATAATGAGCTATGTTTTCTATGGACAGGAAAGGGTTAGCTCCAGAATATTTGTGCCAACATAAACCAATTTTCTCAGACCATTTGCAGCGGTCAGTTTTTTCTTTTTCCCAGTATCCCATCGGAGGTTTAGGTTGCCATTTCCTTTCTTGTTTATCTGAATTTACAGTTAGTGTGGATATACACGGAGTATATCCCACAACCTCGGTAAATTCTTTCCCCTCCCTGCTGATACAAAAAGTTCCAATTATCCGGTGGTCAATTATCCACCCTTCGGACCGCAATATATTTTTTGAAATTTCCGATTTATTCCACCTTAACAATTGTTCTGGCAATAAGTTTTCACCTTTCCAGGGCCACATTTCAGCGGAATTCAATCCCCCACAAATCCAACAGTTGGTTAGACCTAATTCGGAGGCAATCTCTTGCATAAGATCTAAAAATAAATTCCTGTTAGAAATAAATGATTCCGAATCCCCATATTGTTTTTCCAGTTGTTCATATTGTTCACTTAATGACTTAAGTCTATCCTGTTCTATTCTCCTTCTTCTAATTTCTGCCTCCTGCCTTTTTAACTCTTGAGAGTTTTCATAAATTTTTGCTTCAGGCTCTATACCTTCCTCGTTTCGCATAAAGCAAAACGTTTTATCAAATTGTGAGCAATCTCGTTCATTATTGATTATTATTTGATTATCCTTTTGCACCAATTTCCCATCATATTTCAGATTCTTGCCCACCCAATATGTTTTTCCTCCTATTTTACACATTCCCAACTGTTCACCCCCATAACACAAGTGGTTCACGATGGAATATGCTATGAAAATTGATTCTTTTTTCCTCCCTATCCAAAGAGTGCGGTTACATTGATCACAGATTGGAATATCTACTTCAATATTTCTCCTCTGCCTGCTGTGCTTTCTTTCGTCCTTTGGTGGGAGTCGACCTGACTTCTCGTTTTCATCATCTCTATTAATGTCCAAACACACATATTTTTCCCCTTCCCTGCAGATCCCATATAATGTGCCATTTCTTCTGCAGAACACCACCTGCTTACCTTCACAGCCTGCTTGGCCTGATCCTATCCTGCACTCACCACAGCTGTCGATCGGACCTTGCGGAAGCACCTGGTACTGCTTCTCCGAGAACCATGCCGCTGTTGGGAGTGAAGCTAGCCACAGGGTCATTAGGATACCCCACCGGTACACTACTCTGCCTCTGCCTACGCCTGCTGGTGTGCAGCCAGCAGCGTGGTAATCCATCTTCTGTGCAGCAGGAGTCATCTTCAGGGGCCCTGTGCTGGACCCTGGCTGCATATCGCCTCTTAAAGGCTTCCCAGTGGGCAGGTTTGACCGTGTCTGCATTGCAGGGGGTCTTGCTCAGAGTCCGGCACTCAATTCTCAGGGGTTCTGCCTGTGTATTTAATTTTCCCCTCAGCCCACTCCACTTCAGAAAATACCAGGTCCTGGAGTGAGGCCTAATTAGATCAAATCCGGCAGAGATATCTAGAAAACGAGTAGTCAGAGTCTGCTCCTCCTCCAGACACCTAGTACACAATCCTTTAGGTTTAAATCCCCTTTTACAGTGAGCCACCCAAATCTCGTTACAGAGATTGCACTTGAATTCAATACACGGGAAACACGGGCACTCAAACTTAGTACATCTCACTCGGTTTCCTCTTGACATGGGTTGCTTCTTTGTAGTCGCAATTTCAAGTCTCCTGGTGAGGAGACCACGTTCCACTCAGGTTCTTTCTTCTTTGGGGTGATCTTCTTCACTCTGGATGCGTGTGTCCAGCCGCGTTCCGCTGTCCTGACTGCAGTGTCTGTAGTCAAGAGAACAAGAAAAGGACCCTCCCAATGTGGTGTTAGTGGGGCCTCTTTCCAGGTCCTTATCAACACACTGTCTCCAGGATGTATCTTATGAATGGCAAAACCTAAAGGCGCGTTCTGTGTGGTCAACCCAAGCTTCCTGAGCTCCTGTATGTTTTTGTTTATTGTAATCAGATATGGCTGTAATTGTTTATCTTCTATCTTTGGGTGCCCTACAGGAATTCCATGAGTGTAAGGCATCCCATACAGCATTTCAAAAGGCGAGAGTCCGGTGTCAGAATTAGGCATGGTTCTAATGTTGAGGAAGGCAAGGGGGACACATTTGACCCATGACATTTTTGTTTCAATCATTAATTTAGATAACTGTGCTTTTAATGTCTGATTCATTCTTTCCACCCTCCCTGAACTCTGAGGGTGCCATGGGGTGTGATACATCCACCTTATACCTAGGGCCTCTGTTAGTAATTTTATAATTTTGGACGTGAAATGTGTCCCCTGATCTGAGTCTATGTGACTTATGACCCCATATCGAGGTATGATTTCATTTAACAAAACCTTTGCAACTGTTTGAGCGGTGGCCCTGGCACTGGGGAATGCCTCAACCCAATGTGTCATTTGATCCACAATGACCAGTACATACCTATACCGCCCCACCTTAGGTAATTCTGTAAAATCCACTTGAACCTTTTTGAATGGTCAATAAGCGATCGGATGACCCCCCCAATGGCCTTCCTAATGTTTGCTCTGTTTACCCTCTGGCAAGTCATGCATCCTGTCACCTCTTGTTTTGCTAATTCATAGATCCCTTTGCATCCAAAAAATTTCAGGACTTGATCTACCAATGCCTGAGTTCCCCAGTGTGTCTGCTGATGCAGATGTCTCAAAATTTTTCTAGCATGTTCTTTAGATATGATTTCCCTTCCATCAGGTAATTTCCATTTCCCGTCTATCATTTCTCCCCCCATCTTTTGGTATGTCTTAATTTCCCGTTCTGTTAAGCAGAACGGATATTCTGTACTTTCCTCTGTTTGAATCTCGGGGGTACTTACCACCATCAGTGCTGCTCTTTTTGCCTCAGTATCTGCTAGATTGTTTCCCCTGATTCTGAACTGCATACCTGTTTGATGTCTTTTCACATAGACAACAGCTATCTCTGTTGGCTCTCTCACAGCTTCCAATATTTGTTTGATTAATTCCTCATGAACTAAACTTTGTCCTTTCGTACTGATCAAGCCTCTCTCTTCCCAAATCTTCCTGAAAGTGTGCACCACGCCATAAGCATATCGAGAATCAGTAAAAATTGTTCCTCTCTTTCCTTTCAATCTTTTCAAAGCCCTCAAAACCGCGTAGAGTTCACATGCCTGCGCAGACCATCCGGCACTTAAAGGGCCAGACTCCACTACTTTCTTTGAGTTCCCATCCACTATAGCATATCCCGACTTCCTCTTTCCATCTATCACTCTTGCTGATCCATCTACAAACCATTTTTCTCCACCTTCTAATTCCTCATCCTCTAAATCTGACCTTATCTTTGTCTGCAGTTCCACCATTTCAACACAATTATGGTTGGAGATTTCTGAGGTTTCTCCATATAGAAATTGAGCTGGATTCACCGCTGAGGTGGTCCGTAGCTCTAATTCAGGGGAATGTATTAGTATGGCCTCATATTTCAACAGACGAGCATCCGATAGCCACTTGTCTGCTTTTTGTTGTAGTATATTTCTAACATTGTGTGTGGTAAATACTACCAAGGGGGCCCCAAATGTGACTTTCTTAGCTTCCTCTACCAACAAAGCTACTGCCACAATTGCCTGCAAACAGCTGGGCCACCCTTTACTTACAGGATCAAGAATCTTTGAAACATAACTTACAGGTTTTTTGTTACCTGCCCATTCCTGAGTCATGACACCGTACGCAGTGTGATTGCTGACCTCCACAAACAACTGAAAAGGCTTTCTAATATCTGGTAGGCTTAGCACCGGCGCTGTAATTAACGAGTCTTTTACCTCTTTGAGTCTTTGTTCGTCCTGTTCCACCCACTTTACCTTAGTCATGGTCAGTTTCTCGTAAAGAAATTTCACCTTTTCACTATACCCCTCAATCCAGTGCCTGCAATAGCCTAACAACCCTAGAAGTTGTCTGATCTCCCTCTTTGTTCTTGGGGAGGGCATAGATACGATCCCCATAACTCTTTCTGGGTCTAATTGTTTCTTACCTTTTGAAATCCAATGGCCTAAGTATTTCACCTCAGGTTCCGTAAATTGCAATTTAGATTTAGACACCTTTAGACCTCTCTCTCCTAAGAAATTTAACAATCTTATGGAGCAATTCCTAACTTGCTCCTCCTCTGGACTGGCTATCAGCAGGTCATCAACATACTGTAACAGCTTCACTCCCTCTTCCGGCAGAAACTCACTGAGTAACTTTTCCAGCGCCTGCCCGAAGAGGTTGGGTGAGTCCACAAAGCCCTGTGGAAACGAGTTCCACCTTAGCTGGGTATTTCTACCCGTGACCGGGTCCTCCCATGTAAAAGCAAAATAATCCTTACTTTCTTCAGATAATGGGCAAGTCCAGAATGCATCTTTAAGGTCCAAAACACTGTAATATATATCTTCGGGTGAAATTCTGTTCAATAATGTGTATGGATTTGCTACTACCGGGAACTTTGTCTTGGTTTTTTTGTTTAACTCGCGTAAATCCTGTACCAGTCTATAACTGTTATCTGATTTCTTTACTGCCAGTATGGGGGTGTTATAGCTAGACATACATGGTTCTAAAATCTTTTTCTTTATTAAGTCATCTATTATAGGTTTCAGCCCAAGTCTGCCTTCGAGGGGAATTGGATATTGTTTTACTCTCACCAGGCACTCTGGCTTTTCCAATTCCACCCTAATAGGTTCCATTGAGAGTCTTCCTGACTCTCCTTCTTTATGCCATACCTCTGGTTTTATTTTCTCCTCATCTACTGAAGTTAACTTGTACAAGCTAACTATTAGCTGTGAATTTTCCACCACCAGATTCACCCCTAAAGCCACCATCAAATCCCTCCCCAGTAAGTTATGTTAAGCCTCTTCCACTAAGAGCATATTTCCAAGACAGATCTTGTTTTCTGATTCTATTTCTACATTTTTTATTACAGGAACCTTGAACGGTTCGCCTTTTGCGCGGATGACTAGCACCGTTTCTTTACTTTTGGCGCATCCTGTTGGCAATTTTTGAAAAGTACTTCTTTCTGCCCCTGAGTCAATTAAAAAAACAAAATTTTCCCTTTTTGGCCCCACTTTAAGTGTTATCAAGGGCTCCTTGATGGAATGGGACCCTAGAAAATAGAGCCCCTGACACCCCTAATCTTCCTTGAATATTTCTTCATCCTTTTTCCTTTTAAAACAGTCTTTCTTAATGTGTCCCTTCTTATCACAATAATAACAAGTACAGGTTTTCTTCTGTTTCTCCCCATCCTTCTTTGGAGGCGTGGGTTGCTGGTTTTGGGTGTTATTTCTTCCCCTCCCCTTCCCCTCCGTCTGAGTTTCCCGTTTCTGAGCTTCCCTCACTGCTGCAACAAGAATTTTTGCTTGCACAACCTGTTGCTCTTCTTCTCGTCTCATGTATACTTTCTGTGCTTCCCTTAATAATTTTTGCAAACCTTTGTCTTGCCAATTTTCCATCTTCTCTATTTTCTTCCGTATATCCTCCCAGGCCCTTCCCACGAATTGTGTTTTGAGTACTACCTCTCCAATTGGGGAGTCAGGGTCCGTTCCTGAGTACATTTTTAAACCTGATCGAAGTCTCTCCAACCATTCAATGGGGGTTTCATCCTTCCGTTGGCACTCCCCTAGTATTTTACTAATGTTCTTCCCTCGGGGTACCGCTTCTTTTATTCCTTGTATTACTATGTTCCTGAGATCTATCATATTTTGCCGCCCTTCCTCCATCTGGGCGCTCCACCCAGGGGGTAGGCGGGGCCACTTCACTTCTCCCGGGGGTCCCTGGGGGTTTCTCCGTTCCCATTCCCGCATCCCTGCTTGTCTTATCATCTCTCTCTCCTCAGGATTGAATAGAATCCTAAGGATCGCAGCTATATCCTCAAAAGAGTATATGCTGGTTCCCAAAAACTCATCCAGCCGATCCGAGACCCCCCACGGATCCTCCATCAGCCCTCCCATCTCTTTTTTGAATGCATGAATGTCCATACTGTTTAACGGGACATTCACGTAACTTATGTTTCCCATTCCATTTGGTACTTCCCTTAAAGGGAACACACCGTGTCTATGTTCTTCTTTGTCCTCCTCCTCTTCCTCATCTATCTTGTGTAATTTCCTTTGTGATCTCCTGACCTATTTGGCTGGTGTTGTTTTTGCAGATTTGGGAAGGGTTGGTGCGAGTGTTTTTGCCGGTCCTAGCGTGGATGCAGCGGGCTGGGGATGGGGGATGGGCAATGGCACTGCAACGGGCCCCTGGGAGGGAGCAGGTTCCAGTGGCCATGCCTCAGCCCCTTGTGGTAACTGCTCAAGTGGGGGTGCCAAAGCTGCTACTGGCTGCAGCTGTGGTTCAGGTTGTGCGGGGGGGGCTGGGGGATCCCCAGCCTGTGGAGGTTGTGGTGGGGGTCTTAAATAGGGAGGGGGTAGGTTGTCCAAGGGGTCCCATGTGTCCCTCGAGACCTTAGATGAGCTTTTGGTCTGTACTGGATACAGTCTGACCTCGACCTCTCTCCATAGGTCTGCATATTCCTTCTCCTCCTGACTCCTTGGTTCTTTGTTTTGGACATACGTGTTTAATGCCTGACATGTCCATTGTTCAAAAGTCCCGAACGTGGGCCACACCACGTGGTTCCTAATCTCCTTGCCACCCCAGATCTTCATGCAAAAGTGTATCATCCTTTCCTTAGATTTATGTCTCCTCCTAGGGTTTTCCTCCCAGTACTGTAACATAAGTCCTAAAGGACTGTCTGGGGGGATCTCCGGGATTCCCTTGTTCAAATCCCTATTAGATTCCTTTCGCAATTTACTATTTCTTTGCCCCATTTTACCGATACTTACCCAATACACGTATGTGGAACTGGATATAACACAGGTACCTTTCTAATAATTTTACCAAAATACTCACCCACTGCCAGGGACCGTCTGAGGGGGCTTTCTATTGGTACTCGGCTCTCCAATTTCCCTTTTTTTGACGGACACCCATCCTGACGGAACCCCGTCCCGGCACTGAAGGTTTACCAGTTTTCTGAACCCAAAGAAAACGTCCCCTTCCCTTCAGCCCACTTGTGACCAAAACCAAAAACCCTGCGCGCTCTGGAGTTTTTCCACAATCGCTTCCCTTTGGCCCGACCCCGTTCCTCGCGGAAATCGGGGAACTGCGGTCCTCAGGTCCTTTTCACTTTGTGATAAATCACGTCTCATACACACACACATACACACACGGTCACACCACTCAACCACGAGATACTTACGGTGCCTCTTTCCCTCGTGGATTCTTCGTGCACTCAGATTTTTATGAGCAAGATCCTGCCACGGCAACCTGAAGATCCCCAAAGCCTGGGTTCTTCGTGGGTTCCCTGAGAGCCTTTCTGCTAGCTAGCTTCTCCTTTTGGTAGTGGCTTTTTATCGGAATTTGTTCGATTTTCAACTGGTTCCTGGAGACCACTCTCGTGCTGTTTGGGCCGCTGAAAACAGCGGGGCGCCCCCCAAAATGCTGAGAGGATTCCAGTTCCAAGATTGGCTGTCACGTCGGGGTCACCAATTCTGTTATTAACGAATTAGCCGAATTGGTTCATATTAAGAAATTTATTAAAATCAATTTAGTTACAAAGAAATAAAAACCCACCACCAAAACTAAAATAAGAGAGGTGTCGAGCCCGGGAATCGACACCGGTGGACAGGGTCGGACCAGCGGTCTATCTGGCAAAACCGTCCCCCCCTGGTTCACGAAAAACTACTGCTGGAGTCTGAATTTTATACAGTTTTTGTGCCCCCGGGCCAGACTCAGCGATGTAAAAATGTAGATCCCCTCTATCGTTCGGTAGATGCAAAAATGTGAATCCTCCATTTTATGGTAGATGTAAAAATGTGAATCCTCCATATTCCGGTAGATGCAAAAATAAATGTGAATATTCTTTTCGGCTTGCATTGGGTCCCAGCCCGGTGGTGTTGTCCAGGTGGCACTGTTACTGTGATAATCGCTTCCCATCCTGTTCCAAGGCGGTGTCACTCCACCCTGTACTTTCAAATGCAAATGAAAAACCTCCCCTGCAAGTTTGAGTCTTGCTTTGTGTTCTTCAAATGCAAATAAAAGGTCTCTCCCTGAGTCTGGGTTCTTGCAAACTGAGCTTTACAAAAGCAAGGGGGGGGGGGGGGGGGGGGGGTGTGTGCTTAATATATTTATTACATTTTAACTTTCAGCACCTTATATAAAATATTATCCTGAGCATGAATTAATTCTTAGCATCCCTCATAACATTATTAATCTGTCAAGCAGCCCCTTTTTTCCCCACCAAATTTTCTAAAAGTGTGTATTATCTTTGTAGCATATTTTCTTTCTTCTTACTCTAACTTTTGCAATCTTTCTTGGTACAACTTCATTCATAACAACACTTTAGATCTTTCTTTAACATATTAAAACTTATCTGTGGGCTATCTCTTGGGAAAAAAAAAAACTTTTTGTGCTGGAATTTCACTCTGTTCTTTCTCTCTATCTCCACAACTGGAATCAAGATAATTTTGGATTTTGATTAGGCTCCTCATATCATAAATAAGGTCAGAAATGAGAGCGAAACTCAATTCACAGATAAATTCCTCCCAGGAAAGGAGGGGGAAGGTGGACGTTAGCATGGGGTCTCACTCTCTGTGGCCGGAACCGCTCCAAGGTCAAGGCAGGGCAGAAGCCAGTCGACCTGTGGGACATCCAGTGGCATTGCTATGGGCCATGTGTTCGGGACAGACGGGAACTCTGATGGGGCCCGCAGAACGGCAGCGGCGCCCCTCACGGCACAGCTGAGGCAGCCCTCCCCCATCGGCAGCATGAGCAAGCGGGGGGGCAAGGCTGCCGCGGGCACAAACTGCAGCGGTGTGGGAAAGACGGGAGGCTGCCTCACGGCGAGCAGCGCCCGTGTGGGCAGCAGAGGTGCGGAGGCGGGCACTGACACGGGGACTGGGCTGGGCAGCGGCATGGGCAGCATCGCTGGGGCAGGGGCGGGGGCGAGAAGCGGCAGCTCCGGCACTGCTGGAGTGTGGCAGAGGCAGCGCGAGTGGTTCGAACGGCGGCGCGGGGGCAGGGATGGGCGGGTTAGTAAGCACAAGCAGTGGCGTGGCCAGCGCCGGAGTGGGCTCCGGTGGAGCCGCGGGCAGCGGCCGTGCAGCAGGAATGGGCAGCCGCGCAGGCTGCGGCATAGACGGGGGCAGTACCGCTGCGGGCAGCGTGACTGCCCCAGGCTGCGGCGAGGACTGTAGGGGCCGTGCAGAAGCTACAGATAGAACTCTGGGGAGATTCTAGTACTCCTCCCCCTTCCCCTCTGCCTGCTCCATCTCTAGTACTTCTGTCATGCAAAACAACTCTCCCGAATCTATTAGCACATCAAAGACTTGGTTACTCTAAGCTTCCCGGATCACATCTACTAATTCTGCCCCCCAATCTTTTCCCTCTTCGAGCCTGATCTTGCAGCTCTTTGCTCTGTTTGCTCAGAACTCCACCCTGGCCTGCGGTTTCTCTTCTCAGTCCTCTCCCCCGCTCAAACATCTTTCACCCCCTTTTTTCTAACACTTGAATATCACCTTCTTCTTCCCCCCCGCCAAGACACAGAAAACTCTTTCTCTCAACAATACAATACAATGCACCTCCTTCCAGAAAAAAAATTTAAAATCAACAGTCTATATCACAAACACATTCATTCTTCACTTACAATTTTATTTTTTCTAATAACTTTTCTCACTCACACACACCTTCACTCACAAGAGGACAATAAAAACAATCAACACAAACATGGTACCTTTTTTTTTTCTTTCAATTTTCTAGGTTTCTTGGAATTTTTCAAACCGCTCAACTCGGCAGCCTGTAGGCTCAAGTTTCTTGGAATTTTTCAAACCGCTCAACTCGGCAGCCTGTAGGCCTAAGTGTCTTGGAATTTTTTTTCAAACCCCTCAACCTAGAAAAAAAGATTTTGGGCCCCCTCCTTTTCCTTTTTTTCTTGTTTCTCAGTGGATTGTACTGGGAAACACTCAGCTCCCTTCCTTCAAAAAAGGGGTAAAACCCCCCATTTTTTTTTTCCTCTGGGACCCTGTCCCAAAATACCTGGAGGTTTCTTTCACTCCTTTAACTTTTACAACACTCGCTTCACTGGTCTGGAGGTACCCAGCCAGTGCCTCATTCACACACCTCACAACCCCCCCTTACGCGCTCCTCTAAGAAGTACTTACAATCTTTTTTTTTAATTAGATTCTTCATGCACGATGTTTTTACAGAGCAAAAAACACTGCGGCTTTGGGAGCTTTTCCCTTCTTTTGCTTTTATGTCTCCTTTCTTGTCTTTTCAGGTATTACCTGCAATCCCTAATTCCTAAAAGGAGGAGCAAAGCTTGGGCTGCCAAAAAGCCAGGCGGGGCGCCTCCCTCGCTCTGTGTCTTCTGAGGTCTTCAGAGATGAGATAAATATTCTGGACGAGCCCCCAAATTGTGAAAAATGAGGTTCACTTTCTTGAAAAAATTTAGAAGTTTAATAAAAAAATAAAAAGAAAATAGACAATTAGGAGAGAGAAAACCAAAATACATTTTCTTGGCCGAGGGTGCCTGGCACAGAACCAGCCAGCACACCCTTAACAAAGAGTTTGTTCTTTAAATACATCAGCGTGTTGCATATTTAAAAATTCACATGCATGATTCAAACATTCCTTTTGAGTGTGAATTCTTTTGTTTAGTCCCAACTCCCCCCAACTGTTCCATCTGGTAGATCTGTCCTCGGGTGGCTCCATTCCATCTGATAACACAGGTCCATAAATTCTTCTCCTGGGGTTCTGGTCATTTTCATTTGGAAAAGATACTTGATAACAGAAGTTTAATCGCTTCCTTGGTCAGCAATCTTCATGCAGGAAAACAAAAGACCCCAGTCTTCTAAGTTACAATCACATTTCTAAATTCTATTAATAAAAGAGAATACAGTACAATCTTCCAACATTCTACATACAGTATTCAATTTAATATTTGCGAAAAGCCAATGATATACTATGCATTTATAACATAAGCATGCATAGTTTGTTCTCTGAAATGAGTCGGTGGTCCTTTTGTGAGGAGTGGTTACCAAAAGGAGGAAGTAAAACTAGTCTTCCTCGTTCTAAACTTTCAACCTTTCTTTGGGAGGACTTATTGTTTCCTGTTTTCCAGGGCTAGGCTTCTGAAAACAGGAGGTTTGCAATTGTTTTGTGTTCCTGGGGTATTGATTAGTTGACAAGCAATGAGTTATTAGATCCGGGGTAGCTTATCTTAAATCCAGTTTCTCTTAACCATCCTCTTAATTTTAACTGATTTCAGCAAAGCTTGTCTATTAATTTCAGCTAATTCAGCAACATCTATTGTTAACTATAACCTTAGCTTTTTAAATTTTCAAAATTAGTGTCTAAGTTTTAACCTTTGACTTGTCTTCATGCCATCTTGTAGATTAAATCAATATATTTATTATCTTCTTGTGATTCCGTCCTGTTTTTACACTCCCTGATAACGAGAGTCAATAAATTCTTCTTCTGGTGTTCAGATTTTTGTCCCTTTTATCCTTCATATAAGATAGTCCACAAATGCGGGTGTTGGGGGTTAGGCTTGTTTCTTGGTTTTTTTTACCTATAGAATTTTTTCCCAAGGGTTGCAAGGCAACTAACTACTGAGTACTTGTTGGTGCTCAGGTGAAACAAAAGGATGGAGCAGGGCACTTTGGCAACACTCTTTCTTTTTGTCTCCGGAAGTTTCTCGGGGGGGGGGGGGGGCAGGAAAAAAAAGACGGGGGAAGCTTCGCTCTCTTTGTGCTCGGCATCGGAGAGAGGACGTCGAGGCTGCTGTTTGCTGCAGGAAGAGTTCGCAGTGACCACCGGGTCTGATCCTGAAAAAATCTACCATCATCTATCTGCTCGTGTGCCCCGGAACTCTGAGCTGCCTCCTCCTGCCCTGCTGGTGCTGGCCTGGCCCTGTCCCACCGCCGCTGCTTCCTTGGCGCTGCTTTGAGGCTGTTCTGCACCGCGGCCCCGCACTGCCCTCCCTGCTGGACATCCCTGCCCTTCCAGTGACCATTGACGGAGCTCCAGATTTTATCCGATCCACCAGCCCGGGATCCCTCACCCTTCCAGCTTGGTGCTTTTTTCGGAGTCCCAAGAGACCAGACTGCCCCGGGTTTTGTGAAACCAAGCCCCGTCAAGGTCCCTGGTTCTGTTCGCTATTAATTACTGTAGTTGTTGTTTGTTTTGCCTTATTATACCTATTAGTAAAGAACTGTTATTCCTATCCCCATATCTCTGCCTGAAAGCCGTTTTAATTTTTCTAAATTATAATAATTTGGGGGGAGGGGATTTGAATTATCCATTCCAAGAGAGGCCCTGCCCCTCTTTAGCAGATACCTGTCTTCTTTCAAAACCAAGACAGCGGGGAACCACCTAATTATCTTACACCATTTTCTGAGTTAGTTACACGAGAAAAAACCCTCATTTTAACATCACATAGTCTCTATTTTAATATTATGCTATAATATAGGATATAATATATATTTATCACACTACTATTTATATAAGCTATATAATGCATACATAAACTGACAGATTATACTATACCAAAAAAGCAGTTAAAAGGATATATAAATTGTAGCATATCAAAATCTTTGTGATTAATAATAATATGCAAAAGCTAATATATAAATGCGAAAGCCAATACTATATTGTAATTTATAACAACAACGACAGTTAATATTAGCCTACTAATATCCAGGGCTACTGATCTGGTCCACTTCTGTGGAGAGTTAGCCATGGTCTCCCATCTTTTTCTTTCAGATGAGAAGTCCAAACCTCTGGGGCTTTCGAGACCTTGATCCGAGTGTGATGGTTCCACTTGTGGTCAGCTGTCTTGACAGCTGTTTCTGTGGTCAGTAACACTTGGAAAGGTCCACGCCACTTCACCACTAGTGGTGCTTCTTTCCACTCCTTAACCAGGACCCAATCTCCTGGCTGAATGTTATAAACAGCAAAGACCAAAGGCAGGGTCTGTGTGAGACACTAATTTTGAAGACTTTAGAAAAGCTATGTATCTTGCTGATTTAGCTGAAAAAATAAGCTTTGCTGAAATCCGTTAAAACATAGAGGATGGTTAAAGAGAGACCGGATTTTAGATAAGTTATCCCAGATCTAATAACTCATTGCTTGTCAACTTTATGTTTGTGTAAGCTTGCTTGTAATGAAAAACAGAAGCTAATCAATAGACCAGGAACACAAAAACATTGCAAACCTCCTGTTTTCAGAAACAACCTATTGAAATAGGCCTGGAAAACAGGAAACAGGGAGTCCTACCAAGGATCCATCAATCACGATACAGAAAAAGATTGAAAAGTTAGAACGAGGAAGACTAGTTTTACTTCCTCATTTCTAGTGACCCCTCCCCAGAATAGACCCCTGACTCATTTTCAGGGAACAAACTACGCATGCTTAATAGCCTTTTTGTCAATTAGCATACAAAGTGGAGAAGAGGAGGTGACAAGGGTATGAATATGCATTTGTATTTTGTGTATTCAACACTTCTGTGGATAAAAGGCTTTGTAATTACCTGTGATCTTTGTAGTGCACATTAGGGAAATACCCCAGTGCTGCCCAGCATCGTAATAAACATACACATTCTAACTTTAACAGTTAGGGAGTCTTTTGTCCGTCACAGTTGAGTATCGATATTAGATCGATATTCATATTTTAATAAATCATCTGGCGACCACGGCCGGATGCTGCTCTCTCTGGCCGAGGGGCCACAGGGGTCTGGGACCCCCTCTGGGCGCCCACCCAGAATTTTCTGGGAAGAGGGCTCCTGCGGCCCCGCTGACACCCCGGGGAGAGACCAGATCTGCCAAAGTTACAGACGAAAAGGTATGTTTAATAAATATTGGAAGAAGGTACCTTTGAATACAGGCAGCTTATAAGTCATAAGAGACGTCTTATGCAAAGCAGAGGCCTGACTGGGTTTGGTAAGCTCCGCTGAGGCTGGTATTGGTGGTTATTTGTGGTTATTGATGGTTATTTGTGTTTTAAGTAAGAGCTGGTAACTCTCCAGCTGTAACCAGGTGTCCCGAGGTGAGACAGAGGCGGCAGAAAGCCGCAGGTCTGGTATTGTTGTTTAGGAGCAGTTGTGGCTCCAGGTTTAATTGTGGTTTAAAAGCGGCTTGGTAGATTGTAGTTTGTGGATTCTGGGTCGCGAGTGGTCCCAGCCAGGTCGCAGGGGACCGTAATTGGGGTCCCGGTGCATCGGCTGCAATTGTATGTTCAGGCAGTAAATTTATTGGTGTGCCATATGTGTTGTGGTTTGCAAGGGTTTGTGTTGCAGGAATTTTAAATTTGTGTGCTTTTGGAGTGTGTCATTAGTGTGTGGTAAGTGTTTTGGGTTTGTGCCTGTTTAAAGCTGTGAAAGAATTTTAAAACCCCCACCTGATCAGCAGAGGGATATCTGTGTTAGTGTTTGGGGAAGCGGAGAGATTTGGAGTGCTTGTACTGTGTTTAGAGTGTGTGCCAGGAGAAGTGCGGTGTGTGAGTTTTGTTTGTGTGGCTGGCAGCAGAATTTTAACCAGTGTATTGTTAAGTAAAAACAGTTGTGAGTGAATAAGCTGTTTATTTTGTGTGTAAAAGGACGAGTGGTGTGGAGATTTGAAATTACGCCCGGTATCGCCTTGGTAACCGGTGGAAGGATTCAAGTTTTGTAGTATCGGACTGGTTTTTTTTCCAGCCCCTCTCCGACCCCCAAAGGTTTTGATTGTGAGGGGTACTTGTCTCCACTGTGAAGGAACATAGTTAATTTTTGTGAGGTTTTGAGATTGCCGGTGTGTGTGTGGAGTGGTATTTTAATTAAGAACTGGTGATCCCTGGTTGCAGGGGAGTGCGGGACAGTGTGGGGCTGAGGTGGCCCCGCTTCCCTCTTTCGGAGGGATTTGTGCTGTGTCCCGTTTGAGTTCTTTGACTTACAGCGAGACTTTATTAAAACCCTTGGTTGAGTGTGTATGTTTGGGATTGCTAATATCTAGCCGAAGCCTGGTTAGTATTTTGCAAAGTCCCCCATCTGTACCCTGATTACGGCTCGACAGGTATTGCTTGGGTTTTAACTGTATGCTTGCTGCAGTGTGTGAAACTGCTTGCAATTTTTGAGTGCAGTTTAGCTGCAATATAGGCAATGAAGAGTATAACAGAAGACTGTTTGATAGCAATTTGTAATCAAAGATTTAGGCAAGGAAGAGGGGACAAGTGTGTGTGTTGTCAATTTGTTTGATTGTGTTGTGTTGTTTCCTTTCAAGATTAAAATAAAAAGGAGTTTTCCCCTCCTGTGGTGTGTGTGTGTGTGCGTGTAAACCCTGCTTCTCTCTTCAGTAAAAGTATATGCCCAGGAGCAGGAGATATAGGGAGCGAGAGCCTAGTCCAGAGGAATCTCCCTGCCCTAGGGAGAGTTGTAACTGCAACCCGGGGATTGTGTGTTGTTATGTGGTTTGTTAAGAGCTGTGGGTTCGAAAGGTGTTTAAGTAAAAGTATCTATAACATCAAGGACCCAAAAAACAAACCAGAGAGGTCATACAAGTACTTCTAAGATAAGCAATGACCTCTGATGGAGAAATAAAACTGATTAACGTTCCCTTTTCCTCGATTAATTTAGAGATTTGGGAAAAGAGTGCTAAGGGTTATCAAAGTGATCCAATAAAAGTTGCTAAGAAAATGAAGTTTATGATTAAGCAGCATTTACCTGATTGGGCAGACCTCCAACTGCTGCTTGATGCCTTAACAGAGACTGAGAAGCAATTAGTTTTGAATGTAGCCAAGGATCTGGCTGAGGATGATTGTAGAAAAACACAGGAAGATGTTAAAGAGGTATTTCCTCTTCAAGACCCAGGTTGGGATCCTAATGATGATGAGGGGTTGGGACGGTTAAAGAGATACCAGGAATTGATAGTAAAAGGGCTGGAAGGAGCAGTCCCCAAAACCATAAACTGGTCAGCCTTATATGCTATCAAACAGGGCCCCTCTCAAACACCTTCTGAATTTCTCACCTCTGAGACGCAATGCGCAGACACACCCCCCTGGATCCTGGATCTGATGAAGGGATGCAGCAATTAATAAATTTATTTTTAGGACAATCTTCAGGAGACATCAGGAGGAAACTCCAGAAGATCCCGGGTCCAAACAGCTGGAATTTAGAAGCTTGACTGGATGAGGCCTTGAAAGTTTTTAGTAACTGGGAAGAAGGATATAAACAAGGGATGAAGAAATTAGTAGCAGTAGTAAAAGAGGGAGAAAAAGGAAAACGTGGGCAAGGTCCACCGAAACAGGGACCACCCTGACTGGGAAAAGACCAATGTGCCTTTTGCCGGAAAATTGGCCACTGGAAAAACCAGTGCCCAGAATTAAGAAGGGGTGATGAACATAGAAAAGGTGATCAGAAAAAAGGTGGTTGCTCATGTAAAAGAGGACTGAGGGAGACCAGAGGGTCCCACACTGGGGGACCCTCTGGTTATAGTCAAATTGGGGAACAGAGAGAAAGAGGTGGAATTTTTAATAGACACAGGGGCAACATTTTCAGTGTTGAATAAGGCTCTAATACCTGTAACCAATGACTATGTTATGGTAAAAGGGGTGACTGGCCAATCTGAAAGAGCCTATTTTTGCAAACCATTGAAGTATAAATTGGGGAAACAGTGGGGAATTCACCGATTTTTATATATGCCTAAGGCTCCATCTGCACTTTTGGGCAGAGATCTGCTAGAGCAGCTGGAGACAAAAATAATATTTAAGAATGGGGAAATTATTTTAAAAGTAAAAGATCAACAATATGTAGAACTGTTAAGTTTAATTATGATAACCAAAGAAATTGAGGTTGCAAATGAAGAGGAAAATTTCAGGAAAATAATAGATCAGGTATTTCCTGGGGTGTGGGCCTCTGATATACCAAGAAGGGCAAAGAATGCACTACCAGTACAGATTAAACTCAAAGAAGGAGGACAGCCAGTAAGGGTTAAACAATACCCCCTAAAGAAAGAAGATAGAGAAGGGATTAGTCCAATTACTGAAAACTTTTTGAAGATAGGACTACTGAGGGAGTGTCAATCTGATTTTAACACTCCTATTTTGCCAGTGAAAAAGCCTGACGGGTCATACAGGTTGGTACAAGATTTAAGGGCTGTTAACAAGGTAACTGAGGACTTGTATCTGGTAGTTGCCAATCCTTACACCCTGATAACCCGTTTAACACCTGAATTAACCTGGTTTACTGTTTTAGATCTGAAAGATGCCTTCTTTTGCCTATCCATGAAGCCAGCCAGAAAATTTTTGCATTTGAGTGGGAAAGCCCTAAATCTGGACGTAAAACTCAGCTCACATGGTGCATATTGCTGCAGGGTTACAAGAACTCCCCCATTATCTTTGTGGAGCAGCTTTCAAAGGATTTGGAGTCCTGGGAACCTCCTCCAGGAGAAGGACAGCTCCTCCAGTATGTAGATGACCTCTTAATAGCCACCCAGACCCAGGAACAATGCGTGGATTGGACGGTAAGCCTCCTAAACTTTCTGGGCCTGCAAGGGTATCGAGTGTCTCAAAAGAAGGCTCAGATAGTAAAGCAGTTAGTCATTTACCTGGGCTATGAAGTGAGTGTTAGACAAAGAACCTTAGGGCAAGGTCGCAAGGAGGCAATATGCCAGACCCCAAAGCCTCAGACAGTGAAAGAACTGAGAACCTTTCTAGGCATGACAGGGTGGTGCAGGCTGTGGATTTCTAATTATAGATTGCTAGTTAAACCTCTGTATGCCTTGATCATGGAAGGAAGCAGAGATCTTCAATGGACAAAAGAAGCAACTCGAGCCTTTGACCAGCTAATGAAGGCCCTCATGTCAGCACCAGCTTTAGGACTTCCTGACATGAGTAAGCCATTATTTTTGTTTTCTCATGAGAAGCAAGGAATCACTTTAGGAATACTAGCACAAAATCTGGGCCCGTACCGAAGGGTAGTGGCCTACCTCTCCAAACAGCTGGACACAGCAGCAAAGGGGTGGCCGGAGTGTCTCAGAGCTGTTGCAGCAGTAGCAGTGAACATCCAAGAGGCACGCAAGTTCACCCTGGGCCAGAAGATGACTGTGCTAGTGTCCCACACAGTGTCTACAGTCCTGGAAGCGAAAGGGGGGCATTGGCTCTCCCCACAGAGATTCCTGAAGTACCAAGCCATACTGGTGGAACAAGATGATGTTGAGATTGTGGTAACTAACATTGTGAACCCAGCTTCCTTCCTCAGCAGAAGTATGGGAGAACTTGTGATCCATGATTGCCTGGAGACCATCAAAGCCACCTACTCCAGTCGCCCGGATCTGAAGGATACTCCGCTTGAAGATGCTGAGACCTTGTTCACTGATGGGAGCAGCTATGTCATCAGTGGAAAGAGGCATGCTGGGTATGCAATTACCACAAGCAGAGAGGTAATAGAGTCTGGACCATTACCAACAAATACCTCTGCACAGGAGGCTGAGATAATTGCCTTAATTCGAGCCCTAGAGCTGGCAGAAGGAAAAGAAATTAACATCTATATGGACTCAAGGTATGCATTTGGGGTAGTTCATGCACACGGAGCCATTTGGAAAGAGAGAGGACTGCTGAACTCACAAGGGAAGAATATTAAACATGCCCAAGAAAAACTGAGACTATTGGATGCAGTACAATTACCTGAAAAGGTAGCCATCATGCACATTAAAGCGCACCAAAAAGTGAGCTCTGAATTGGAGGAAGGGAATATGCTGGCGGATAAGGGGCCAAAAGAAGCAGCAAAAGGTGAGATACCGGGTGAGACAATTGAGGCAGCATTGATTCCAGATGGAAAAATTTCTATTGAAGGTAAACCAATATACAATAATAAAAAAAAGAAACTTATTAAGGTGGAAAAGGCAAGTTATAACCAGGAGGGATGGGCTGTAACAGAAGAAGGAAAACTTGTAGTACACTCCTATTTGTTGTGGTCATTAGTACAGAGGGAACATGAAAGACATTGGGGCGTAGATGCCCTATATAACCATTTGAAAGAAGGAATCATGGCCAGGAAATTGCAGGGCACAGTGATACAAGTAACTCGTCAGTGTAGCCTTTGCCTCCAAACTAACCCTAAAAATACCCCAAAGCCTAAAGTGGGACAAATTGGGAAAGGCTGTGGACCTGGGCAACAATGGCAAATTGATTTTACAGAACTGCCCAGAAAGGGAGGGTAATGTTACCTATTGGTGTTAACTGATACCTTTTCAGGATGGCCAGAAGCCTTTCCTGCCAGGACAGCTAAGGCCCGAGAAGTGACCAAAGCACTGTTGCAAAAAATAATACCACAATTTGGAGTTCCAGCCACCATATCCTCAGATAGGGGGCCACACTTTATTTCAAAAATTGTACAGCAAATAAGTCACCACCCGGGAATAGACTGGGAATTGCACGCCCCATACCATCCTCAATCTAGTAGCCAAGTAGAAAAAAAGAACCACTTGATTAAACAACAAATTGTGAGATTGGGGCAAGAAGCAAATTTGCCCTGCCCCCATGCTCTCCCATTGGCATTATTGCGAATTCAGACCAAACCAAGGGCAAAAGAGAAACTAAGCCCTTTTGAAATATTGTATGGAAGGCCGTATGCAGTTCAAGAGGGAACAACACCCATTCAAGTGGGGGAAGAAACCCTACATAGATATATGGTGGCCCTAAATAAACAACTTAGAGAAATTGAGAAATATGTGGCTGGAGTTCAAAACAGAGAAGTTGATGAGCTAGTACATGATGTACAACCTGGGGATTATGTGTACGTTAAGTCTTTTGCAGAAAAGACCTTGGAACCGCAGTGGGAAGGACCATTCCAGGTGCTCCTCACTACCTTCACTGCAATCAAGATCAAAGAACAGAAAGCCTGGATTCACCACTCCCGAGTGAAGAAAGCCCCAGAGGGAATTTGGAAGGTCACACCAGGAGATAATGAACTGAAGCTGAAGCTCACTCGGAACCACGAATAAATAGACTAATAGTTATTATGGACATTATGCGGAAGGTTGTAACTATTGTAGTAATTACCTTAGCCATAACAAGAGTTAACACAATACCACGTAGGTATAATGTGACTGGGATATACCGGTGCCAAGGAAGAGCTTATGACCCTTACTCTCATAAGGCTTTAAACAAGATGCTAAAAGTCATGAATGCAAGCTTGTGGGAAGGAAGAAATGTTTGGGGATGTAAGTATGCATTCGTGCAGGATGGGTTCCACGAGGCTTACCACCCACCCATGAGACCCGTCTGTTACAACCCGCTTAAATAAGCTGAGTTCGTAGTGGTCTCAGAGAACAAAGGAGGCAAAGAGAATACTGTTTAACCAAAAATCAATGCACTTTATTAATGTGCCCACAAAACTGATATGCGATAGTGAGAGAGTAGAGAGTCAGAAAACGATAGAGAGAGAAGGACAGAGAAAGAGATGAAAAAACAGGGAATAGCTACCACAGATGAGAGACAGGGGCAGTCCTTGTCACTATTCCTTGCCAATAGACCACCTTCGCAGTCCTCGTGGCGTTGCTAATGGATCCGTCATCTTCTGTGGAGAGATCTCGGAGGGGTCTCCTCCGAGGCTGAGATATATAGTTCTTTCCGAGGCGAAAGCCACCCAGCCAGAGTGGGGGAGAAATCTCGTGGTTGGAGTCGAGGCCCAATGCACAATGGAGCGGGGGAAACAGGGCAAGCTGGTCCCACTGCATCTCAGGCACAGGTGGTACAGTACTCAGGGGCAATGTAGCATGGCCCCCATTGTTCCAGCAGGAAATAGATCTGACAAGTCACGTTCCCAAGCAAACACACCTGGCCAGGTGGTGATTCTTGTGGCAGATTACATCAGCCTGGGGTCTCATCACCCCTGTTCCCTCAAGTTTCCACGACGAAACCTGAGACATATCGAAGATTTTTGGGCCGACTCTTACACCATCTGGATCAGTCCTGAATGCTGTGACAAATGCTTGAGTAAATGTCCTCAGTTTGGACTCAAAATAGAGGGGTGTGCAATAAGAGGGTATGACGTTGACTTTAACATCACTCAGGTATGTACTGAGCTCCATAAGGACCAGACCAAGATTACTCCACCAGTGCCAAGAAAGGCTGTGATCACCCGGATGCCAGCTATTCCAGAAGTAGAGGAACAAATAACTCCTATAGTTACCAGGATTGGGCCATATGCTATTAAGAAGAGAGGAATTCAGAAGCTGATAGTTAACCCAAAGTGGTCTTTAAAACGAGTAGAAATGGGAGTACAGGTAAATGCTGCTCACGTTCAGCCAGAATGTGCCCCATTTCTCAGAAACTCCTTTATGGATTGGACCACTTGGCTTTAAAAAAGTATGCCTCCTAATTTTAGGAGTAAGAGGGATCTCACTGGGTTGCTAGGGACCAGACTGGGAGTGCTGAACACAATAGTTTCAGAAGTGCTGATAAATAA
This sequence comes from Acrocephalus scirpaceus scirpaceus, assembly GCA_910950805.1. Classification (NCBI taxonomy): domain Eukaryota; kingdom Metazoa; phylum Chordata; class Aves; order Passeriformes; family Sylviidae; genus Acrocephalus; species Acrocephalus scirpaceus. The sequence goes on along the minus strand of CAJVGK010000019.1, from coordinate 1,150,376 downwards.
ATTAACCTCAGTAGGGAACGATTTAGTTAAACTGCAGCGACCTTTGCAATCCTCTCTACTAGCACTGGGTAACAATCATTGGAAACTGACCCAAATACTACCAGAATGGGAAAACACAGAGGAGCGAGATCATGCAGTAATAATTAATGCACTAGGCACAGCTAGCGAAAACATCTTGCTGGCTCTAGAGTGTACTCAAGCACAACTGTAGATGCAATCAGTGGCTGCTGCAGTTATCAGGGAAGGTGGAGAGGGAACATTCCCTGCTGAAATTCGCAAAATTGTTTGGGTCAATGCCTTTGATATGGAGCTGGAACTTCAGTCTTGATGGGTGTTGGTCAATTTCACCTATAACCCTGTGACTAGTATAGTGACAGCCTTGGTTTTAACTATACACAATGCCTCAGTGGACTTAATACATCCAATAGTCCCCTTAGGATTAAACCATGAAGGAACTGTACTGTACCCTTCTGAACACAGGATGTGGGCACAAGAAATTGAAGGAAAATGGCAAACCATTAATCTAGAGCCCTGTACTGTGAGGAAACAACTAGGATACATATGTGAAGGGACATTAGAAGGTGACAAAGACACTTGTTTGTATACAGACCAAAGTATTTGTCACTTTGAGACGCATCCAGGCGAACAGAAAACTTCACTTGAGTATACAGGACAAGGTTGTGTCTGTCTAAGGACAGCATGCCCCATCATAAGGATAGACAACCAAATTATAGATGAGACTCAATTCAATTTGTGTGTTTGCAAGTTTGTTAGAATTAAGGGATGTGATTTTTCCTATTGTGCACCTGTAATATCACATCAATATATAAAGGCTAACATAACCACTGTGCAGAAGATATTGCCTGTGCCCATAGGAATGAATTTGACTTTAGTTGCTCAATTGATGAAACATCATGAATTGAGAGAAAACTTAAAAGAAATTAAAGATGGAGGGAAAAAGACATTAATTACGATACATCATGACACAGAGACCATCAAAGGGGTTTTTAAAAGGCTTGAGGAACATTTGTCTCATCATTGGTGGGATGTGTTTTTTGGGTGGTCTCCAACAGCAACCGGTATACTAAATGCCTTAGTCCACCCTATAATTGTGTTGCTTATTTTGGTTAGCATAAGTTTGGTGTTATCTGTTGTAATACTTGTTTGGAATTGGAGGATGCTACGACGAGTAGCAGCCTTAACTTCACTATCGAAGGCGTATGGCTTGGTCTTGAGAGACACTAGCTGTATGGCTTGAATAGATGAGGAAGACTGTATACTGAGTAAAAGAATTTACTCATTTCAAAGAAGTGGGGAAACTGAGACACTAATTTTGAAGACTTTAGAAAAGCTAAGGTTATAGTTAACAATATATATATTGCTGATTTAGCTGAAATTAATAGATAAGCTTTGCTGAAATCAGTTAAAACTTAGAGGATGGTTAAGAGAAACTGGATTTAAGATAAGCTACCCCAAATCTAGTAACTCATTGCTTGTCAGCCTTATGTTTGTGTATTATGAAAAACAGAGAAACTAATCAATACCCCAGGAACACAAAACAATTGCAAACCTCCTGTTTTCAGAAACAATCTATTGAAATAGTCCTGGAAAACAGGAAACAGAGAAACACTTCTGTGGATAAAAGGCTTTGTAATTACCTGTGATCTCTGTAGTGCGCATTAGGGAAATATCCCAGTGCTGCCCAGCGTCGTAATAAACATACACTTTCTAACTTAACTGTTAGAGAGTCTTTTGTCCGTCACAGTTGGGTATCGATATTAGATCGATATCCATATTTTAATAAATCATCAGCAGAAGTTGTCCAAAGTAGCTGTTACCAACTGCCATCAACTTCCTTAGCTGCCACCTGGAGCCTTGAGACACTTGAGACAGCACAGCACAGACTTCTGGAAGGCCAGTCCATGTTCAATCAGTGTTTGTCATGTTTGGAAATCTGCCTAGTTTGGCTCAGGACTTGTGCATGGACCTAGTCAGAAAGGGGAGTACCTTGTTTCTTCTGAGGTGATTTTGATATACTCTAGTTATGCAGTCCATGGCTAAAACAACTGCAACACAGAATCTGATCCAATACATTATTATGTATTTCTTACTTCAACTGGAGCTAGTTCACAACAGTGTAAATCAAGTTGGGTTTTTCTTTTATAGATCTAAGTGAATTAAAATATGTTAGCTGACTAGCAACAGGAAGCAGGGTCACCAAGTTCAAACAACTGATGAAATGTTCTAATAGATAAAACCAGCTGTCCTGCAGGGTTTCCCATACCCTGGTAGCAAATGGGCAATCTGTAGCAGAGTTCAGACCAAAGAAAAGTCGGATTTCACGTTACTGTAAAAGTCAACTTTGTTTTTATAAATCTGTAGATACAGGTAAGTGATAGATTTGTTTGTTTAACTGAGCACCATATTGTATTGGAGTGAAACAAACTATGGGTTCTTGCCAGATTTTGTCCAGACTGATGTAAACAAAGAATGAGCCTGCATAAAATGAGACAGCATCTAGAAAGCAAATCAGACAGGATTATCTCAACACACTGTACACTAAGAGAAGAGAGCTGCCCATCACATAACTAGAAAGATGGGAGGAGCTGCTGCCAATTTACACCTCACATTCCACAAACCTAATCCAGATTTTGAAGAACTTTACTCTTTAGTTCCTGGTTTACCACCAAACACCCATATTGTACCATCTAGATATGCTGATGGGGCATACATTTACCTATCAGAATGTGCATGTTGTCAGAATTATTAACTGCTATAGTCTCATGACAGGTCAGGTGTTTCTCCAGGTTCTCTCTTGTGACAAGCTCTTTCCCAGTCCAACCCTAGCACCTGCACAGGTAAACAGAGCTATGTCTTCAGTCAGGCTGATGAGGGATACTTCTGGCTTCTTTTGCTTGTTTCATGCTCTCATCAGTTTTATAGTGGGATTATACATTTATTATTATTGTTGTTGTTATGCATTTCATTTAATGTCATATTGTGAAAAAGTGGACTCAGTTAAATGGCATTTTTAAAGGGTATGGAGAGTAAATAAATAATTAAAAATTAATTTCAAGTTAAAAGAATATAATTAATCTTCACTTTTCACACCTACTATACACTATACAGCTCACACTGGTTTCACTGAACAGCTCAGGAGACACACTCAACAGGAATTATAAGCACTCTGTGTGTGTATATAAATGTTTTTTAAGAGTTTAATGGTGAAAATTGTGCATCCAAGCACAATTAGATCATCTATAAAAGAAGAAAAAGTATTTTGCTGAACACTTAACCATATATAAAATGCTACACACTTGGTCCTAATTTGAAGTAATAAAGCTGCAGCAAAGGTTATCAGTATTGCAGTGCCTTGCAAATCTCCATATCTTCTACAAGAAAACATTCCTATTTGCTTTTGAAATCAAGTGAGCAAGTAAACACACTACACAGCTGCAACAAAAACCAGGCAGTGAGGTGATTTCACCCCAGTATTGTTTTACCTAATATTGCTGGTGAAACACCACAGTAGAGTGCACGGAGTCCTTCTTGATGATAAATCTTGTAAAAAGCATGAAAAATTCCTTAGTAAGATGGTTCCAGCCAGTTCTGCACGATGAGTCGTGTTTTAATTACATCAGTGGGGTATGTCACGATGGTGGCAACCATGCCAGCCAGGCTTCCTGCCATGATGGCTCTCCAGTGGGAGATATGGCCCAGCTCATCCATGAAAAGGGTAACAAGTCTAAAGCAAACACATAAAAGAAGTACTAATAATGACACTATGATGAAAACACATGGAAAATTAGGGCAGATGATTCTTGATGCAAATGTTCTTCTGTCCACAAGCCACTTCGGCAGCAGGAATTGAAATTTTAACATGTGATTCATCCACGATCTTATACGTAACACCACACAAGCATACATCTACAGGAAGAAAATCTTTCTTTTATATTTCCATCTACAGGATGAAAATTACCATGATTTAAAACACATCTGCGAGAAATTATCCAATCATCAGTTAAAGACATTGGTCCAACCTGCCAGTTAAGGTTATCATGTAAGAGGAAATATGTAGATAATGACATCACAGGCCTTCTGAGAGCAACTGAACCTTCTTCTGTTACTTATGTTGCGACAGGAAACTTCACAGAGACGTGCCTCTAGGGAAGACTTATGTCCAGGCACTATTATGCTCAGGAGTTTAAGTCTCAATTTGGAAATTTGAAATTGTAGTACAGTTTTAAAAGCTACACACAAACAATGCATTTGTGGTGCACTGAAGGACTTTTCTATGACAGGAAACTCCTACAACAGGGAGTAATGTCCTAGAGGCAGCCAGAAGCAAGTAAAAACATTTGAGTTTTAGCTGGAGGTAAAGAAATATATTATTCTATTTTGGAAGCATTAAGTAAAACATCTAAACAGCACATCTACATTTAACCCGCATGGTGTAACCATATGCAGAACAAAATAATTTGCAAATATTTACAAGTCACTGCTTGCTCAGTTGATGTTTTTTCACATGAATGTGCATTTTCTACTGCATGAAAAATCCCTGCATCTACTTGTCTTGAGACCTGGGAGTGCCCAGGGCAGAAAGCCCAGCCAAGCAGAAGCAAAAGGGCATAAACCTTTTTTCCTGTGTCTTATGCTGTCCCTAAACCCACACAGCTTAATTTTCCTGTGTGTGCACAAATGCATGGGGAAGGTGGTGGGGTGTCTCTAAGCACTACCTGATATTTAAAATGACCATGGAAAGACAAGAGTCCATGCAGAGTAATTGCTGAGGGAGCATGGAGTCACCGTCCCTGGGGTGCTGACTGTGCTCAGTCTTGCTCCTCCTGAGACTGTTTACCTAAGCTGCCCTATAACATTTCTCTTTTTGTGTTTCTTGCCTTTATGCACCCTATTCTCCCAGTAGAAAAGACTTTCAAAACCCCCCAAATAGTGTATCAAGTATTAAGCATAGGCACCTTGTATTTAATTTCCTGGTAGCCTACTTCCACCTGTAATTCAGAATACCCTGTGCAAACTAGACACAAACTTTAGCCTTGCAAAAGGAATACACTGCCTCAAGCTGAACAAACAATGAAGTTATTTTGCTCAAAATCAACTGCTTTATGTTGGTGCAACATACTGCCTTTTCTGTGACCTTTAAATTACATTTAAATTACTGTTTGTGCCTTCCCACTCACATTATCTTGCTCTTTGTTTGACCACTGTGTCTATTATGGCACAAAAAAGCTGCCCAGTTTTAGGGTCACTTAATTTGTGGTCTCCTGAAGGGTGCAGACAGTGATGGGCAGGTGACTTGCTGGGGCAGATGAGTGACAAACCCAGTGGGATGGCAGCACCAGCAGGGCTATGCTGCTGCCCAGAACAGAACAACTCATCACCCAGCTGGGTGGAAATGTCATGTGCTACCATGAACAGCTGACTGCAATAAAAAAAAAAAAAATTAAACAAAAAAAGAAGTCCAGCCCACAGAGTGGCAAAACATTCTGGTGTGTGCAGTCAGGCACTCACTGCAAAGGCTGAGACTGGCAGCAGAAGGGAATCCTAGGAAACAGCACAGTTGGCAGAGCTCCATCAGCACTGCTTCATGTTCATCCTGCTGCAGTCCTTCCAGCACTTATCTTAGTTTAATATCTGTGTATTATCAAAAACAAGATCTTAAAACAAATAATGTCACTTATCAATGTGAAAACGGATCAAATTTGCTTAACAATTACTGCATGATAGGGTAAAATATCTGACTTGTGATTTTGTTATTTTCTTTGATACAGACAACGTAAATACTTGAGAGCGTATAAAGTAATTAAACAAATTGGTTGCAAAGAACAGATGTGACAGCCACACCTGCAGGTTGCACTGTAACTTCATTTCTAAATGAACCTAAGCAAAAGAATTTTAACAGACTATCGACTCTTCATCATATGAAGAATACCTATGATTTTATAAGCAATTGCTGGCATATCACCAGGCCCTAAAAATCGCTACGCGCTGAATACATTAGGTAAATAAAATTATAAGCAAGGGTCCACGTCTTTGGGGAGAAGGGGCGCACACTCAGCTGACCACCCGGCAGAGACAGAGACATTAGACTAAACTTGGCACTCTCCATCCGCTCCCCTCCGCTGTTACGAATGCCGGCGCGGGAGCGCAGGTCGCTTACCGGCGGGAGGCGGCGAGCTGCAGGGCGCCGTAGGGGCAGAGGCGCAGGCAGGCCGTGAGGTTCCCCTTCCAGAGGGCCCACATGCTCTCGGTGTGGCACAGGCTGCGCCCGGCGCCGCGCAGCCCCCGCCGGCAGTGCCCGGTGCCCACCTGCGCCAGCACCGTCAGCAGCTCCAGCGGCGCCGTCAGGCTGAGGCTCAGCGCACCCGCCAGCCCGGCGCAGCCTAGGCGCTGCATGGCGGTGACCCGGCCGTCCCGGAGCAGGGTGGCCATGGCCCCGCCGGAGCGGAGCGCCCGGACCGTCTCGGCCGCCAGGGGGCGCTGTAGCGCAAGGCTCCTCGCGGCTCGGGCGCGTGCTGTGGAGGCGGAAGGAAAACTCGGAGCGGAAGTCCGGAGCGGAGTGGCCCTGCCCGCGGGTGAGGCCGGACTGTGCCCCACCCCGTTTGCACCTGAATTCATGGATTATTACATTATTTCCATTTATGTAGCCAGAAAAAAGCGCCCTCGCAACAGTGACCCAGCTGCACTCAGGAAACACCCCTTTCTCCTTACAATTAAACGTATTTCCACAGGGAGCCAATGCAGCAACGGCACAACTACACAAAAACACTGCGTTCTGCTCCTGAAGCACTCTGTGTTGATGCTGGAACTGAGTAACTGAGTGAACATCATTAGTAAGATTTACGAGGTCAATTCAGGTTTTCTTGACGTGTTGCCAGAGAAAAGAAAAAAAGGCACAGAGAGGGGAGAGACGAAAGTGGAAAGGAGATAGAAGTTGAGACCAGAATCTGTGGAGTGAGGAGATAACAGCCAGTATGGAGGCAGTAGCACAGATTTGCTCCAAAACAGGATGTTCTGTTTCTTGTAATAAAAAAAAAAACCCAAACAAAAAACCAACCCCCTCCCCCCCAAAAAAAAACCCCAAACCAAAAAAACCAACCAACAAAAAAACTCCACTCAAACTGAAAGCTATATTCAGTATCTTCTTACAGCACATCCAACAGAACAGTGTAAGACGACTCTTAGTCTGCCTTTGGCAAGAATGTTTTGCTGCTGATCCAACGGACTATTCCCAGAACAATAAAAGACCTAAAAGACATCTCTCTAGAATTGCATCTCTCTCCAGTAACTCAGCTACTTATGGTGTTGTATTTTCTTGGTGAGAAGAAAGCATTTAACCATCAAGGAGGAGTAAAACTGATCTTTAAAATATGAATATCGATCTAATATTGATACCCAACTGTGACTGACAAAAGACTCTCTAACAGTAAAGTTAGAAAGTGTATGTTTATTACAGATGCCGGGCAGCGCAGGAATATTTCCCTAATGTGCACTGCAAAAGATCACAGGTAATTACAAAGCCTTTTATCTACAAGTGTTGAATACACAAAATACAAATGCATATTCATACCCCTGTCACCTCCTCTTCTCCGCTTTGTATGCTAATTGACAAAAAGGCTATTAAGCATGCGTAGTTTGTTCCCTGAAAATGAGTTGGTGGTCTTCTGTGGGGAGTGGTCACTAAAAGGAGGAAGTAAAACTAGTCTTCCTCGTTCTAAACTTTCAACCTTTTCAATGCATACGTGACAAATGAATCCTTGGGAGGACCTATAGTTTCCTGCTTCCAGGACTGTATCTGGAGACAGAAGGTTTGCAATTGTCTTGTGTTCCTGGGGTCTATTGATCAATTTCCCTGTCTTTCATTACAAGCAAGCTTACACAAACATAAAGTTGACAAGCAATGAGTTATTAGATCCGGGATAGGTTATCTAAAATCCGGTTTCTTTTAACCATCCTCTAAGTTTTAACGGATTTCAGCAAAGCTTATCTTTTCAGCTAAATCAGCAATATATATATTGTTAATTGTAACCTTAGCTTTTCTAAAGTCTTCAAAAGTGTCTCAAAACAACAATAAACGATTATAACTTGCTATACATTATTAGTGCTTGGAAATAGAAGATTTCAAACCTTACTTCAAGACTTCAAAGAAAAGGGTGATATTTCTTCCAGGGTTTTTCTTTTGTTGCTCATCTGCACAAGAAAAACCTCAACTTAAGATTCTTACTGAGCACTGGTATTTTCCATACAGTCTTCCCATTTCTATTACTTGTTTTTGGGCAAGTTTTTACATACTTGTCTGGTTGATAAAAAGAATCACCAGATGACCTCAGCCTCCCGCAACAATCCTTGGAGAAGGTGGTTGGTGTGAGTTTCTGTTGTTATTTTTTCTCCTTTGTATAGGGTCCTGCCAAAATAAAACCAGTCATACATTAAAAAATTGGATATGTTCAAGGTCAGGTTGGATAGAGCTTTGAGCAACCTGATCTAGTGGAAAGTGTCTGTGCCCATGGCAGGAGGGTTGGAACTAGATGATCTTTAAAGTAGTTTCCTTCCTTCCTTCCTTCCTTCCTTCCTTCCTTCCTTCCTTCCTTCCTTCCTTCCTTCCTTCCTTCCTTCCTTCCTTCCTTCCTTCCTTCCTTCCTTCCTTCCTTCCTTCCTTCCTTCCTTCCTTCCTTCCTTCCTTCTTCCCTCCCTCCCTCCCTCCCTCCCTCCCTCCCTCCCTCCCTCTCCTTCTTTCCCTCTAAGAAAAATCACCCATTTAATGTCTTGCTAGGGAGGGCAGAGCCTCCCTTGGAATGGAGAATTCAAACCCCTTCTGTCTAAATTATTATAATTTAGAAAATTAAGTGGGCTCTCAGGCAAAGATATGGAGATAGAAATAACATATACTGGTATGTATAACAAAGCAAACAAACAACAACTACAGCATTAACAACAAAACAGAACCAGGAACCTCAAGGGGCTTTGTTTCACAAAGCCCAGGGCGGTCTGATCTCGGTGCCCCTGCAGGATTTTGAGAGCACCAAGCTGGAACGGTGGAAAATCCTGGGTTGGTGGATGAGATATATCAGAAGCTCCGTCAGTGGTAGCTGGAACGGCAGGGATGTCCCAGCAGGGCAGGGCAGGGCAGTGCAGGGGTACAGCGTAGCAAAAAGCCTCAAAGCAGTGCTGAAGAAGCCGTGACAGCAGGACAGGGCCGGCCCAGCTCCAGCAGGGCAGGGGGAAGTGAGTTCAGAATTCCTGGGCACACGAGCCCATGGTAGATTTCCCAGGTTGGGGCTTGGTGGTGACAGTGAATTCCTCCCACAGCAAGCAACAGCCTGGACGTCCTCTCTCTGATGCCGATAGCAAGAGATAGCCTAGCTGCCCCCACCCCTCTCTTTTACCTGCCCCCCGAACCTCGTGGTATCTTTTCCCCTCCGAGAGAAAACTCCCAGAGACCAAAAAAAGGTGTAGCCCAGTGCTACACTCTCCTTTGGCCACTTTGTTTTCCTCAAGCACCCATAAGTACTCAGTAGTTATTTTCTTAATTAATTCTTAATTCTTATCTATAGTACAGTCTCACAAGTTGTGAGTTCTAGCTAACAAAGTGAAAAATGGCTCTGTCTCTATCTCTTTACAAGGTCTTTTAAGCACAAACTTTCCAATTATGAGATGACACCTAAATTATTTTTACTTTTAACCCAATAACCAACCACACGTGGTCTGCAATGCAGATTTTTCTACCCAATTACAAGATACCACCCAAATTCATGAAGAAGGTGAAAAAGAAGGACTTAGCCTACACCCTAAAACCTCCATCTTGCATTATATATTATATATTACTATTACTATATTACTATATTCTAAAACCTTAAATTCTAAGTTTTCCACCCTACAATATTATACACTTCTATTTAACTACACACCCATAATCCCAGTGCTATCAGTCAATTTTGGAAGCCTATTCCACGGCCTCAGGTCAAATGTAGTGTTTTCTTGAGGGTCAGTGCCTGTCAGCACAGAAAGCCTAAAATTCTCAGCTTCCAAGGTTCCAACACATGCAAGATTTACAAGTTTTCTGTACAGCCAGCTAGGGGATGGCAGCATTCAACCTATTATTCATTTGTTCCTTGCTAGAAAGAGGTTGTGTAGGTGAGCTGCCTCTCACTCAGTAACTGATCACATTAGTATCTAAGGAAAGGATATTTCAGCACTGCATGACTTAGTTTCCTCAGTCAAACCTGCAATGACAGCAAACTGCAGTAAGCAAGGTTGTATCATTGTTATTTACAAAACAAAACTATGTGAGTTTTCTTACTGTCCCTTGGAACAGGTTTCAGTTTTCTATTTCAAAATTAAATACAACTCTGATGTTTGTGTTTTCCTACAGACTGTACAACCTAGAGGTAGAAGACCTATACCTATATTCTCAATCAGGAAAGTTATCTTAGCTTTTAAATTACTTAAGCAGTGTTATAAATGAAAAGCCAATTATTTTATAAAGGAATTTATTGGGAAATCGAAATATAAAATCTGAGAAAAGCCACAAGCAAAATCAGTTCCGAGCCCGGGATCGGAGCTGGGTGAACCACAGACTCAGCCTCTATCGCACTGAGTCCCCCACGGTTCACTGTTCACGAGGGCAGTCCTTTTGGTGACTGCTTTTATACAGTTCTTCGGTTGAACAGCGAGTCTCTTTGCTTCTCTTTGTCTTGTCTTGCTTCTCTTGCATATTCATGTAGTCTCTTTTCTCTGCTACTAGTCCATTGAACAGTTTTCTGGGAAGGGGTAAGAGCTTGATTCGATTTACCGGGTATTGGGATGCACACCCTTGACGAGCAGGTAAGATGTATATCAGGTGTTGATTACTGGGTCATTGTCTGGCTTATCTCTGTGGAAGGCCTATTCTATTCTTAATGCTACTCTGTATTCGATTGCAAATGAATCCCTTCTCGAGTTACGGGGAAAGAGGTGGCATAGTCTCTGCTCACTCAAACGTGAGTGAATTTATACTGTTTGTTACAATAAAACACGACTTATTACAACAAGACACAGATTATTCCAATAAAACACGAATTATTCCATAACATATATCACAAGCAGTATATAACATCCAGACGTAATTCCTGGAATCACATTACCAAGCCACAACCAGAAACAGAGCCAAGAGTACTCCTTTTATGAATTTAAACAAGCTTTGTGTTCAGAGTTTCTTCCAACCATCTTCCTCCCCAGCCTAAGTCTGAAACTTCCAGAGAAGTCTGTCTATCTGCCTTGGTTGCCAGGCTTTAAAGCAAGCTCTTTTGGTTGTGATGTCACTGTGCATTCCCTGACTCCTTTTCCAGAGGAGCCCTCCATACTGCTCCAGCTCTGTGCTCGATCCCAGCAGGCAGGATATTCCACAATGGCAAAAGACCACAGTTTACAGTGGCTTGCTCCCTGAAATACAGAATATAAAATAGATTGTATAGACACATAATTTGCTTAATTACAGGCAAGGAACTGGTTTTCTGCATCCAGGGGGCACACTCTCAGATCTTGAAAGAAATATCTTTGTATGGCTACATTAAAGCTTTTATTCAAGAGCTAAAAGATTAAAGTTTCTCAATTTGTTGCAGGTTTGGAAAAGCAGTAGGGGACTATAATGACACTGCTGCTGCAAACTGATCTCAAATGCCAGTTTGCCTGTTTGGGTTTGGAAAAATTATGTAGAAGAAAAAAAATCACATAACCTAAGAGTATATTGGAAATTTGTATCATCAAAGCACAATTTCATCTTTTAAGATAAAAACCCTCAAACAAATGTCAGCATATAATAACTCCTAGGAAACCTTTCTAACACAAGAAGCAACAACTGTGGAGAAGGCAACCAGACCAGAAAAACATTTGTAGGTATATATAGTAACTTTGTCTTATCAGCTTGTATAGTGAGAAAACAGACATGCTTTTAGGCACACAAAATTGTAACAGAAATACACTCCCACAGTAAATATACGTGTAACCACTGGTCTCGGGTTGTAATTGCATACATAACAATTTGACCATTGCAGAGTAGAAATGGTTGGTACACCCCCTCTGCCTGCAGCTCCTAGCCCTGTGTGTATCCCACGATCATCACCCATCCTAGTCACTACTGTATTGATCCAGAAGAGGTAAAGTGTCTGTTTTTAACCAGGTGGACAAAGGACATAAAAGGTGTGTGTGTATGTGTGTATATATATATATATATAAGGTTGTACAACTGCATTTAGAATACTGCAAGAGACAAAAAATCAAACTGAAATCTGAGGGAGTATTTGAAAAATTGGCTACACTACCTTGAATCCCCTCGGGGATGCTAAATTCAGAACAACCAAGGAAGTGGGGACAGTACCATCAGCAGAATATGGGCGAGCGCTGCACCATTGGGAGCTGACAGCTGTACTGTACAGAGACACTGACAGCGCTTTCCCACCGGGAAAACACCTATGTAATAGGTATAATAGATAAATTCGTGTATGTAATATTGTATTATGGATTTGATCTACTAATAAGAAGCTACCCAAGGGTGTCTCCAAGATTCCAGAGTTCCAAAACATATTTGCAACTGAAACGACAAGGCAGAGCAGGAAGATGGCCCATCCATCCAGGGTGGACCCTCACTTCACAGCTCTTCAACATCTGATATCGATCTTGGTGGAGATCCTGGATGATCAGATCACCCCTCCCAAGACGAATTCTGGAAAAACTATCAAGTAATCTTTTCATGCAGACGGGACTCCTTTAGAAAATTGAGAAACACAGCATACCTGGACTTTCAATAGACTTGGCCTTAGGGTGAAAAAACTGTATAAAACCCAGAGGCTGAAACCTAGCAGTGTGGCAGAATTCGGAGGGTACCCTTGTACCGCCACTCTGTCCACCCAACTTTCGATCGATTGTTGTCCTGTTTTTATTGTAGCTTTAATTCGGTGTTGGAAATTTTGCTAATAAACCCTGTTATTTTTGAATTGGCTTCTAATCATTTATAACACCTATAAGCCAGTACTAAACCGGGGAAAGGCTGACATAAACCCTCACACACTTATAACTCATGAGCAGTGGTGGATGAACTACCTTTGCTACAGGACAAAGGAAAACACGGTATTGCATCACAACCAAGCCTTTGCTTGCAGCTGTGGAGGAGTAACTTTAGCTTATTTTATAATACAATGCACGCACACGATGCCCACAGGCCGAACATGCCGGCAGCAGGCAGCTGCAGCCAAAGCTGGCAGTGCAGGTCACAGGCGAAGGGCCAGGCAGGAAGAGCAGCCACCGGCACCTCCTGGGACTTGCTTCGTGAATCGCTCCTCAGGAACACCCGTGAAATCCCCACAGGCGGCCGTGCTTTGGAGGAGGGTGACGCCAGTGGAGCGGAGGAGCCGCGCCACGGGGCTGGGGTCCATGGGCGCTGCTGTGCCCACCGCGCTCCACCCTGGGGTGGCGGCCAAAGGACCAGAGGAGCTCGGCCCATGCAGAGGAAGTGTGGAGAGCGCAGCGGGCCTGGGCCCTGGGGTTCCCCTTCCCAGCTGCTGCGGCGCTCGGGCAGTCTGAGCTGGGGCTCACAGCCCGGGTGGGGGAGCGGGGCCCCCCGAGTCGCGGTTCCGCAACTCCCACTGGAGCCGCCGAAGGCCCTCGGCCAGAGCTGCCGGCATCCGGCTTGCGGCGCTGCCGGAGCTCGGAGACGACGGCCTTCAGTGGCTCCGTCCATTGGACTGGGGCTGGTGGTTTGTTTTATCCTCACCTCAGACAGCCTTGAGCACAGCGCTGCTGGGAGTTTTTGCTTCAAAACACTCCTTTATTGCAATATTCGTGAGAGCAGCGGCACTTCTGATCATAGCTCCTTTTCAGTTATTTTTGCATAGAGCAGGCTGGATAAACTCATTTACTTAAAATCAGTTCAAAGCTCTTCTTTAAACTTCTCCAAGTGACTTTCTGGTAAGTGCTTGTCATAGAATCACTCGAGTTGGAAAAACCCTGTAAGATCACAGAGCCTAACCAGTAACATTTACCATGTTTACTGCTAAACGATGTCTCCAAGTGCCATATGTGAAATAAACAGGGCAGGAGATCTTTCTCCTTTTAAAAGCCTTTATTAGGATCAGCTCAGGGTGGGGGCCCGACGGGTCGCGTGCATGCCGCCGCTGCACCCAGAAGCAACTCGGAGGAGGAGGTGTGCAGCAGCTTCGTCCACTGGAGTGCAGGCAGAGCTGGGTCTTCCGTCCTCATAGGAACTCCCAAAGGCACACCTGGCTCTGAAAGTCTAGGGGTCCCTCTCTGGGCAATGTCTTTGAGAGTTAGGGTGAGGGGGTGAAAACCACTCAACCTTGGGAGAGGGTAGTCTTACTCTTTGCATGGTCCATCCATGTGTTTTGGTGGCTCAGTTTAATAAAGTCTTTCTTCTCTGGAGCAATCTTTTCTCAATTTTTTTCTCCCAGCTGGCACTGAGTCCCCTCTATTTGCATGTCTGCGGTTTTCTCCCCCTCTTATTTTTTGGTCACCATGGTGGGGGCAGCGGCAGGGCTTGGCAATTCGAAGACAACTCGGCAATTCGGCAACAATAGCATGGTAATTAACAAGGGGGTGAATATTTAACAAGGAACATTGAACTAACAAAGGCTTCATTTGAAACAAAATTGCCTTGTCTATCTCAATATCCACAAACCATTTGAAGGCTTCCAGGGATGGTGTTTCCAGGCTCTTCCAATGCCTTATCACCATTTCAGTGGAGAAGTTTTTCCTAATATCCAATCTAAACCTCCTGTGATGTAATTTGAGGCCGTTTACACTCATATTACTTGAGAGAGGTGACCAACCCCTACCTGGATCCAGCCTCCTTTCAGGTGATTGTAGAGAGCCACAAGGTCCCCCTGAGCCTCTTTTTCTCCAGGCTAAACACCCCCAGCTTTTTTCCCCTGCATGATTGTGAAAAACGAGGTTCAGTTTCTTGGGAAAATTTAGAAGTTTAATGAAAAAATAAAAATAAAATAGACAATTAGGAGAGACAAAAGCAAAATACAGTATCTCAGCCGAGGGTGCCTGGCACGGAGCCAGCCAGCACACACTTGCTAACAACAAGTTTGTTCCTTAAAAGTATCAGCCTGTTGCATATTTAAAAGTTCACATGCATGATTCAAACATTCCTTTTGAGTGTGAATTTCTTTGTTTCGTTTCAACTCCCCCCCCAACCATTCTTTCTGATAGCACAGGTCCCATAAATTCTTCTCCTGGGGTTCTGGTCGTCTTCATTTGGACAAGATACTTGATAACAGAAGCTCAATAGCTTTTTGGTCAGCAATGTTCATGCAGGAATAAAGGATAACACCTCTTTCTTCTGGTCTGGTTAGTGACAGAAAAAAAAAAGCTCTAGTCTTTTACTTCTAACACTATGTTACAATCATTAAAAAATATCCATCACATTTCTGTAATAAGTATAATAGATAAATTCGTGTGGATTTAAGCTACTAATAAAAAGCTACCTGAGAATGCCTCCAAGATTCCAAAGTTCTCAAACACATCTACAACTGTAACAACAAGGCAGAGCCAGAAGATGGTCCAGCCATTAAGGGTAGACCTTCACTTCACAGCTCTTCAACATCAGATACCGATCTTAGTGGAGATCTTGGACGATCAAGATCACCCCTCCCAAGATGAACTTCAGAAAAAACCATCAAGGAACCTCTTCATGCAGACAGGACTCTTTTAGAAACAAAGCATATTTAGACTTTCAACAAGCTTAGCCTTAGGGTAAAAAAAACTGTATAAAACCCACGGGCTGAAACATAGCAGTGTGGCAGAATTCGGAGGGTACTTTTGTACCGCCTCTCTGTCCACCCAGCATTCGATCGATGTTGTTTCTTTTTATTGTAGCTTTATTTCGGTGTTGAAATTGTGTTAAATAAATTTTGTTATTTTATTTTGAATTAGCCTCTGACCATTTATAACAGATTTGGTGCCGTGACTCGGATACAATTTGGCTGCGGAGGAATCCCTTTGCACGGGGGGCGCCCTGCCGGTTTTTCGGCGGCCCGGCAAAGCAGGAAACCCCTTCGCACCTATTGTATTACGAACCCAAAAATTAGATAAAAGTGCCACAATAAAAAGGGAGAAGGCCTGGATCCAGCAGAAAACCCGGGAAAAGACATAGGAGTCTTTTCAGAGCCGCGGCTACTTTTCACTCGTAAAATTTTTTTCTCCGTGCACGAAGATCTCCAAGCAAGAAAATAGCTGTAAGTAATGCTTGGTTGAGTGGGTGATTGAGTGGGTGAGCAAGACGTGGCCTTGCCACGATACAAGGGTAGATCTGTAAGCTCTTGTACCAAGTTTCCCGAAAAGGTTTTTTTTCGGCTAGTGGGGAAGAGAATTGGGGAAAACTCGTTTGCTCATCAAAGCCCAGACTCAGGGAGTCTGGGGGAATCGATCACAAGGAAGCAAAAGGGGAAGGATACGTCCCTCTGGGTTTGGGGAACCGGTAAACCCTTTTGCTACGGGCTAGTAAAAGCCCAAGACGCAAACCGAAGACTTTTTCATCGGACGAACAGACCCCCGGTCCAGCTCACCGGACGGGTAAGTAGGCCGAACGATTCGGGACCCGGTTTGCAATTTGTAACAGTCAGGGAGAGGATCCCTGCTCTTAGCCAGAGCTAAGGCTAAGAAAGAATTTAGTATTGCGATCCATTACCAAAAAGTAAAGTTTTTTTGTTTTTTTTTTTTTGTTTTTTTTTTTTTTTTAAAAATGGGGCAAAGAAAGAGTAAACATCAGAAAGAATCAGAGAAAAGGCATGCTCTCAGAAAAAGAAAAGGTACCTTCGAAATCCCACCAGAAAGTCCACTGAGATAGATCTTAGAGCACTAGAGAGAGTGTCCCATTTTGAAAAGTAAGTCCAAGAAAAACTAATTTATTATTGTACTGAAGTTAGAGAGAGTGAAGAGCCCGCTGCCAGCCGCTGCCAGCCGCTGCTGCGTGCCGATGCGGGGCCGCTGTCCAGGGCACCCTAGCAGAGAGGGGGGCCGCCCTCTGCGCCCGTGCTGCGCCTCCCCCACCCGTGCGCCCCGTCTAGCGCCGCATCCATCCCACTGCTTCCCGCGGCCAGCACCGCCACCTCCATAGCATCCTTGTGTCCAGCAGAGGATTGTCCTCCTGCTTGCCTTCTCTGTCTCTCTCTGACCCCTTTTCCCAATCCTGCTTCTAGCCCCCCCTTCCCCCAAAGAGCCATCCTCTTCCCATTCTCAGTTCCCCCGAGGTGAGAACAGAAACCGAAGAGAAGAAGAGGGGGGGAGAGATCTGAGAAAATCTTTCCCTTAGAATTCTCCCTTCCAAGTCCCCAGTTTTCCCCAT
The DNA here is from genome assembly GCA_910950805.1 of Acrocephalus scirpaceus scirpaceus. Taxonomy (NCBI): domain Eukaryota; kingdom Metazoa; phylum Chordata; class Aves; order Passeriformes; family Sylviidae; genus Acrocephalus; species Acrocephalus scirpaceus. The sequence goes on along the minus strand of CAJVGK010000019.1, from coordinate 1,133,017 downwards.
CCCCCAAGAAACCCCCACCCCACTCTCAGCTATACCGCGCAGAGTAGATGTTAAGTGCTTTAAGCCAGTCACATCGACAAAGCTAACCCCAAAACTTCTATGTGAGCTTAGTGCCAAGAGCCGAGAGCCTAAAAACCATTAAGTTAGCTGCAGAAATGCACTCAAAGTGCCCCTAAATACCCATTCGTTTACAAAGCAAAGAATCTAAATAGCTTAGCTGTGAGAAGACCTCAGAGTCCTTAAAGCACTAGCCCATGTTTAGTTTCATAAACAACTTCATTTTAAGTACCTATTATGCGTTTCATTATTCATTTTAAAATCTGCAATATTGACCCACTTACCCCATTTGTTATAATTGTTTGTTTTGTTAAGTCACAATTACATATGTCAGTTGTTTGAATCAATTCCTGTTACATTTTGCTTCTTGTCAACCCTATTTGTTGTTTTCTTAATAATATAATTTCATTTTCTTGTCCATCCTAAGTATCAAGTCAATTTAGTCTATAATTAAAAGCTAAAAAGAAAAAGCAAAAAGTGTAAAAAGTTTCTATCTAGCCTTCTCAGTGAAGCAGTTTCACTTCCTTTGCGCTCTGATTTCCACAGCACTTTTAGCAGTAATATTCGGCTGCTCAGTCTAAGAAAAGCAGCCAAGTAGCATATCAATGCTGTTCCCAAAGTTTTCAGCATCCTAAGCTCTCTGTGTAGTCCTGCCCTGTGTCATGTAGACATCTCCCTCAGCAAGATCTCTAGAGAGCTTCCTCTTTAAAAGTTCTTGAGCGTGTTTCATAAACACCAAAAATGAAATCTGTCTTTTTTTACATTTCTGAATGTTAAATCAGATGAGCAGCTTTCATTATTTACAAGAGTTGCCTTTAGCTGAGCCATGCAAGCTGTAATTCTCTTTTGTTGACATGAGTATAAAAGCACTAACAATGCCCTAGTAGTTAGAAGGGTTCAGATATGCCTTAGCCTTAAATTGCTCTGAGAGATGTTTCAAATTTTTAAGCAGTTTTTAAGTAATCATTTTCAGCAGTAGATTGATGCTTCCTATTTTTTCACTAATTACTACTATTGTTCTTACTTTGTGTTATGCAAGAATTGATGCTAAAGATCCCCCCTTTAAAATACATGATTTGTCTAATTGTGCTAAGCTTTAACTAGTTGCCTATCACCCATTCAAAAGAATCCCAGTAGATTTCACTGATTTACCTAAGATACAACAATTAAGACTGCAGAAAAAGAGTAGACCCATGCTTCGAGAGTGAAGAAGGTAGACCCACAATACACTACTCAGAAATGGAGAGTGACCTCATCACCTAGAGAGCTGAAAGTCAAGTTGCAACGACACCGATGAATGAGGGGGATCAGATAAGGTGTGAAAGACCAGATTGTGAATGTTTTCCCTTTGTTCACTTCAAGTGTGTATATTGTAAATTGATTTAAGTTGTTCACTGCAAAGGGGGGCGTAGGCCAAAAAGATTATGTACCAACTGTTTAGAAAAAGAACAAAAAGAGACTAGCCATTTCTTAGTAATTGCCATTAACTTGGGTCTGCTGGAGTTAGATTCTCCAGAATAGTATTATATATATAAAAAGGGGACAAAAGGGCAATTAGACGCTAAAGTTGAAGTGCTCAAAGTCGAGTGCAGAAAGACAATCAAAGTACCTTGCTAGTCCGATACAATCAGGTTGTCCCGGTAGAGTGCCTTTAAAAAAGGTTTGCAGCTCAGACTGACAGGACTCCAGAAACATATGCCTGCTGCCGAGAAGATAGATTACCCCGCCGCGGGCTGCTACCCCGTGGGCGAAAGGAAAGGCAGAGGCATGTTGTGATAGAAAGTCCTCGTAGTCCTGAGCCGAGAGACAAGGGGACCCCCCTCCAAGAGCCCACAGAGGCTGACCCTCAGGAAGAGATGTGAACTATAGTTAAACATGGCACCAGAGAGAACCTGAAGTATCAAGAGCATTATGATTGTCCCAAAGATAAGGGAAAAGAGTATTATTTCTTTTATGACACTCAATACTAAATTTTGTGAATCAGACAAAGGGGTAGAATGCCACGACTCAAAGGCAATTACTAAGGAAAGGCAATCCAACACACACGAATTTATTTAAGTAAATAAAAAGGTAGAAGACTGTAATAAGTATAATAGATAAATTCGTGTGGATTTAAGCTACTAATAAAAAGCTACCCGAGAATGCCTCCAAGATTCCAAAGTTCCCAAACACATCTACAACTGTAACAACAAGGCAGAGCCAGAAGATGGTCCAGCCATTAAGGGTAGACCTTCACTTCACAGCTCTTCAACATCAGATACCGATCTTAGTGGAGATCTTGGACGATCAAGATCACCCCTCCCAAGATGAACTTCAGAAAAAACCATCAAGGAACCTCTTCATGCAGACAGGACTCTTTTAGAAACAAAGCATATTTAGACTTTCAACAAGCTTAGCCTTAGGGTAAAAAAAACTGTATAAAACCCACGGGCTGAAACATAGCAGTGTGGCAGAATTCGGAGGGTACTTTTGTACCGCCTCTCTGTCCACCCAGCATTCGATCGATGTTGTTTCTTTTTATTGTAGCTTTATTTCGGTGTTGAAATTGTGTTAAATAAATTTTGTTATTTTATTTTGAATTAGCCTCTGACCATTTATAACATTTCAAACTTCTACTAATTAAAAGAAAATACAGCATAATCTTCTTACATTATACATGCTATATTCATTTTAATATTTGCAAAAATCCAACTATATACAATGCATTTATATTCTGATAAACTCTGCTGATGTGGATCAATACATACAGTTGCCACATTGCATTAGCTTGTAGTGCTCCTGCATACCCACCTCTGCAGAATTAAAATGTTTCCTCTGCCTCAAGCTTGCCTTCACCTCTGCTGGTGGGACTGCTCAGGGGCTACACTGTCTGTGAGAGCAGGGAAACCAAATGTCTGAAAAGTAACCTAGCAAAATATGTTTGTTTTTTTTTTTCTTCAAGATAACCCTCTTTCCTGACCTGGTTGATGGTATGGTCTCTGAAACTGTTGTGAAGGCCCAGGGCCTGGAATGAGTGACCAGCTGGAAAACTGGGGATGGTAAGAGCTGTTTGAACTAGCAGTACAGTGAGCAAATGTGGGGGGTGCCTTTGGAACAATTATTCCCACTACTTGCATGTTGCTCATATGGACTATTGTGAGTATTTCAGGTTAGCTATTGCCAGGTTGTTAATTTTTCCCTAAAGTGTTAGTTTGTTTTAAAGTATGAACTCAGGTGACACAATTTAGGGTGTTGTAAGATAAGGACAGTTCAACCTGCAGTCACTGTAGTAAATCCTAGTGCAAGGGCAGATGTGTTCCAAATGTATTTACCATGGCAGAGTGACCAAAAGGAAATAATAATTTGATTAAGGGGTTGATGTCGCAGCAGGAAAAAGACAATGAAGGACACATAGACAGTTCAGTGATGATCAGAAGGTTTCTTTTACATTTCCTCTCTGCCACTTTTATAACATCGTGCACTAAAAGGGCAGTGATTGGTCCAAGAAGGACTGCCTCTCTTCCCCTTTGGTAAACACCAGGTGAAAGGCAATGTTATGAGAAGATTCTGAGAGGAGTCGAGCCCACATAGTATTTACAAAATAACAAAGACAGTGTTATGAGAACGGGAACTTGTTCCCATGGGAATCAGCATGCAACAGTTAGCAGCAGAATTCCGAAGCCCAAAAAATACAGAGCCACAGGTTGAACGTCAAATTCCTTGTGATTTGTCAGTCGTAACAGTTAAATTTAAGGTAGTGGCTTATTGATATGTCAGGGTTGATTCCAGAAGGCCATGCTGCTGAGCAGCAATTCAGTGGATCAGCCAGTAAATAATTCTGTGCTTTGTACACAATACATAGTGAGAAATAAATTTCTGATACTTGAAGAGCTCCTGGCTACAAACACAAGTGGGGAAGAGCAAAGGTAATGGTGTGCACTAGCAAACCACTATAGCTTACTCAGCTCTATGAAGAGAGTTTAGGGCTTTTAGGAGATTTATTGCAGTATTAGGAAGATAGTTGCAGCTGTGATGGTGTAAGGATATAAGTGAAAGATTTGAAAGGGCAGGATAATATATCAGTTGGTTTAATAGATGTACTTGCAAAACAGAACAAGATTTTGTGTACACCAGATGGTCTGCAGGCTTGACATTCATATCTCTACAGGTTGCAACAACAGTGTCCTAGATGTTTTAATCTGCTGCATCACAAATCTTAGTGGGGTGGCAGAAGTTTAGTTGGCACTAACTTGGTGGAAAGCTTTAGGAAGCTCTTTATCTTAATGCACAGTGGGCAGAAAGGACTCCAGATTACTCACTGCTTCAGCTTTGTAGAAAGTACCTTGTTTATCTGCTTTGCTTATGAGACACTGAAGGTGTGTCTGTATACATACACAGCTGTGTGCAGAGATTAATCCCGAGAGATTCAGCCTTGCCTGACAAAGTTACAGTTAATTCTGAGTGCATTTGGCAGCAGTTCCCTAAGAGGAGCGATTCAGTGCTGCAGTCTGTGCTGTAGCTGCTGCTTCCAGAGATTCCTGGTTATTTTATGTTAATGTTAATTGCACTAGCTTTTTCTCCAGTACATATGTGGGTTTTTTCTTCATCATTCTCAATAAAGTGTAGTCACCCTCTTATCAAACAGTTTTTGTGCTTCTCTTCCCTTGTACATTCCTATGTAGAAAGCAAACAGGCATTTTTCAAGTAATAGCAGTATCGTTTATAACCTATGAAAACCATCTTAGAAACTTTTTCCATGTTTCTTCAGTGGAAGCTTTTATGTGGCACTCTTGCAGTTCTCTTTGTATATGTATCTTTTTTCCTCCATTTGATTTAGTCTGTATTTATGTTAAAATGATGTCTATAAAAGAAAAATATAGCATATGGACAGCATTAAAATACACTAAGCTTTACTTGTAACTAGGTGCTGAGACTTTGTGGAAGAAACTGGCATAGATGGTGGTTTGCCAACTTCTGTTTCTTTTTCCTTGAAATTAGGCCTGAAAAGTCCTTGATAACCAGTGGAAGCCTTACTGTAAATGTTTTGGACAATTAAGCATGCGAGGGGCAAAAAACCCCTGTGTGATTATCCTATTTGTACTAGATGTAGGTATACTGATATGGAGTTCAGGTATCTGAACTTAACTCCTTTAATCAAAACCCAGCATTATACTGTTTTGGTTTCCTGAAAAGTTTCTTTGGGTAAGCTAAAGGTTGTCAATATTTTCAGTGTAGTTGGCACTGAAACTGGGAGATGATCTCAGGAACTGATGAGACTGAAAGATACTCAGTTTATTATTGTTAAATACGAAGTAGGTGTAGCAGCTGCCAGTGATTCTTGGCTAGAAAATGGTACCTATTCTCTTCTCTGTACCTTTTTGTTGGAACCCTGGAGGCTGAAAATTTTAGGCTTCCTGAGCTGAGGGGTGCTGACCCTCAGAAAAGCACAGCATTTGACTTGAGGCCTTGGAACAGGCTTCTGAGATTGTGTGATAGCACAGGATTGTGGATGTGTAGTTTGAGTGGTGTTGTGTGATCTCACAGGGTGAAAACCTGGATTTGGGATTTTAGTATATAATAATGTATATGGGCCAAGATGGAGGATTCAAGGGGTTGTCTAAGTTCATCTTCTTTGCCTTCTTCTTCCCTCTTCTTCACAGATTTGGGTGGTTTTCTCTAATTGAGTAAAAAGGGCCCGCATTGTGGACCTTGGGTGGTCATTATTGGGTCAAAAGTATAAATAATATAGGTGTCACCTTGGTATTGCGTAATTATCCCTTAAATAGCCTTGGTAAGAGTTAGAAGGATGCCATTTTACCTCGTTTCTCTAACTTGTAAGTAGGAGCTCACGCCTCATGAGACTGTAAATACTGTAAATAGATAAGATATAATAAATTTCTCACGAGTGTAGTGGCATTTTGGTAGTCACCTGGGGTCTCTCATTTGCTCAGCAGGTTGTCTGTGTTTGTATAAACACACAGCAAACTGGGCTGCTAAGTCTGGTTCTGCTTCTTCTGTGACAGGTGGCTTTTGACACAACCAGACATTTTTAGTGAAGGAGCCGTAAGACAGAGAAGCCTGGAAAGACTAAAGCTGCAAGAACAGGAGCAAATTAAGAAAAGGGGGAAAAAAAGAGAGGGGGTTGAAAGGTGAGAGCATATTTTTAGAGAATGTCCCATTTTCTTGAGGTTTGTTACAGTTCCTCATACAAGTAAAATACAGGAAGAGTGGCTGTGTAAAAGTCCAGGCTTTGAGGAAATAGAAGTTAGAGAAATTAAAACAATACTATGCAGTTGTTAATTTATATATTGGAAAGAAAACCATAATGATAATTCTGCATGTAAGGCATCAGATGCAGGGGTCTGGATAATGAGAAAGGTTGGACTGGTGTTTTGGTTTTGAAAGACAGTTGTCTGCCAGGGAAAGCTAGAGCTTCCTTTGGAATGGAAAATGTAAATCCCCTTCTCTCTAATTTATTATAATTTTGCAATTAGGGGCTTTCAGGCAAAGATATGGGAATAGGAGTAACAGTTCTTTACTACGAATATAAAAAAAAGAGAATACAAATGTAGTAGTACAAAAAGGCAAGCAAGCAAACAAAAGTCCTGGTAAAACTCCCCCCCCCCCTTGGGTGGAGCATCTCACAGTGGGATGATGTAATGTGTCATGTCATTGGTGAGCCTTAATGGCCCCTTATCAGAAGATATCCCCCAGAGGATGGACGGTGGTGAAAGAGATAAGAAACACTGCCCCACCTGGTTTTAAGGCTGGGCCATTATCACAAAGCATCCACCTCTCTCCCCCCTGGAGTTACAAGAGATAAAGGAAAAAAAAAAAAACTTTCCAACAGCTTTCAACAGATGAAATAGAATACAAATTTTTTTGGTTACAAAACCCAAAGATAACTGGAGATATGCTGAGGTCCCTTTCAGATTGGATTATTCTATGATTCTGTGGGCCTACAGTGAAATCAGAGCGCTGTTGCTCTCAAATTGTTCTGAGGATTTATTGCTTAAGGTTGTGTATGTGGGCTCTTTGTATTGCTTTATGCTGCAACATCTTAAATCAATGTCCTTATGCCCTGACATAAAATTAATGTGATGTACATTTCTCAGCGCCTCCCAGCTGACTGGAAAGTCCAAAGCTATGAAATGAATACTTTTCTGTCTTTACCCATTTTTGTGTGTTATTTTTTATATATCTTTAGTGATATCTTTAGTGCAGTGTTCTTAATTTTGCATATGAGTAATAGTAGTCTATTGAAGTTTTAATTCTTTAGATAATGTGTTTGGATGGCATCCTAAACTGTCACTAGTAATCAATCATGTTATGCACCTTCTTGAAAAAACCAGACGCTTAGAATGCAGAGCACAGTGAATCTAGTGCTAGGTCTCTAAAAGCATGCTTGCTATGCTTCTGTTAGCATTAGCATTGCTATGCTAATTCTTCCTTATTCAAATATTCTTAAAAAACTATTTTTAAACAGTCATTTGTGTGAACACTGTTCCTTGAATTTTCTGGAGATTTTTGTGATGTGTCATGTTGATTATTTGGTAGAGCTACTTCCTACAGGGCAAAGTTTCCAAAAAGTGGTGATAGCCTGTTGTGGTTTAACCCCAGCTGGTAATTAAGTCCTACAACAACTGCTCACTCCCTCCTCCTCTCCCCAGTGGGATGGGAGGAGAATCACAAAGGTAAAAGTGAGAAAACGCAAGGGTTGTGATCAAGATAGTTTCATAGGTAAAGCAAAGGCCACATACACAAAGAAGGCAAAACAAGGAATTCATTCCCCGCTTCCACAGGACAGGCAGGTGCTCAGCATCCCCAGGACAGCAGGGCTCCACCCCACATAGCAGTGACTTGGGAACACAAACCACCATCACTCTAAATGCCCCCCTCTTTCTCCTTCTCCTCTAGCTTTATTGCTGAGCATGAGGCCATATGGTCTGGAATATTCTTTGGGTCAGTTGGGATCAGCTGTCCTGGCTGTGTCTCTTCCCATTTCCTTGTTCACCCCCAGCCTCCTCACTGGTGGGGTGTATGAGGAGCAGAAAAGGCCTCGGCTCTGGGTAAGCCTTGCTCAGTGATAGCCCCTGAATTACCCTTGTAATACCTCTTAAATGGGACCCTCATGCTAATCTGTAGGGGAGATTCGTTAATTTAAGAATTAGATCCAAATGATTAGTCTCTAGTTGTGTCCTTGGGGACAAACAATCATGTGATGCTGTTGTCTTGGCAGTGCTTATAAAAAACCCCAAGAATATTAACTGTTTGAAGAGACAACTTTCTAACTGTGGGGATGAGTTTGGTGTGTGTAATTTATGGTTTTTTTAAACATGCTATTTAAGCAAATGAGAGTCCTTGTTAGCCACATGTTTTTCTTGATGGCTGTTTGCTTATTATTAGCACTTTAAAGACTTACATCCAATTCCCCAGGACACAAAATGTAAAACAAGTGTCATCTAAATTGTCCCATATTGATAATTACCTAGAAAAAGACGTGGTGATGAAAAGAAGTTCAAGAGAGAAAAAGGAAAGCTAAGTGGAAGAGGAGAGAAGAGAGGCAGATAGATGGAGATGAGGAACATCCCCCAAAGCAGCAGAAGGTACCGCCTGAAGAACAGCAGTGGCCAGAGAATATGCCTGAATGGGAAGAAAGGAAATCCCTGTCAGCTCAGAGAAGAGTGGAGTCTGTCAGACTGCTTACAGTGCTGTTAAATCGTGTGAAAGTAAGACTATTTTAAAACATATTTTAAATTTTTAAGGATATTTATTATGAGACACCAATTTTAAAGTAAAGATTTTTCGAAAAGTTAAGATTGTAATTAACAATAGATGTTGCTGATTTAGCGGAAATGAATAGATAAGCTTTGCTGAAATCAGTTAAAAGTTAGAAGATAGTTATGTTATAAATGTATAGTATATAGTTGGCTTTTCGCAAGTATTAAAATGAATACTGTATGTATAATGTGGGAAGATTGTGCTGTATTTTCTTTTATTAATAGAAGTCAGAAATGTGATGAATGTATACTTTTTATGACTGTAACTTAGTGTTAGAAGTAGAAGACTGAGGTTTTTGTTTTCCTGCATGAAGATTGCTGACCAAAAAAGCTATTAAACTTCTGTTATCAAGTATCTTGTCCAAATGAAGATGACCAGAACCCCAGGAGAAGAATTTATGGGACCTGTGCTATCAGATGGAATGGAGCCACCCGCAGATGGATCTACCAGATAAAATGGTTGGGGGGGGAGTTGAAACGAAACAAAGAAATTCACACTCAAAAGGAATGTTTGAATCATGCATGTGAATTTTTAAATATGCAACAGGCCGATACTTTTAAGGAACAAACTCTTTGTTAGCAGTGTGCTGGCTGGTTCAGTGCCAGGCACCCTCGGCTGAGATACTGTATTTTGCTTTTGTCTCTCCTAATTGTCTATTTTCTTTTAAATTTTTATTAAACTTCTAAATTTTTCTAAGAAAGTGAACCTCGTTTTTCACAATTTGGGGGCTTGTGCCAGGATATATACCTCATCCCTAAAACCCCAGAGATGCAAGGTGAGGGGGGGCGCTCCGCCAATCTTTTTTTGGCAGCCCAAGCCTTGCTTCTTGTGGGAATTGGGGATTGCAGGTAAAAATACCCAGAGACAAGAAGGGAGAAGGTAAAAAAAAAAAAAAAAAAAAAAAAAAAAAAGGGAAGGAAACAGCTCCAAAACCATGGTGTGTTTTTTGCTCCGTAAAAACATTGTGCACAAAGAACCTAAGAAAGAAAAAGGATTGTAAGTACTTCTTAGGGGAGCGGGTTTAAAGGGGGTTGTGAGGTGTGTGAATGAGGCACTGGCTGGGTACCCCCAGACTGGTGAAGCGAGTGTTGTAAAGGTCGAAGGAGTGAAAGAAACCCCTGGGTATTTTGGGACGGGGTCCCAGGGAAAAAGTGATTGGAGTTTTTTTTTTTTGAAGGAAGGAGCTGAGTGTTTCCCAGTACAATCCACTGAGAAACAGGATAGAAAAGGAAAAGGGAGGGGCCTAAAATCTTTTTTCCTAGGTTGAGGGTTTTGAAAAATTCCAAGAAACTTGGGCTTACAGGCTGCTGAGTTGAGGGGTTTGAAAAATTCCAAGAAACCTGGAAAATTAGAAAGAAAAGGTACCATGTTCTTGTGTTGACTGTTTATATTGTCCTTTTGTGAGTGAAGGTGTGTGTGAGTGAGAAAGGTTTATTGAAGAAATAAAATTAAGTGAGGAGGAATGAGTGTGTTTGTGATATAGATTGTTGATTTTAATTTTTTTTCCGGAAGGAGGTGCATTGTATTGTATTGTTGAGAGAAAGAATTTTCTGTGCCTTGGGGGGGGGTGGGGTGGTATTCAGGCTGTTAGGGAAAAGTGGGAGAGACCAGGGACAAATAGATAAAATCCTGAAAAATGGGACAGAAAACCAGTAAAACTCAGGGTTCCGGAAAAAAAGGGAAAAAAAGAGTCACCAGCAGAAATACCCCAAGATAGCCCTTTGGGAGTTATGTTGGCAAATTGGGATATAGATCCTTGTACAAGAAAAAAGGACAAAGTAAAGATGACAGTACTGTATGATACAATGGACAAAAGGGGAAATAAGATCTGACCACATTTATTGGCCTAGATATGGCTCTTCTGAAATGTGGATTTGTCAGGCTTTAAACATATTTGTAAATTCAAAGGAACCGTTTAATCCGGAGGAACAAAAATATGCTGCATGCTGGATAGGAGACACAGAACTTATAGGGGTAAGAATTTTTAAACTACCGGAAACCCCAGACACGGAGCAAGAAAAGAAAAAGAGAGACGAGGGCTTGGATCTCCTAAAAATATTGCCTCCCCCACTTCTGCCAGCTCCCCCGCCCGCCCCCGCTCCGGTCTCTCCCCCGTATGCAGCCGTCCCGCCCGCGCTTGCCCCGGCCACGGCCGCATGGTCTGGAATCGCTCCGCCAGACATGCCGGGGCATACGCCAGCTCCAATCCCGGCTTCATGGCCTGCGGCAGCTCCGCCGGAAGCCCCGCCAGTCCCAGCCACGGCCGCTCCGGCCACCCATCCCTCGACCGCCTTCCCCGGGGCTGCTCCGGCTGTCCCGGCCCCAGTGGCCCTGCCCATGATGGCTCCGGCCGTGCTGTGTGAAGTCAGTAAATAGGTCCATGCCCCGATCTGGTTTCCGCCGGAAGACCCAGTCCTGTCGGCGGTTCCAGCAGCAGCCCCCACCTACCCCCTTCCCCCCTTGGAGGACTCATTCTCGGGACAAACCTCCGCCCCCGCCCCTCCTCTGCCAGTCCCAGCAACCCCCGCCTTGGCCACCGTTCCCTTGGTAACGGCAGCTCCTGCTGGCCGGGGGGGACTCTCCTCTAAAAGGGGAAACAGCATACCAACATACAGATAGCTCTAGTAAGGATAAAGAACAGAAAAGCTGGGATAAAGTGATTAATTTATTCCCATTACGAGAAGTTCCTATGGGAGGGGGGAACACAGGTTTTGTAAATGACCCTTTGACTTCTTCAGAAGTCAGAAATTTTAAAAAGGAAATTAAAGGATTATTGGAGGATCCTATAGGTACATCTGAGCAAATTGACCAATTTTTAGGACCAAACATTTTTACTTAGGAGGATTTGCAATCAATTATGAAAATTATTTTTTCCCAGGAAGAAAGGCAGATGATTAGAGCTGCTGGAATAAGGATTTGGGAAAGGGAAAACCCACAGGGAGAGCCAGGAGACCAAAAAATGCCAATAGTATCTCCAAATTGGAATCATAATAATGAAGCAGGATGGAGATCTATGAATGATTATAGTAATTTGATAATCAAAGGAATAAAAGAGGCTGTACCACAAGGGCAGAATGTTAGGAAAGCCTTTGAAGGACAGCAAGGAAAAGAAGAAACACCAACAGAATGGCTGGAAAGACTTAAGAGAAATATGAAACAATATTCAGGAATAGATCCTGAGACAATTGCTGGACAGGCTTTATTAAGAGTTAATTTTGTTACTCATGCCTGGCAGGATATCAGAAAAAAGCTGGAAAAAATGGAAGACTGGCATGAGAAATCACTAAATGATTTATTAAGGGAAGCCCAAAAAGTTGATGTTAGAAGAGATGAAGAAAAAGCCAAAGTAGAAGCAAAAATTATGGTAGCCATGATGCGAGAAAGTAATTTTCAAAGAAATCCAAAGCCCCCTGGTACCACTCCTAGACATTCAAGTCTTAGAGACAGGGAAAAGGAGAGAAACAGAGCCCCGGTACGAACCAAACCCCAGGAGCACCCTAGGAATGCCTGTTACTTTTGTGGGAAGGAGGGACATTACAAACGTGAGTGCCCTCACCTAAAAAAGGATTTGAAAATTTTCCAAGAGATAGCCCAAGAAGTAGAATAGGGAAGTCATAGGCTCTAGTTTTTAGGGGACAAATACCATCTGGAGCCTGTGATAACCTTAAAAGTAGGTCCCCAGGAGGAGGAATTAGAATTTGTGGTCGATACAGGGGCAGAAAGAAGCTGCCTATTAAACACTCCAAAAGGTTGTAGTGTGAGTAAAGACACTGTAAAGGTGTCGGGGCAAAAGGAGAACATTTTACAGTTCCTGTCATTAAAAATGTGGTGATTGAAGGTGAAACTAGAATTTGGATGGGAGATGTCTTTTTGGTTCCTGAGGGAGGTAGCAACTTATTAGGGAGAGACTTGCAGGTAAAGCTGGGGATAGGGGTCATACCACAAGAAGGAAAGATGACAGCTAAAATTTTAAAACTTCATCAAGAGGATGAGGATAAAATTAACAAAGAAGTTTGTGCTGGAGAAGGAAATAGGGGAGGACTAAACATTGACCCCACTAGGGTCACAATTGCAAGAGAAGAGTGTCCTATACGTGTACGTCAGTACCTTATATCCTTGGAAGAACAAGAAGGTTTTAAGCTGGTAATAGAAGGGCTAATAAAGGATGTGACATTAGAATCTTGCATGTCTCCTCATAATACTCCTATTCTGCCAATAAAAAAGCCTGATGGGAATTATAGATTAGTACAAGACTTAGGGGAAGTTAACAAGAGAACTCAGACCCGTTACCCAGTGGTATCAAATCCCTATACTCTTCTATGTAAGGTTCCACCCCAGCATCAATGGTTTAGTGTGGTGGACCTTAAGGATGCTTTCTGGACTTGTCCATTAGCCGAGGAAAGCCGAAATATCTTTGCCTTTGAGTGGGAGGATCCAGATATTGGGAGAAAGCAGCAACTACGATGGACAAAATTGCTGCAGGGTTTTACTGAGTCTCCAAACCTATTTGGACAAGCTTTATAAACAATATTACAAACTTTCCCCACTCCTCCTGGAATACACATTATACAATATGTGGATGATCTCTTATTATCAGGGGAAGCTGAAGTTGAAATTAGGGAAGCTACTATAAAACTTTTGAATTTTCTTGGAGAAAAAGGACTAAGAGTATCAAAAGGGAAACTGCAATTTGTAGAATCTGAAGTAAAATATCTTGGACACTTAATAAGCAAAGGTAGCTGAAAGCTAAACCCTGAGAGAATTGCAGGAATTTTGTCCCTCCTTGCTCCCTCCTCAAAGAAGGAAGTCAGAAAGCTACTTGGATTATTGGGATATTGTAGGCTATGGATTGAAGGGTATACACAGACAGTAAAATTTTTATATGGAAAATTGACAGAGGGAGATAATATAAAGTGGACCAAGGAAGACGATGATAAATTAGAAGAAGTCAAAACTAGCCTCAGTGCCAGCTTTGAGCTTACCCTCATTAGAAAAACCTTTTCATCTGTATGTGAATGTGGAAAGTGGAGTAGCCCATGGAGTTTTGGTTCAGGAGTGGGGAGGAGTAAAGAGACCAATAGCTTATTTATCAAAGATGTTGGACCCAGTGAGCCATGGACGGCCAGTGTGTATTCAGGCTATAGCAGCTACTGCAATTCTGGTAGAAGAGAGCAGTAAGCTTACTTTTGAAAGTAAACTAATTGTGTGTACACCTCATGCAGTCCAAAATATGTTAAATGAAAAGGCTGAAAAATGGTTAACAGATTCTAAGACTCTAAAATATGAAGCAATCCTGATATACAGTGATGACTTGACATTAGAAGTAAACAAGAGTTTAAATCCAGCTATATTTTTATATGGAGAACCAAAAAGTGACCTAACACATAACTGTTTAGAAATTATTCAATACCAAACTCAAGTACGGGAAGATCTCAAAGAGCAAGCCCTTTCAGAAGGGGAAACAATATATGTGGATGGTTCTTCCAGGTGTCTACAAGGAAAAAGAATGTCAGGGTATGCTTTGGTTGATGGGAAAAATATGCAAACCATTGAAAAAGGAAAATTACCTTCAAACTGATCAGCTCAAACTTGTGAATTATACACTCTAAAAAGAGCACTGGAATATTTGGCATATAAGAAAGGAACTATATATACTGACTCAAGGTATGCTTTTGGAGTAGTACACACTTTTGGAAAAATTTGGGAAGAAAGGGGGTTACTCAATTCAAAAGGAAAGGGATTAATACATGAGGGTCTTATAGGCACTAAAATTGCCTGAGGAAATAGCTGTAGTACATGTCAAAAGACATCAAAAGGGAATGACCTCAGAAATAAGGGGAAATAATCTGGCAGACCAAGAAGCTAAGGATGCAGCAGAGAATGGGATCCAAAGGGTTATGTTAATTCTGACCTCAAATAAGGAAGAATTGGAAACTCCAAAATTCAGTGAAGCAGAAGAAAAAGAATTAAGTAAGATAGGGGGAAAGCCAGAGGAATCAGGGAGATGGAAACTTCCTGATGGGAGACAGTTACTTAATAAGCCACTCACTAGGAGAATATTAGAAAACATGCATCAAAAAACTCATTGGGGTACTCGGGCTTTGTGTGATCACTTTCTAAGGAACTATGGGTGTATTGGGATTTTTGGATTGGCAAAACAAGTAACTGAAAGATATATAATTTGCCAGAAGGTAAATAAAAAGGTAATGAGAAAAACAACATTAGGAGGTTGGGAGTTAGCTCTTCGACCATTTCAAAGTATCCAAGTGGATTTTACTAAACTTCCTCAAGTACAAAGACGGAAGTTTTTATTAGTGATAAGAGACCACCTGACGCATTGGGTGGAGGCTATTCCCACTGTCAGAGCCACAGCCAATGTGGTATGTAAAACCCTTTTAGAACAAATTATTCCCAGGTATGGAATGGTTAATAGGATTAACTCGGAAAGAGGAGCACATTTCATGTCAAAAGTCTTACAGCAAATAGCTCAAGCCTTGGGAATAAAGTGGGAATTACATACCCAGTGGCATCCACAGAGTTCAGGTCAGGTAGAGAGGATGAACCAGACTTTAAAGAGAACCATAACAAAATTAATAATTAAAACCCAAATGTTGTGAGTAAAATGCCTACCTTTGGCTTTATTGAGGGTCCGAACACATCTCAGGTCAGACCTGGGAGTGTCACCTTATGAGATGATGTTTGGGTTACCCTTTCTGACCACTCAACATGAAACAGCCACTTATGATGTAGGGGAAATGAGTGTTAAGAAATATGTCAACACAATTGCAAAAACCCTTGAAAATCTGTGGTTAAAAGGGATAAACCCTCAAACCACACCTTTAGACTTTAAAATCCATAATATCCATCCAGGGGAGTGGGTACTAGTTAAAACATGGAAAGAACAATCTTTAACTCCACAATGGGAAGGTCCTTTTCAGGTATTGCTGACAACTGAGGCTGCAATCTGGACCAGGGAATGAGGGTGGATCCATGCCAGCAGAATCAAAGGACCCATGGAAGAACCAAAGGAATGGACTATAACATCTAAACCGGGTGATACTAAACTGACTCTTAAACGGGGACTGGGTAGTAATGAACTGGGAAAACCCAAATGACCCAAGAAATATACAAAGAAGCACACCTAATTGGGAAATAAGGCCAAGCTTTTATCAGTGGTTTCAAGTTCAGCATGGAAGAGTTCTGAGACACCTCCGATATCCCCCTTGGGGAGGAATACTTCCACTTCAAACAGGAGGATCAGAACTGTTTCGGTCTGAGGGTTCTTATATTCTCGCCTTAGGTTGTGACTTATACACAGGAGGAGTTACTACCTCCATCAGAATTATATTATATACCCTGTCTGATTCATCCCAATACTGGACATGCTAGCTAGGTTAGATGTAAATGTTTAAAATGTGGAAAAAACTGGTATTGTAGTTCACAAAAGCAACGCTCTCATTGTATGAAGTGCCAGGTTGTTGCAGCCACGGAGCCTGTGAGGCCTCCCAGGCGGTCAGTGGCCTGAGATAAGAAAATGCAAGTCACCATGAATGGCCAAAAAGAAATCCCTTGGCGCCCTCGGACCCCTCTTATCTCTTTGTAAGACTATAGGTCACATTGTACCCCAACTCACCCCATTGGTCCACTTTTCAAAACCCCTCTACCCTATATAAACCCCGAATCTTGCCCTGTTAAGTCAGAAGAGCTGTCCCTGTAACCCTTCGAAGAGAACGCCAAAATAAAGGACACCATCTGAGGAACTGCAAACGGCTCTCCTCTCTCTCCCTGTGTCTGCCAGGGCACTTAGCAAGCAAAAGCTGAATCTCACTGCTAAGAGCTGAATCTCACTGCTAAGAGCTGAATTCACTGATAGCTGCTTGCTAAGTTTGCCTGAGGCTGGATACCTTGCCAGAGCATCGGGTTGAGTGGTTCCTAACAGTATCATTCTATCCGGGACTCACTACGGCCAGGATCGGACCATCCTGGAGGTTCCAAAGCCTCCATACCAGGTGAAAAATCTATTCCCCATCCTGGTAGAACTAAGAACAGCTGAAATAGTAGCTTTGCTTTGTAGATGGGAATTACTAGAGCCTGTTGAGTGGGAAACACCGGAGGAACTGTGGGAAATTACAGTTAAGAAGTGTCAAAGAAAATTTGCCTGGAAATTAACAAAAAGGAAGTGACAAGGAAATAAAAGGCAAGACCGGGTGACCACTGTACTTGCCACCAAGAGGATCACATACACCTGCTGTGGGTCGCAACCCCATAGGCATGGGAGGTGGAGGTATAAGCCATACCGGACCTCTGTTATTCCTTTTTCTGTCACTCATTTTTTGTCTCTTCCCTTATGGGATATTGGCAAAGTCATGTCACAGATGCTATTGAAAGCTGTATATGGAGAGACACCGAAGTTCCTTCCTTATTACACACACCCATATCAACAATCACTGTTATAACCCATCCAAATTAAATAATTGCATTCACAATGAGAAAAAATACTAGATTACGGAAAATTTAGGAACCAGTGGTGACATGTTAGGAAGTAAATGTCCAAAAAGGGAAAGATGGATTTGTTTCACATATGCTGTTGGGAGTGAAGTCCAAGACTTAGTAAAAGAGCAACTGGTAAGCAAAAAGACCAAGCCAGCACAGCAATCTAACTCTGTGCAAATTTCACTTCAAGATTTGTATATGAAACTGGACCAGCAATGAGAAAAAGAAGGAGACATCTCGAGATTGGGGAAAAATCTGTTTGTGGAGTTGGGGAAGGAATAAGTAAGGAGCTTAACATAACCAACTGTTGGGTCTGTGGAGGGGCTTTGATGTCAGAGGAGTGGCCATGGAAGGGCAGTAGCTTAGGCTCGGTTGAACTCTTTAAGTAGAACCAGACAAATATAAAAGGGGAAAACCGACCAGAAGGGTGGATTTTAAGTTCAACAGTGATAGGGGAAAAATGTCTCTGGCGCACTGGGAAAAATTTTCTTAATGAAGTGGGAAAGACTCCCTGTAAAGATATAAAGTAAGCAATGGAACTTTTACATGGTAGATCCCAGAGGAACCAACTTGGTATTAGACTCGAAAGAAAATGAAGGAGGGAAATTGTAGATATAATAATAAAGTTAGACTTTTTCAATGTACAGATACAGGAAAAAACCCTTATTTTTTGGATCCCAGATATCCAAATTCTGGGAGAATATAAAACAACAGGAAAATGATTATTGGAAAGCACCAGATGGCTTGTTTTAGATATGTGGAAAGAGGGCATACCCAAGACTCCACTCTAGGTGGAAAGGGAGCTGCACTTTGGGAATTATACAGCCAGGATTCTTTCTTTTACCAGGACCAAATGGAGATCAATTAGGGATACCAGTTTATGAGAACTTAAAAAGAAATAAGAGGGATTTGATTGGAGGATTCCAAAAATGGGGGGGATGAAGAATGGCCCCCTGAAGGCATATTAGAAACATATGGGCCAGCCACCTGGGCACAGGATGGGAGTTGGGGATATCGGACCCCAATTTAAATGCTGAACCGCATCATAAGTCTCCAGGTTGTTGTAGAAATAATAACAAACAAAACTGGTCAGGCATTGGAATTAATATCAAGTCAACAACGCCAAACAAGAGCTGCAGTATATCAAAATAGGTTGACTTTAGATTATTTACTAGCTGAAGAAGGGGGTGTTTGTGGAAAATTTAATACATCAGATTGTTGTTTGAAAATAGATGACAATAGGGATGCTGTTCTAGATATAGTCAATGATATCAGAAAAATAGCTCACATACCAGTTCAAAGGTGGGAATCGATGCTAAAAGCTAGCTGGTGGGATAACCTATTGGGAATAGAATGGTGGAAAAAGCTAGGATTTTTTCTCGTGTGCTACTGCTGGCCTGATATTTCTTCTTTGTTTAATTTCTTGTTTTATTTGGCTGATCACAAGCGTAGTTCAAGGCATGCAAGTGGTAACAATGCCTATGGACTGAAAATTGGCTACAACTGGAACAGCACAAAAGATCATGGTATTAAAGAAACAAAATAATATAGAAGACCCCTTTGACGAAGCAAAATTGATCTAGGGGGGAAAAAAATGATGAGCGAATTATGGAGGCTAGAAAACAAGGAATATGGCTCAAGACAAATGAATTATAAAAAAAAAAGAGGGGGGTTATTGTTGTAAATGCATTGTATATAGTTGGCTTTTCACAAATATTAAAATGAATATTGTATGTATAATGTAAGAAGATTGTACTGTATTTTCTTTTATTAATAGAAGTTAGAAATGTGATGAATATATATATATTTTTATGATTGTAACATAGTGTTAGAAGTAAAAGACTCGCCAGACCAGAAGAAAGAGGTGTTATCCTTCATTCCTGCATGAACATTGCTGACCAAAAAGCTATTGAGCTTCTGTTATCAAGTATCTTGTCCAAATAAAGATGACTAGAACCCCAGGAGAAGAATTTATGGGACCTGTGCTACCAGATGGAATGGAGCCACCCGCAGACAAGTCGACCAGATAAAATGGTTGGGGGGAGTTGAAACGAAACAAAGAAATTCACACTCAAAAGGAATGTTTGAATTATGCATGTGAACTTCTAAATATGCAACAGGCTGATACTTTTAAGGAACAAACTTTTTGTTAGCAAGTGTGTGCTGGCTGGTTCTGTGCCAGGCACCCTCAGCCGAGAAAATGTATTTTGCTTTTGTCTCTCCTAATTGTCTATTTTATTTTTATTTTTTCATTAAACTTCTAAATTTTTCTAAGAAACTGAACCTCGTTTTTCACACCCGTGAGACAGGCTTTTTGGTGACAGGTGAGGAAGTATTTCTTTTTGTTAATCTGGGGGAGAAGGAACTAAAGATTTCCTTCAGTGTAAATTTCCAGTGTTTTATCAACATGCTGTCACAATAACCAATAACAAATAAATACTCCATTTCTGTAATTGCTTCATGCATTCACCTGTATTGACTGAAACTGATAGAGGATTTGCTTTATCTCCCAAGTCCTCGTTCCATGTAAAACATAGTTAGTTAATAAAATATGCATGCACTTTAAAATGTGAGACATCATTGTAATCTTCATACCGAAAGGAGAACTTCTGTGTTTCCTATTTGACATAATTTAAAAACTGATTTCAGGTATTTAAATAATAATTTTACTTTTCACAAAATCATAGAATGGTTTGGATTGGGACCTTAAAAACCATCTGTGTTCCAATCCCCATGCCAAGGGCACATGGGCACCTTCCATCTTCTCCAAGCAGTGTCCAACCTGGTCTTGAACACTTCCTGGGATGGGGCATCCAGTTACTTCTGGCAACCTCTGTGTTGGCGGTTAGGTTTGTTCCTTTTTTACTTAGAGAATTTTTCTGAAGCCAGGGGACCGAATTTACATGGGAGACTGGACAGAGAAATGCACGATCCAACCAATATGGCTAATTTCATGCATTCTGGTTTATTGTCTCAAGATGGTGGGTTAAATACAGTTTCAGATAGTTTACAGTTACAGGTGCTCTCTAATTGGTATTCAGACAGAAAAGAATGCAAACAATCGCAACTTTAAGGCAGCCACCGTGAAATTGCCATAACTACACTAATTAGCACTAAGCATACCTTAATCTAATTTCCTGCTGTGCCACAGGCTTACCTACTACCACTCAGGCCCAAATCTGAGGCCTAGCTTGGGATAGCTCAGGCCCAATCCAAAAGTAAATCGTGCCCTTGCTCCCTAAGAAACTCTTCTACATTTTTTCCCATAAGTTGCTAGGAGACTAACTACTGGGTGCTTATGGGTGCTTGACCAAAACAAAGAGGTGGCCAAAAGTCGGGAGGGGGAGTTTTGGGGCAGGTAAAGGACAGGGCTGGGGGGCAGTTGTTCTCTCTTGCTCTCGGCATCGGAGAGAGGACGGCGAGGCTGCTGCTTGTTGCGGGAGGAGTTCGCTGTGACCACCGGGTCAGTTCCTGAGAAAATCTACCATCTGCTCGTGTGCCCCGGAACTCTGAGCTGCCTCCTTCTGCCGTGCTGGAGCTGGGCTGGCCCTGTCCCACCGCCGCCGTTTTCTTTCTTTCTTCTTGCCATCAAATCTAATTTTCTGTACAGAACTAGTGAAAATGCCTCCTCATAGAGCTGGTATGAAGAGAAGTTGGCTGAACAATGCTTTTGTTATAAATGCATAGTATATAGTTGGCTTTTCGCAAATATTAAATTGAATACTGTATGTAGAATGTGGGAAGATTGTACTGTATTTTCTTTTATTAATAGAATTTAGAAATGTGATTGTAACTTAGAAGACTGGGGTCTTTTGTTTTCCTGCATGAAGATTGCTGACCAAGAAAGCAAGTAAACTTCTGTTATCAAGTATCTTGTTCAAATGAAAATGACCAAAGCCCCAAGAGAAGAATTTATGGACCTGTGTTACGAGGACAGATCTGCCGGATGGAATGGCTGGTGGGGAGTTGGAACTAAACAAAAGAATTCACACTCAAAAGGAATGTTTGAATCATGCATGTGAATTTTTAAATATGCAACAGGGTCATGTATTTAAAGAAAAAACTCTGTTAGACGGTGTGCTGGCTGGTTCTGTGCCAGGCACCCTCGGCCGAGAAAATGTATTTTGCTTTTATCTCTCCTAATTGTCTATTTTATTTATTTTTTTATTAAACTTCTAAATTTTTTCAAGAAAGTGAACTTTGTTTTTCACACTTTGTTACTGAAAATATGGGACCTGTGGGTTGTACCTTGTGCTGAATGCTGAAGTCAAAAATCCTACAGGCTGGTTTTAAAGCAGAAATACACTAGATTCATTATTAAATCAGTCCATCTGCCTGAAATACAATACAGCAATTATAATATAAAGCCCTATCTTCTTAATCCAGGGATTCCAGGCAATGCACAGAAATGCCTCACCTTTCATAAAACCCCTTACGTAACTTTTACCAGAAGCATTCAATACTGAACTTTTTTTTGTTTAACTGAAACAGCAGGAAGTAAGAGCTAATAAAGGTGATTAAGGGCAGGTGAAGTCCAGGTGAAAGAATATCTGAATTTTACAAAGCAGTTAACAGTATGAGTTTTCCTGGCTGGAAATAAGATATGACTCACTTGTTTTGATTCATCCTGGAGTAGATCTTTGTGACAGGTGTTGAACATGTAAGATGAGGGAGATTAGTGACATTTTCTGTTGCAATGCATTCCCACACCCAAGCAAATGATTCTATATAAGGAAGAGTTTTAGTTTACCTTTAAACATATAAGGAAGCCAAATTAGAAAGTTCTGTGCTCTTTTCATCAGTATTGGCCCAGAGCCAGCATGAGAGCACCTGAAACTCGGTGGCGAAAGTAAAACCACAACTAATAATAGTTGTTAGAGTGGTATGTATTTAATCGGCCGAGATGCGTGGGGAATAACTTAGCCACATACCTACCCGATGGTGTTTCCTTCTATTATTCCCCGGGGTTTTACATATGCATAATCCGCCTCATACATATTCATTCCCTGCCCCCACCCATCCTCGCCTCGTATGGTAATTAACCCCACGCCCATCTGGGCATGCTCAGTTTGTTGTGGTGGTCTTCTGGGGGTCCCGGGGGATGAAGGAACGGAGTCTTCTTCAATGAACTCTTCACCTTTATCTCTCCTGTGCGGCTTCTGGCTCTCTTTGGCATAGTTTCAAGGAAATATTCAGTTTATGCTAGCTAAGGGTCTGTGTCCTCCCTCTTTATCTGCATTCTTGGCCTTGTCCCGGGATGTTTGCAATTTTCTCTTCACTATCACCAAGAAGTCCTAGATGCTTGTAACATGCAAAAGGTTAACAGACACAGCGTTCGGCATCCACTAAATGCCTTCTAAAATGGATTTAATATATATTCCAAAGCACTCTTTGAAATACATCCTAACACCTAGAGGCCTACTATAAAGGATCATCTGAAATTCTCACATCTCTGTGTCAGCACCTATTGGGTTTTAGAAATGTACCTCAAAGTCTGTTGCCAATTTCATTGGGCAAGGTGCCAAAAAGCCCACCTGGACCATCAAATATAAAAAAGACTGCACAGAGGGGCTCAATTGCTTTTTTGGACTGCTTAGCCAGTGCTCTCTGCACTCTGTTCAACTTATATTTCTTTGTTTGATGATGTTTATTATTTTTGTCCTTATTAAAACCTTTTGTTTTACAAAGCATGTCCAGAGAAGTTGTCTCGCTATTATTAAGCCACTCTGAGAAGTTGCAGGCCAACCCTCAGACTTGATAAATCTTCACGTAGCTTATTCCATTCTGGCCACGTGCAAGATTTTATCAGTTCTCTGCATTTAATAGGTCGTCGTGTCCTACCTGGTTAAGATACAGCCTGATAAGCTGCCTGGTATGGTTCTTTTTGCATAGTCATTGCTGCCAGTCACTGTTGAAGGAAGGGTTCAAGTTGTAATGAACAGACTAAAAAGGAAGCTAAAACTCATCCATTTTCTTCAGCACTTTGGAAGGAAGTAAAATCCATGTCTGGTGCTTTATGAGCAGCTTTTGTGACACGCTGCTTCTTTTTCTTTCACAAGAAATTCTCTGTTTTCCCTGAAAAAGTAACAGTCTTACCAAAGTGTCATACCTCCTCCCCAAGAAGTATTAACAATGAGCTTTGTCTTGTGTTACTGCCAGTTTTCTGCATCATTTTTGTTACTATTTTTCTTCATGATGCATAACGTTTTGATATACAGATTAATACTTAAAATACTGTTAGTTCCTTGGGAGACGTTATGGAGTAACATAAGAGTCAGGTGGTTGGGTCCACTGAAGGGTAGGTTACAGCCTTCCAAAGCTCCAGCTTTTGCTCAGTATTAACAATTACTTGGGGTTTTTTTTTCTGCCTAACACTGTTTTTGCAATAGAGCATATTCTCTATCTAATATTCTGTTAAAGTTTTACTAGTGAACTGCATTTACAAGCATTCTATTAGAACATATTTTACTCAATCTATGCATTGGATAATATGACACATTGGAGAAAGACAATATAAAACTTGAAACATTAGGGGAGTATTAAATATAACATTTGGTTGCAGTAAATAAAAACAAACACCACTATTATGCAAGAGTATTTTATTTTCTGCCTTAAACAAACAAAAGCACATTTCCAATTTGAGGTAAACCATTAGTAGTAGTTTGCAAAGAGTATAAATGTCTCTAAAAATAAAATAGCAACACAAAGGTCATGACAAGGTCTACACGTGTCTCTAGACCTTCGTTAGGTAGTTCATACAGTACCACTTTACCCAAGCTCTCTGGCTCTAACAACCTTGCTCTTCATTGGAAGGCCCAGTGCAACCAAAGGAAAATCCCAGGACAGTGTTGAGACTGAGGGAGAGTCAGTTGTTCTCACCACAGATGGTCTCAGGCACTTTAATATGTTGTGTCAACTTATTTATGGAAACTGTTGTTGTGCAACACACTCTACTTCCGAACACTTTTGCCTAGTTTACACCTTCCCACTCAGGACTCAGTTCATCATTTTGGTCATGTTGCCAAATGGAAACAACCAGACAGCCAAGCCAGAGAAATGAAATAGAGGGAACTACACCATACAGGCACCCTAGATGTTCTGCACTAGCAGAATCACCTGGACAAGTTCACAAGTGATCAGCAAATCATTAGTTATCTTGGAATTTATAAGAAAGTTTTAGAGAAGTATTTTGGATGATGAACATTTACATTTTTCCTTGGTCATATCTATTTACCCAGCCCTCTCTGGTTGGAGGGAGGTCACTTAGAAAAAAACCTAGTAATTAAGCATAGAGGTAAGCCAAGAGAGCAAATAAGTAAAAAGCAACTCAAAGGTCAGGTCCACAGGTTATCCATATCCATTGCTAGTTAGGCATGAGATTGTGCCATTTCTTTTAATGGCAACATTCCAAACCAACAAAGGCCTCAATGCAGAAACAACTTACGTTGTTTTATTTTGTATGTAACATGTAAGTCATGTTGACCAGTAATGTTTTTCTGCTAGGTAAAAAAGTACATCTACAAGAGCACTTGCTAATCATGTCATACCAGCAACTACTTGTTTTTTAGGTCTAGGAATCAAAAGCAGCTGATCTTCCATGTTTAATATAATTCCATTAACTTTCACAGGAGCGCTTTTACTAAGAAGAAAATAGAATGAACAATAGTCAAGTCACACTCCATGGTGTACCTTTAGGGATGCCTAGTTCCACTCATTATCTAAACTTTTTTAACACTATAGATGTGCTTTAGAAGTGAAAATAGAATTTTAGTCTGTGCAGAATTATGCATGTTGAATACATCAAGCATTCATCAGTCTTTATTAAATATTTAAAAGTGATTTAACCTCTCAAAAATTCTTGATCTTTTTTAAAAGCAGTTAGTGTTTCATCTGTAAGTCGCTAATGCAATGCCTTGAAAGCCAAAATCTCTTATGTAATAATGAATTACACCACACAACAAATGAGTATGATGCTTTGTGGACAAACAAAATATAGTCCCTTTTCTAAAGGAATTACAACCCAGTGGCCAGATCCTGCAGAAGCTAACACAAAAGAAGATTTAGTGGTGTTTGTGCTACATGAAGTTATCCATGTAACACATGTGTGTTATGTGAAGTCATTCATGTGCTTGTGTCCTCAGTGCTAGGTTGGTAATGAAAAACTTGATTTCAACCTACTTTGCACTATACGGTGATAGCAGAAAAATAGTCCTTTATTGCCAAAATTGCAGTTTACTTTTGCACAGACATTTGCCATGCATACTTCTTATTATGTGGGTTTAAAGGAAGACAGATCAAAGACCTTCAGAAGCTTCCCACTGAATTTGAAAAGGAAATCTTTGAAAAGAAACCATTCA
The DNA here is from genome assembly GCA_910950805.1 of Acrocephalus scirpaceus scirpaceus. Taxonomy (NCBI): domain Eukaryota; kingdom Metazoa; phylum Chordata; class Aves; order Passeriformes; family Sylviidae; genus Acrocephalus; species Acrocephalus scirpaceus. Next base: position 1,107,350 of record CAJVGK010000019.1, on the reverse strand, counting down.
CTGTACCTCTGGACCTTTTGTAAGCCTTGCTGCTGCTGCACCTTGTGAAACAGAAGTGGAATGTTACAAATGATCCTTTATGGTTCAAAAATAGATTGTTCCTCATTGCAATATCTACTCTTTCTTTGCATCCTGGGCATCTTTTTCATCTTCATCAGAGTACACAGTGGGTTCCTCCCCCTCCTTCAGCAGCTTACCAACATGATGATACTTAACTGGGGAAAAAAAAAAAATCCAAGTAATTTTTCTGCCCTGAAGAGACACCTTTTAAAACTCCTCCAACTGTTTTCTGAATGAACAGAATGGCTATATTTTAATAAAAAAGCTCTGAGCAACTTGTTCCAAACACTGGGGGAAAGGAGAAAAGCTAAAATCAACTACTACCTGAACTACTATGTAAGAATAGTTGTCGTAAGAATCATGTTAAGTGAATGTAACTCTCGTTTTATTGCCTAAAACAAAAGACGAATAAACACAAACTGATGGACTCACTCAGCCAAAGAAACAGAATACTAGATTATTTTTCTTGCCAATGCCAAAGCTGGTCTTTCAACCAAAGGCATTGTTAGACTATTTACATCTATTAAACACATGCACATACATATGCGTACACATATGCACAACTTGGAGGGGGTTTTACTTTTTGTAATGTGTATTAAGAATATTCAGTAGGACAGAAGGGAGATTCTTTCTCCCAAAGATAAAGATGGATCTGTTATCCGATTATGTGATTAAGCCTCTGATTTATTTTATATCTCCTTCTGAGCATGTAAAAATGCCAAGATCATATACATGTAGGGACTGAGAGCTATACTATGTTGCCTATCTGTCAACTTCAACAAAGCAAAAGAAGCCCCTGATTACAGGTATTTCAGACTAGCAATGTTGTTATAACAATTTAAAGCAGCTATTTGCCATATTTAATAGGAACACAGTAATAGAAAGAGTGGAGTTCACTGTCAGTCTTAATGCTGAACACTTGTAAAGGTAGATTTTAACACTAGTTCAAGTCAGATATTTGATAGTTATGGTTTCTGTGACAAGCTTGTTAGCATAATAAAACAGCCATTCAGTGTGGCATGATTAACCGTCTTAATTAAAACAGGAAGAAGGCCAAAATAGTAGGGGCACATCAGGTCAGGACTGAGATTTCTAATGACATCATGAGGAGAAAACTCCATTGTAGCTGGTTATAGGAAATCTTTCAACACTAGATTTAAAAAGAAAACACATTTTATTTCCACTATACTAGTTATCGGTGTATGCAATTTCCATCATTTATATATATGATGCTTCCAGCTGGTTACAGCCTTTTAACTCTTGCTTCCCCTATTACCAGTTAACTACTTCTTTGTAAATAGGTTTAAAATTGCTTACAAGTGAATTGTGACTCCCAGTCCCTCAAGGTCTCTTGCTGTGTAGCGCTGAGATCAGAGAGGTCATCATATGTATCCCTCAGTGCCTCCTTATCCAGGCAGAAAGTGGCAAGACCTCGGGATGCATCTCTTCCAGCAAAGATCCCATATGGGCCCTCTTTAAAATAAAAACATAAGCAGCATTATTGCAGAGGTAATGGATACTACGTTATCTTCATGGATCAGAGTCCCCAAACTAAAATAGATGATGTGTTTCTACCCTGAGCCATGCATCAGGTGCCTCAAGCTTCTGAAATGCTCTTAAAGTTTTATTCTAATTGGTAATAAGAGAAAACAGAGGAAGAGGACAAGAAACAAAGTCATGGAGAAAGATACTGAGGTTTGCTGAAACATCAGGACAACGAACCACACAATGGTGCATGGCACATACAAACAGGGTACGGATAAGCATACAGACTGGGACACACATCCTTAGAATAAGGAACAAGGGAAGGATTTCTATATCTGGGGTGAAATGAAAGTTTTCTAACAGATATTCCTGACTTGAGATGAAAGGATGGCGTGACAGAAAATATAGTAGAACTACTAGAAATTATCAAGTTGGAGGAAACATCTATTAAAACAAAATGCAAGATGAACTCAAATGATCAAAACATGCAACTCACAGCAGAACAGAGACATCAAGATAAACTCTTGCTAAACTTCATTAATGATTAACTTGCTTGCATGACAAGCCAAAAATTGAGATACTGCACATTCAAGTAGACATTCAAAGTTCTGCTAAAGGAGCTTAAAGAAGTTAGGTGTGAACTTTGGTTATTGTAGACCACATGCCAACTTCCAGAGTGTGCTTTTTCCTAAATTAATCAAAAGAATCTTACTTTTCAATTAAAATGAAAATCAAACTAGCCAGACATTGTGGTGAACCATTCAGCAATTACCAAATCAGATGCAACACGCAGGTTTTACTGTCATCAAAGAAGGCAGCATTTAAAGCTTGGACCTTATGTCAAGCAGGTTTTAGTTTGCACAAATACAAAGCTGCACATCTAACTCACTGTACATATCATCCTGACTGTTGCAGAATGGAAAGTTATAGCCTGGCATCATTCAGTGACAGTCTCGTCTATGTTTGGCCCAAAAGAAATAATATAATGCTTTCAAAAACATGGTGTCTCCTGCATTTTTCTCCTTGTCTCTACGTACCACTGGCAGCTCACTACTGCAGCTACCGGGCTGTCTGGACAGCTCGGGAATGGTTATGCCAGGCAGATCCTGGTACAAATCAGCAAGCCTCAGTGAGCCGTTTTAACAGGCAGCCTCTGATAAAAATAAAACCCCCTGCCCTCGTGTAGGTGATAAAACTCTTTCACCTGGGTGCACACACTCCCATCCACCTCATCACTGGCTGCTCTTTGAGTACAGGTTGTTCAATCATTGCACGTTTGAACTATGCTCCTGGTAGAAAGCTGGTTTAGTCTAAACTGCCAAGTATTTAGTATAAGTATTATGCAATAGAGTGATACCCACTAAAAGTTGGGAATGGAATGTCAACACTGAGGTAACTCAGTGCTGCCTGCCATCAGGCAAAGGCAACCCAGGCCGACAAAGCCGCCCAACCCCTTACGGTACCTGTAGCCTGCCATAGCAAAACACCGAGAATAATGAAACAAAGTGAACTGGCAAAGCCGGAGTTTCTACAACACCGACTCTGGTGCCCGGGCGGCAGCAGTCACGCTGCCCACTGGCTCACGGGCACGCAGCGCTCCCAGCGCTGCAGGGCGCGCAGCCTTCCCGGCCCTTTCCAAACCTCCGCATCGGGACCAGGGCCGGGATGGGGTCAGGCAGGAGCGCTGATCCCCGCCGAAGGAAGGCGCTCCCGGCCAGCACCGGCCCTGACCCGCCCCGCGCTCCCCTCGGCCGGTGGCCCCGGGCACAACGCGCGGAGTGCCCGGGCTGGGCCCGTCCGGCAGCCCCCGCCCGCCCCCGCCCTCACCGGGCCCGTAGAACTTCCTGGCGCGGGTCACGTCGAAGACTTTGCCGTTGACGGCCATGAGGATGCGCGGGTCGCTCACGCCGTCGAAGGGCCGCAGCTGCTCCAGCGTGAAGTCGCGGCGCTTCATCTTGGGCAGCGGCGGCGGGTCCGCCTCGCCCGCGGGTGCCGCGGGCCGCTCGCCCCGCAGGATCTGGTAGAGCAGGAAGAGGCAGAGGCCCAGCAGGCTCAGGTTGAGCGGGGAGCCCACGATCTCCAGCAGCAGCCCGCCGCCCTCGCCCGCCGCCCCCTCCTCGCTAGCCACCGCCACCTCCTCGCGGGCCATGGCGCCGGACTGTGCGGCGGCTCCGCGGGCTCCGAGCGCGCAGCGGCGGTACGGAGCACACCCCGCCCGGTGGGGCGGGCCCAGGGGCGGTGGCGGCGGCAGGAAGGGAGGGGCGGTGGGCGCGGCGGGGCTGAGGCGCCGGCGCGGGGCCGCCCCCAGGCCGGGCGGGCTCGGCGGCTCCGCGCCTGCCGCCGGCGCTAGGTGGTGGTGCGGGTCCGGCCATGGTCCGCAGCGAGGCGGCCACAGGTCGGGTTAGGCCAGGCCGGTGCGGCGCTCCGTGGCACACGGTTCCACAGAAATTCTGGAAAAAATAACCTCGGGGTGGCGTTAGACCCGTGTCAGGGCTGCCGCGATGGGCTGTGCGAACCAGCCGGGCCCTGCTGTATGAAGGATGGAGCCAGGCTCAGCTCCGTTGTGCCAAACACCGAGACAAGAGGCAACGGGCAGAAACTGATGCACAGTCACCTGAACAAAAGTTCAAGTTCCACCTGAACACGAAGAAGAACTTCTTTACTGTGGGGTGACTACACAATGGAACTGTCCGTTCTGAGAGTTCGTGGACTGTGTCTCACTGGAGAGATTCAGGAACCATTTGGATGCAATTCTATGCCTCTGGGCTGACCCTGCCTGAGCAGGGAGGTTGGACCACACGACCCACTGTGGTCCCTTCCAGCGTGACACATTCTGTGATTCCCTGCACTCGCTCCAGCTGTGCTAGTGCACATCTTCGTTTTCTTGGCAAGGCAGTGGCTTTTCCGAGTACTCTAGAAATGTTGTCAAACTTAACATAGAAGAAAAGGAAATAAATTCCTTTAATAATGCCAAATTCCTGGGGTTTTCTCAGTCAGATATTACCTCCAGGCCCCACAAAACTACAGAAGCAGCAACCACAATATACTAATATAACATGAAAAGGAAAATTGTCCTGTCACAGAGTTCTGTATTCATGTTTTTCTTAGTGAAGGCTTTGGTGAATTAAAACTTAAGCTGAAGGAAACACTAACTTGGGTATATCTACTTGGTATAGTGTTTATATGGTGGAGCAAATGGAGCCGCAAATACAGGTAGAATATGACTGGTGACATCTGCTCCTTGGTATCGAGTGTGAGAAAGCAGAAGTGATGTTTTGGATCTGACTAGTTGCCTCTGCAAATTGTGTCCTTAAGAAACACCAACCAATGCCCTGCCAGACTGTAGTCATTCCCTTTACACAAGTCAGTACCTCAGGGTACAGGTAGAGAAGAAATGCAGTGTACCAGCCTTGATCATAGAATCATTAAGTGTGGAAGAAACCTCTGAGATCATGAAGTCCAACTGTTAATGTGATCTTACATTATAGCTTGGCAGATGGTTCATGTCACTGCTTCAGGGGAAGCAGGCAGCTGTTACTGAACCTAGCAGTGGGACATGTAGTTACAGAAAACTGAAAGAAGGGCATTTTGTTTACTTTCTAATTCTCAGTGTTAGAAAATTTTTTAACTGTGGGTCACTGCAGGTATGGAAAAAGTTTTTTCTTTTGGGACACACGCAAGAGATATACATACTTTGAGAACTAAGATGTTTAGACATGTTGGCTCTTGGCAGGGAGGGTGTTTGGTCCCAGCTCCTTTGGGAAGCTCCTTGTTTTATTGATCAACACTTGAACTTAGATCTCTCCTGTCATGGTATGCACTGACTTTTGCTTCCACCTGCTGTGTAACTTGAAAAACTCCTTCCTTCATTGATAACTGAGATTTGTACTTGTTAATAAGGTAGCTCTGCATTTTGACCCTATTTTGGATACCAGAGAAATCTCTAAGACTTCAGAATTATTAAAACTGGGAGCTGTATTACCTAGTTAATTCTGCTCAGTGTAGACATGACACTGTTACACTTAATTGTGTTGATATTACATTGTAAAGGAATAGATGTAGAAAAAACCCAGAAATTTGGAGGATATTTTACATTTTTTTTCAACAGTGAGGAAAAAACTCCAAGACTCCAAAACAGCCCCAACCCTGAATTTGGCCTTGAACCAGACACTAAGTCAGGGAAATGAAGCTTTGTTTATGCCTAGTATCCAAGAGAAATGATTCAAGAACAGTTCATTCTTAGATTAAGAAGGGCCATGAAACATTGCCAAGATTGATAGAATCTCAAGTTATTTGTCAGGTGTGTGCTGGTACTGGAAGTTACGGTGACCCAACTTTTCAGCTCTTTAGAAAAAAATTGTATGTCTTAGAATGCATCTTAAGCAAAAAATAAGGACAGCTATTTAGAGATAAAAGGATATGAATAAAATTATAATACATCAGTTGGAAATACCTAAATTCATGAACCTTTTTTTATACATTTCCCTCTAGCAAGCCTACTTGGCAGTTCCTTTTAACAGAACTGAGGTTCTAATCAGAGAGGTGTGGCAATACAGCTTGGAAGCAGGACTCAAAGTACTGCTGAACTCATTACAGAAGTAGATGTGCTAGAGGGCTACAAGCCCTAGCAAGTCAAGGCAAGACCCTGATAGAGGAAGAGATCAAAGTGTGTGCATGTATGCTTGTGTGCAAGACAGTATGAATCGATTTCCCTCTGCCTGCTGGAAAGTGGCTCCCAGCTAGTCCTGGCTGCCCTGGCTGGGAATCGTTTCAGCTCCGGTTAGGCAGTTGCAGGCGGACTGGCAATCATCCCCCGGTGGGTCAGGAGATACATGAGAGCTGTTGGTGAGGCTACAACGAAGGCAGGAAAACGAGACTTCGTGGCTGTGCTACAGGTTGGCTTTTATTGTCCCTCTGCACCTGCTCAGCATGATGACGAACCACGAAGTGAGGAAGAGGGGCGTGGTGATTATAAGGTACCAGAAAAAGGGGCGTACACAAGAGGGAAAACCAATCAGGGGAGTGGGGATGGCACACAGACAGCGAATAGAAAACGAGGGGTGGGGGATTTCCCAGCCTGTTCCAATCAGGGACTGACTTCTTCCGATCTTTCCAGAAAGAGGGGAGAGTCCTTCCCGGAGATGGACAGGCACAGGGAGATGAATACATTTGACTGACAGCAGCAGGTGGCTGCACAAACAAGTGCAGGGACAAACCATTAGGGGAAAGGAATAGGGAGAACATGGACTGTACCATTACAGAACTCAGTTAACATTAACAATAAATAAAAAAAATAGAAAACGCGCCGCTACAACAGTACAAGCCTGTACAAGTTTGTACTAGCCCATAGTTAAGCAATGTTACTAAGAAACAGATATGGTTGTTATGCTTAAAAAGTATATAAACCAGCAGTGTGTTCAATAAAATTGGCTTCATGATGCAAACCATGAGGACCCCATCTCTTCAGTCATGCAACAATTGGTGCCCTCTGTGAGGATAGCGATGTTTGCCTAGCTGAGTGGCAGTCGGCAAGCCCTGCAGGACTAAGTGCCCCTGAAAGGAAGGGGGAAGTCGGCCGGCAATGATGAAATCCCTCTGGAAAGGAGGTGAGCTTCAGGGGACAATGGGGCATGGGATGTCTGCCCAGAAAAGAGACGTTTTTGAACTTATGACCAAGCTGTTACAACAGCATGGCAAATCCTTACCTTCACATGATTTAAAAACTCTATTGAAATGGACAGCAGTTCAGTTACTGGGAGTTACTGAGTCCACAATCTTTAGGACAGATTTGTGGGACCAGGTGGGAGTGAAACTGTGGCACTGTGCAATGAAGGGGAACAAAACAGTTGCAGAAATGCTCCCCTCCTGGTGGGTGATTTTTGAGGTCCTGAAAGCCCAAGAAAACTCCCATGCTAAAGATAAAAGGGATGCCTCCTGCCTTCCCTTTGCAGCAGAGCCTCAGAGTTCTTTATGATCTGGAAAGACTGCGTCCCTCTCTACACAGCCCATGGCCCCCCCCCTTACGAGTGAGAGAGAGAGGGGCCCCTCTCGATCTGTAGGGACATTTGCTGCTGGCTGCTGCCCGAATGACTGCAACGGTGACGGAGAGTACCCCATTGACCCTGGACCTGCTGACCCTGAAAAAGAACCAGATCTTTGCCCCCCCGCATGGTGCCTGCCAGGAGCCACGGCTATGACTGCTGCTGCTGCTGCAGGGGGTGCACCCCCCTGCCTGGGGCCAGCCAGCACAGCCATAGCCTGCACAGCATGCTGAAGCTATAGCACATCAAAATACCAACTAATGCTATGTACTGACTGAAACTCTATTAAAATTTAACCTGTGATTTATGATTTTTAACAAGATTGTCACTGAAAAAATTCAAAGGTGTTTGTGTGGATGTGGTGTTTTCCTACATATTAGCAACACAGCAAGACTGCATGATTTATTTAGAGTAATTGGCTAAGTTATAAATTTAACATTCTTTTGCTCACATTCAAAACAAACTTTGAACCTTATTTGTAGTAGTTATTTAAGACTTAGCTATAATTAGTATATAAAACTCTATTGTTAGCTTTACCAGTTATTTGCTTTTTACTTCATAGTTTTAACAAAGTAATTTTATTGTGAATTTTTTAGTATAGCTATTTAGTGATTCAGATATAATTATTTTTCCTTGCCATATTTAAATTAAAATTAGACTTAATATCAAAATAGTTTAAGTATATTGATGGACCACAAATACAAGAAATAATAGCTTATTTTTTAGAATAATTTGAACCCCTAACTTTTTAACTGTTTATATGCAAGTGTCAGTTTTACACACCCACTAACCTAACCAAGTTACTTGTGTAAAACTTATGGCACTATTATATAACTAAATTCTTATTGTTTTAGCCTTCAATATTTATATCCCATTACTTTTTTAAGGCCAAACTCAAATCTACTGTATAGGCAATCTTAAAAAGTTGCAGCAGTTGAATCCCTTTGATAAATCCATGTTGCTGCTATTTTAGTACAATTGTTTATTTGCATGTTTTTTATCTTAACGTTTAACTGTTGTATGACAAATTTTTAGTAACTTTTTTCTAATGACAGAGTTTACAAAAGTTATTTTTTGTTAAGATTAATTTTTGTTTAGTCTTAATAATGTTAACTTTAAGTTTTTTTAGGCATATTTTCTGTTATGTTTTAGTGAAGCAAAGTTTTAGTACATTTGATTTTTAGTTTTTTTTGAAATATACTTGTTTAAATTATAAGATATAATTCTTTAGCTATGCAAATGAATAACATAAAGCCTAAATAAATTTCTGTTAAAATGTACTCATTTAAATTATGAGATACAACTATTTTCTATAAGAATATAAGAATAATACAAGAATAATATAAGTATAAAAGAATAATATAAGTATATATAAGTATATATAATAAGTATAAGACTATAAGACATAATAATTTTTACTGTTTTATTTTTCATAGGTAGCACTGAAGAATGAGTAACAATTCCATATTATGGTTGTTATTAGTTGTAAGCTGTTTAATGCCCTTTTTTGCTTTATTATTACTTAGCTAAAGATAAATGATAAAGCTGATTGCTTTACAAACCTTTACATACTATTATATAACTATCTACAAGACGTATTATTTTAAGAAAATTTCCTAACTATTATTACTAAAAGGCTTGTGTTGCATGAGCCTGTCTAAACACTCTGTCCTAGGTTAAAATGTAAGATGTGCCCAAAGTATGTATTCTATCACCATCTTCATGAGCTGTTGAAACCAGGTAGGGCAGTGTTTCCCTTCTCTTCTGTTAATGGGCCCATCAATGCCTTGCCCCATGACTCATAGATAACTCCCTCCGGGAGCTATCTCTGTTTAATGGGCCATCAAGGACCCACTGCATGACTCATAGAATGAGATCATCCCATTGTGAGATGCTCCGCCCAGGGGGAGGAGCCAAGCATTCCCACCTGGATATAATCTGGGACATCACAGGGAGCCTTTACCCCACTGGATTAGCAGAGGACAAGAGTTACCAGACCTTTCTACAGGATCACTGCTTCAACAAGACCATTTCATCTGGACTGCTACTACCAACCTAACTAACAGGGTGTCAGGTTGTATTCTGACTCTGTCAGTGTTTTTTTGTACTATTGCATTTATTTTATTTTACTTGATTTTACTTTATTTTACTTTTTTTCTTTTCCTCCTATTAAATTGTATTTCTGACCTGGAGTCTGTCACTGGTTTTGTTTTCAAACCAGCACACACTCTCAATTTATTCGCACTAGAATACAACAGATTTCCTTCTCCATTTTATAGATGTTTTGGGTTGACCTCTATCCCATATATCGTGGACTGTGGTGTCTGGTGGCTGTTTTCCTCCCCCCGTGGGCGGGGACTGCGGCTGCTGGCTTGCTCTTGCTGGCTGGCTCTCTGGCTTGGCTGCTAGCTTTTGCCGCTTGCTGCTGCTTGCTTGGCCGCTTGCTTTCGCCGCCTTTGCTGGTTTTTTCTTCTTCCTTTTCTTTTCTCCTCCCCCCTTCCCAAAGATTTAGGACTGGCTCTGGACCTGACCTGACCCGAGAGAGGCTGGGAATCTCCGGAGCCCGAGAAAGAAGCTTTGTGCCCTCCCCTCACAGTACCTGTTTTCTTTTCTCTTGTGTGGGGAGTGTTGTTAATAAACCGGCTTTTCCACTTTTCCTCCAAGGAATTTTTTTTTTTTTCCCTCCCGAACCCAGGGCTTGGGGGGGGGGGGTGGGGAAGGGGTGGTGGAGGTTTGTTTTAGGGGATGCCTCTAGGGGTTCTCCCCTAATCTATTCCAAACCAGGACACTTCTTGGTGCGTTGGCCAGGAAACAAGGCCAGAGAAAAGTGGAAAAACCTTAATAATAGTATTGGTGGTTCTAATTGTTTTGTGGGTGTATTGGGATGGGTTTCTCTGGATTCATAATGTTATTCGGGGTGAAAGCCAGCCAATATTTCTGGTCCCTGGGGTTTTTTGAGGTCTTAATACCTTTGTGGTGCCTAGGGTTATTTCCTTACCCAGAAATAGCTCTGGTACTGTTTCTAATACGTAGTTTGTGTAGCCGTGGGTGTTACGACCCGTTCAAAGTGAACTAAGTTCGTATTTAGTTTCTTAGAGTACAAAGGAGGCCAAAAATGCTGTTTAACCAAAATCAGTATACTTTATTCAATATTAATGTACCCACCAAAGCTGATATACTTTATTCAATATACCTACTAAAACTGATATGCAATAACAAGAAAAAAAAGACTGAGGAAAGAAAGCTATATAGGTGAAAACAAGAGAGAAAAGAGAGATAGGACAGATAGGATATAATTACCACAGAGAGAGAGACGGAGTCTTCACAGCAGTCCAATAGGTCCGCCTTCACAAATCCTCGTAGCGCGCAGCTAATAGATTTGTCTTCGCAGAACCCTCGTGGAGCTGATAGATCTTCGCTTTCACAGAGAGAGACGAAGTCCTCGCAGCAGTCCAATAGGTCCGCCTTCGCAAATCCTCGTAGCGTGCCGCTAATAGATTTGTCTTCGCAGAACCCTCGTGGAGCTGATAGATCTTCGTCTTCTGTGGGGAGGTCCTCAAAAGGGGTCTCTTCTGAGGCAGAATATATAGTTCTCCAGAGTGGGGGAGAAATCTCGTGAGTCTAGGCCCAATGCACAAGAAGAGGGGGGAGAAGTCCCGTGATGGAGTCCAGGCCCATGCACAATGCGAGGGAGGGGGAGAACAGGGCAAGCTGGCCTGCTACACCTCAGGCACAGGTGGTACAGAATGCAGGGGCAGTGTAGCGTGCTGCGACTACCATTGTTTCAGCAGGATGTATGTCCGGGAACTCTGTTCCCAAGCAAACACATCTAGCCAGGAATGGCAATTCTCGTAGCAGTTACATCAGCTCTTGAGGTTTCCCTCTGGTTCCCCCCCAAAGTCTCCACGACGAAAAATGTGAGACAAAATTGAGGGTCTTCGGGCCGACTCTCACAGTGGGGCACTAACCAGAATATTTATTGGACTGGGCTTGGTGGTGATGTTTTATAGAAGTGTCGTTAAGATGCTCGAATCTATTCCCATAGTATATGGTTTGTTCTTGTGGTTGTGCACTCAGTTTGTTGGGGGAGAAGCAGGGGAAGAGTTTTTTCGGTCTCTGTTTTCCATTTTCTCCTTTGAGTTGTTTACATCTCTATTAGAAAATGTTCAGTTTCCCCTGAGTGTTAAAGAAACCATCTTCCTGGCATTTAATTTAGTAAGCTTCATCTATACTGTCTGCAGTTTATATAAAATGAAAGCTGAGATTTCCAAAGGGGCTAATGAGATTTCTGATTTAGGGGCAAAGCCAAGTAAGAGAAATCTTGAGTGGAGTGGGAAATGGGAAGATATGGGCCAAGTTTTAAAAGAATTCTCTGATCCTATAGTCTGGGACTTCCCATCTGAACAAATTCAGAACCCAGCCGAGGTGGCAAAGTACTTAAAGGAGACGTGCCAGGGTGATACTAAGGAGAAAAGGGTTATTGCAGTGAGCTGGGCCCTGGCATATGTTTATTGTACCCTGCTAGATACTGAAGGGCAGCAGATAGAGGAAAGAGAACAGGGAGAAAAACTAGTTACCATCCCAGGCTCCAGGCCAACAGCTGAACCAGACAGGGAGTCTAAGACACTGGCAGTTGCCAGGGCAAAGATAACACACAAAACTGATCGGCCGGTGGAGGATGATGCAGGTGAAGGACTCTCGGGGCCTCCCGACGACACCCAATCAGAAGCCGGACAAACTGACATAAAATCAGAAGTCGAACCAACTGACACCCAATCGGAAGCCGGACCAACTGGCCCAAGATCAAATGCCCAACCCGCTGGCACAAGTACAAGATCAGGAGCCACTACTGAGTCCTTTTCCCTGAAGGACCTTCAAGGCCTAAGAAAGGATTACACTCGACGACCAGATGAGTCTATAATTAGTTGGTTAGTCCGTCTTTGGGATGCTGCAGGTGAGGCTACAATTTTGGATGGTACTGAAGCAAGGCATTTGGGCTCCCTGTCCCATGATCCAGTTATTGACCAAGGAATGATGAGGGAGGATGTTCCCTGCAGTCTCTGGGAACGGGTCCTGGGAAATGTGGCACAAAGATATCTGTGTGCAGACAATCTCTACCTGCAGCAGACCCAGTGGAAGACCACAGAACAAGGGATTCAATGTTTAAGAGAAATGGCAGTGGCGGAGATCATCTTCTCAGATGACTTAAACATTAAGAACCCAGACTTGGTACCATGTACTCCTGTGATGTGGCGAAAACTTGTACGACTCGGGCCAACTGAATACGCTTCTGCTCTAGCAATAATGAAGCGGGAGGAGACACATGAGACTGTGCTCGATATGGCGAAAAAGCTTCAAGCATATGCTGATGCTGTACATGGCCCAACTCATGCCAGAATTGCAGCCGTGGAAACACAACTGCAGAAATTAGAAGACAAGATAGAGGAGAATCATAAGAAGCTCAGGGAAGAGATTAAGGAGGACTTCCTCCAAATCTCGGCCGTGCAAATTAGAGGCCCTCGTATCCAACGCAGGCGCTCCTTTGATGGGGAGAGAAGGTACACCCCATGAGCTGAGTTGTGGTTCTTCCTGCATGAATCTGGAGAAAACATGAGGAGATGGGATGGAAAACCCACTGCTCCTCTGGCACAACGGGTACGTGATTTGAAGGAAGGTAGGGTTCAAAGAGGAGCTCCCCCTAAACAGAGAGCAGCTCCAGTTGTTCGCAGCCAGGATGTTAAGTATGATGACAATGATGACATGTCCGATCCCCTTGAAGGAACCTCTAAGACATATACCCAAGGAAAGAAGGAAAATCATGCTTAGAGGGGCCCTGCCTCTAGCCAGGTAGAGGTTAGGGAAAATCATGTTTTTTGGACTGTGTGGGTTCGTTGGCCTGGCACATTGAATCCACGAAACTATGAGGCTTTGGTTGATACTGGCTCGCAGTGTACATTGATCCCATCAAGATATGTAGGGGCAGAATCGGTTTCTATTGCTGGTGTGACTGGGGGATCACAGGACTATACGTTGGTGGAGGCGGATGTGAGCCTGACTAGGAATGAGTGGAAGAAGCACCCTATTGCAACTGGCCCAGAGGCCCCATGCATCTTGGTCATAGATTACCTCCGTAGTGGGTATTTTAAAGACCCGAAAGGGTTCAGGTGGGCCTTCGGAATAGCAACAGTGATGGCAGAAAGCATTCGGCAATTGAATACCTTGCCTGGACTGTCCGAGAACCCGATCATCGTAGGACTTTTGAAGGGGGAAGAACAAATGGTACTGATTGCTACTTCAATAGTGCATCGTCGGCAATATAGGACAACTCGAGATGCCGTGATCCCCATTCACAAGATGATTCGAGAGCTGAAGGGCCAAGGGGTGGTCAGCAAAACCCACTCACCCTTCAACAGCCCCATCTGGCTGGTGCAGAAATCTGATGGAGAATGGAGATTAACTGTGGATTATCGTGCCTTGAATGAAGTGACTCCACCTTTGAGCGCAGCTGTACCAGACATGCTGGAACTGCAGTACGAGCTGGAGTCCAAGGCAGCAAAGTGGTACGCCACTATTGATATCGCTAATGCATTTTTCTCTATTCCTCTAGCAGTAGAATGCCGGCCTCAGTTTGCCTTTACATGGAGGGGAGTGCAGTACACCTGGAACAGACTGCCCCAGGAGTGGAAACACAGTCCTACCATATGTCATGGACTGATTCAAGCCACACTAGAAAGAGATAAGGCTCCAGAACATTTACAATATATTGATGATATCATTGTGTGGGGAGACACAGCAGCAGAAGTGTTCGAGAAAGGAGAGAAGATCATCCAAATTCTCCTGGAAGCTGGTTTTGCGGTTAAGAGAAGTAAAGTTAAGGGACCTGCTCGGGAGATCCAGTTTCTAGGAGTAAAGTGTCAGGATGGACGGCGTTAGATTCCTACGGATGTCATTAATAAAATCACAGCTATGTCCCCCCCAACTGATAAAAAGGAAACACAAGCTTTCCTGGGTGCCATAGGTTTCTGGAGGATGCATATTCCTCAGTACAGTCAGATTGTGAGCCCCCTTTATCTGGTTACCCGCAAGAAAAATGATTTCTATTGGGGCCCTGAGCAGCAACAAGCTTTCACCCAGATCAAACAGGAGATCGCTCATGCTGTAGCCCTCAGCCCAGTCAGGACGGGACCAGATGTAAAGAACGTACTCTACTCTGCGGCCGGGAGCCAGGGTCTGTCCTGGAGCCTTTGGCAAAAGGTACCTGGTGAGACCCGAGGCCGACCACTGGGATTCTGGAGTCCGAGCTACAGGGGGTCTGAAGATAATTACACCCCAACGGAAAAGGAAATCTTGGCTGCCTATGAGGGAATCCAAGCTGCTTTGGAGGTGATTGGTACAGAAGCACAACTCCTCCTGGCACCCCGACTACCGGTGCTAGGGTGGATGTTTAGAGGAAAGGATCCCTCCACCCACCATGCTACCAGTGCTTCCTGGAGCAAGTGGATTGGCCTCATTACATAACGCGCCCGAGTTGGGAAACTGAATCGCCCTGGAATTGTGGAAATAATCACAAACTGGCCCGAAGGTGAAAGTTTCAGCGTTGCAGATGAAGAACAAGAACCAGTGACCTGGGTTGAGGAAGCTCCGCCGTACAACCAGCTGCCGGCAGAGGAAGCATGTTACGCTTTATTCACCGACGGTTCCTGCTGTGTCATAGGAATGAGTCGGAGGTGGAAAGCAGCTGTATGGAGCCCCACATGACAGGTCGCAGAGGCCACTGAAGGAGAGGGTGGATCCAGTCAATTTGCTGAGCTCAAAGCCATTCAACTGGCCCTAGATATTGCAAAGAGAGAGAAGTGGCCAAGGCTCTATCTGTATACTGATTCTTGGATGGTAGCCAATGCTTTGTGGGGATGGCTGAAGAAATGGAAAGAGGCAAACTGGCAGCACAGAGGGAAACCAATCTGGGCTGCTGAAGAGTGGAAAGATATCACTGCCCGGTTAGAAAACCTGCCTGTGAAGATCCGCCATGTAGATGCCCATGTCCCCAGTAGAGCTAATAAGGAGCAGCAAAACAATCAGCAGGTAGATCGAGCTGCAAAGATAGGGGAGTTGAAGATGGACCTTGACTGGAAGCACAAGGGAGAGTTATTCTTAGCACAATGGGCCCATGATGCTTCAAGTCACCAAGGTAGAGATGCCACCTAAAAGTGGGCACGAGACCAAGGGGTGGATCTAACCATGGACAGCATTTCTCAAGTTATCCAAGACTGTGAGAAGTGCGCTGCCATTAAGCAAGCCAAGCGGATGAAGCCCCTCTGGTATGGAGGGCGGTGGTCTAAGTACAAGTATGGGGAGGCCTGGCAGATTGATTATATCACACTGCCTCAAACCCGCCAAGGCAAGCGCCATGTGCTGACCATGGTAGAAGCCACCACGGGATGGTTGGAAACCTACCCTGTGTCCCATGCTACAGCCCGCAACACCATCCTGGGCCTTGAAAAGCAGGTCCTTTGGAGGCACGGTACTCCCGAGAGAATTGAGTCAGACAATGGGACTCATTTCAAAAATAATCTTATTAAAACCTGGGCTAGGGAACATGGCATTGAGTGGGTATATCATATCCCCTACCATGCACCAGCTGCAGGTAAAGTGGAGAGATACAATGGGTTGTTAAAAACCACCCTGAAAGCATTGGGTGGGGGGTCCTTAAAAAACTGGGAGCAGCATCTAGCAAAGGCCACCTGGTTGGTCAACACCCGAGGTTCCACCAACCGAGCGGGTCCTGCTCAGTCCCAGCTCCTTAACATAGTAGATGGAGATAAAGCCCCAGTGGCCCATGTTAGAGGTTTGTTTGGAAAGACAGTATGGATCAACCCTGCCTCGAGTACAGGCAAACCCATCCGTGGAATTGTCTCTGCTCAAGGACCGGGTTATACATGGTGGATAATGCAGGAAGATAGAACAATACGATGTGTACCTCAGAGAGATCTGACTGTGGGGTAAGATTCATATGTGCTGAATGTTACTACCATTGTCTGTGCGTTAAATCAGTCAGATATGAAACAGAAGGAAACGTGTAAGTGTCAAGGGTCTGAGTAAGCAGGACAGATGGAAATGTGTAAGTGTCGGAAGTCTGAGTAAGTGGGATGAAAGTCTTTTTGGTGTGTCCACGATATGGGATAAGGGGTGGAATGTTCTGGGTTGACAGTGACCTCTATCCCATATATCGTGGACTGTGGTGTCTGGTGGCTGTTTTCCTCCCGCCTTGGGTGGGGACTGCTGCTGCTTGCTCTCTCTCTCGCTCGCTCGCTGGCTGGCTCTCTGGCTCGGCTGCTAGCTTTGCCGCTTGCTGCTGCTAGCTTTGCCACTTGCTGCTACTGGCTTTGCTGCTTGCCTTTTGTTTGGTTTTTTTTCTCCTTCCTTTTCTCTTCCCCCCCCCCCCCCTTCCCGAAGATTTAGGACTGGCTCTGGACCTGAACTGACCCGAGGAGTCTGGGAATCTCCAGAGCCCGAGAAAGAAGCTTTGCGCCCTCCTCTCACAGTAATCTGTTTCTTTTCCCTTGTGTTGGAGAGTGTTTTCAATAAACTGGTTTTTCCACTTTTCCTCCAAGGAATTTTTCCTTCCCGAACCCAGGGCTGGGGGGGGAGGGGTGGTGGAGGTTTGTCTTTAGGGGACTCCTCTAGAGGTTCTCCCCTAATCTGTTCCAAACCAAGACAAAAAGGTAGGAATGTTTCTGCAGTAGCATCTCTGCTTGCTGAGAAAACAGAAAATCAACAGGGCTTCTGCGTTGAACAAAGCAAAAAACCACAAGCACACAAATCGGAAGCTGAGTGCAGTGTTCTCTCTGCAAAACAGAGTTTTTAGTTCATTACAGCTCAAACATAGAAAACTCGAAAATAGCCTGGAATGACTTTGCTCTTGCTACTGCAGACATGGAAAACACCAACTGTATTAGAATCTCATCCAGTGCAGGAAAAGGCAGAAAATCTCTGCAGTGGCTTCTTTGCTTGCTGGGAAAACAGAAAACTACAGGGCTTCTACACTGAGCAAACCAACAAAGCAGTAGAACACAAACCAAAAGCTAAGTACAGCGTTCTCTCTGCAATACTGAGCTTTTCATTCTTTGAAACTCTGACATGGAAAAGTAGAAAATTGACAAGAAAGCCTTTGCCCATGCTGCTGCAGACATGGAAAACTCAAACTGTATCACAGTCACATCCAGTGCTGGAAAAACACAAAATTTGTTGCAAAAGCATCTTTGGTTGCTGGGGAACAAGAAAATGGGCAGAGTTTCTGCACCAAGAAAACCGACAAAAGACAAGCACACAAACCAAAAGCTGAGTGCTGTGTTCTCTCTGAAAAATTGAGCTTTCACTTCTTTTCAGCTCTGACAAGGAAAAGTAGAAAAAGGACAGGAACGCCTTTACTCTTGCTGCTGTGGAAGTGGAAAACTCAATATGTATCAGAATCACATCCAGTGCTGGAAAAGGCAGAAAAGTTGCTGCAATAGCATCTTCGCTTGCGGAAAAAAAAGAAAACAAACAGGACTTCTGCACTGAGAAAACTGACAAAGCACAAGCACACAAACCAAAAGCTTAGGGCAGTGTTCTCTCTGCAAAACAGAGCTTTTAGTTCTTTCCAGCTCTGACAAGGAAAAGTAGCAAATAGCCAGCAATGCCTTGGCTCTTGCTGCTGCAGATATGGAAAACTCAAATTGCATCAGAATCTCATCCCGTGCTGGAAAGGGCATGAATGTTGCTGCGGTTGCATCTTTGCTTGCTGGGAAAAGAGAAAACAAACAGGGCATCTGCACCGAGCAATCTGACAAAGCACAAGCACACAAAACAGAAGCTGAGTGCAGCGTTCTCTAAGCAAAACAGAGCTTTTACTTTTTTCCAGCTCAGACATGGAATAGTAGCAAATAGCCAGAAACACCTTTTCGTTTCTGCTGCAGACAGGGAAAACTCAAACTGCATCAAAATCAAATCCAGTGCTAGAAAAGGCAGGAAACTTGCTGCAGTAGCATCTTTGCTTGCTGGGAAAACAGAAAATGAACAGGACTTCTGCAACAGAGCAAACCGACAAAGTAAAAGCACACAACCCAAAAGCTGAGTGCAGTGTTCTCTCTGCAAAACGTACATTTTCGTTCTTTACAGCTCTGACAAGGAAAAGTGGCAAATAGCCATCGAGGCCTTTGCTCTTGCTGCTGCAGACATGAAAACTCCAACTGCAATAAGAATCTCATCCAGGGATAGATAAGGCAGGAATGTTGCAGCAGTAGCATCTTTGCTTGCTGGGAAAAGAGGAATATTACAGGGTTTCTGCACCAAGCAATCAGACAAAGCACAAGCACACAAAGCGAAAGCTGAGTGCAGTGTTCTCTCTGTAAGACGGACCTTGTTGTTCTTTCCAGCACTGACATTGAAAAGTAGCAAATAGCCAGCAATGCCTTGGCTCTTGCTGCTGCAGATATGGAAAACTAAAACTGCATGAAAATCTAATCCACTAATGAAAAGGGCATGAATGTTGCTGCAATACCATGTTTGCTTGCTGGAAAAACAGAAAACGAACAGGGCTTCTGAAAGGAGCAAACCGACAAAGCACAAGGACAAAAAGTGAAAGCTAAATGCAGTGTTCTCTCTGCAAAACGGAGCTTTTAGTTCTTTCTGATTCTTGCATGGAAAAGTAGCAAATAGCCATTGACGCCTTTTCTTTGGCTGCATCAGACAGGGAAAACTCAAAGTGCATCAAAATGTAATCAAGTGATGGAAAAGGCAGGAATCTTGCTTCAGTAACATCTTTACTTGCTTAGAAAAGAGATAATGAATACGGCTTTCGCACCAAGCAAACTGACAAAGCAAAAGCACACAAAGCCCAAGTTGAGTGCAGTGTTGTCTCTGCAAAACGGAGCTTTTAGTTCGTTCCAGCTCTGTCATGGAATAGCAGCAAATGGGCAGCAATGCCTTTGCTCTTGCTGCTGCAGACATGAAAACTCCATCTGTATCCGAATCTAATCCAGTGCTGGAAAAGGCAGGAAAAGTGCTGAAGTAGTTTCTTTGCTTACTGAGAAAAGAGAAAATGAACAGTGTATCGGCATCAAGCACACCGACACGGCACAAGCACACAAACCAAAAGCTTAGGGCAGTGTTCTCTCTGCAAAACAGAGCTTTTAGTTCTTTCCAGCTCTGACAAGGAAAAGTAGCAAATAGCCAGCAATGCCTTGGCTCTTGCTGCTGCAGATATGGAAAACTCAAATTGCATCCAAATCTCATCCTGTGCAGGAAAGGGCATGAATGTTGCTGCAGTTGCATCTTTGCTTGCTGGGAAAAGACAAGATAAACAGAGCATCTGCACAGAGCAACCAGACAAAGCACAAGAACGCAAACCATAGGATGAGTGCAGTGTTCTATCTGCAAAATGGAGCTTTTAGTTCTTTCTGACTTTTGCATGGAAAAGTAGCAACTAGCCAGCAAGGCTGTTGCTCTTTTTTCTGCAGATATGGAAAACTGAAACAGCATCAGAATCTCATTCAGTGCTGGAAAACTCAGGAAAGTTGCTTATTTAGCATCTTTGCTTGATGGGAAAAGAGAAAATGAACAGGGCTTCTGTCACGCTGGACACAGAAGGAGCACGCTAGACACGCTCCGTCACCTAAAGCAAAAAAGAGAGCTTTATTTACAGTTTCTACATTTTATAGACTCTCTAAAATGAGAGTAGATTAGAAAATAACATATCTCCTCCAAATCACATTAGCTAGTTGAACAGTCTGTCAATTCATCCCTCCTCCAAGAAAGAATGTGAAAAACACATAGTGTTTTGAGAAAAGTGTGAGAATTCTGACTCTAAATATGTAAATATCAAAAAGCTTTTGAAAATCAGAGCAACAGGCTTCAGCACCAAGAACACGCACAAAGCACAAGCACACAAACCAAAAGCTGAGTGCAGTGTTCTCTCAGCAAAACAAAGCTTTTAGTTCTTTCCACCTCTGAAATGGAAAAGTAGCAAAGAGCCATCGAGGCCTTCCCTCTTGCTGCTGCAAACGTGTTAAATGCAAACTTCATTAGAATCTCATCCAGTGCTGGAATAGGCAAGAAAGTTGCTGCAGCAGCATCTTTGCTTGCTGGGAAAACAGAAAACAAACAGGACTTCTGCACTGAGAAAACTGACAAGGCACAAGCACACAAACCGAAAGCTGAGTGCAGTGTTCTCTCTGAAAAACGGAGCTTTGAGTTCTTTGCAACTCTTACAAGGAAAAGAAGCAAATAGCCAGGAATGCCTTTCCTCTTGCTGCTGCAGACATGGAAAATTCAAACGACATCAGAATCTTATCCAGTGTTAGAAAAGGCTGAAAAGTTACTGCAGTAGCTTTTTCGCTAGCTGGGAAAAGAGCAAACTAACAGGGCATCTGCATCGAGCAAACTGACAAAGCACAAGCACACAAACCGAAAGCCGAGTGCATTGTTCTCTCTCCAAAACAGAATTTTAGTTTTTTCCAGCACTGACATGGAATAGAAGCAAATAGCCAGCAAGGCCTTGGTTCTTGCTGCTGCAGATATGGACAACTCAAATTGCATCAGAATCTCATCCTGTGCTGGAAAAGGCATGAAAATTTCTGCAGTTGCATCTTTGCTTGCTGGGAAAAGAATAAATGAACAGGCTTTCTGCACCGAGCAATCAGACAAAGCACAAGCACACAAAGCGAAAGCTGAGTGCAGTGTTCTCTCTGTAAAATGGACCTTGTTCTTTCCAGCTCTGACATGGAAAAGTAGCACCTAGCCAGCAATGCCTTTGCTCTTGCTGCTGCAGACATGAAAACTCCATCTGTATCAGAATCTCATCCAGTGCTGGAAAATGCAGGAATGTTCTTGTAGTAGCATGTTTCCCTTCTGGGTAAAGAGAAAACGATTAGGGCTTTTACACCGAGCAAACCGACCAACCACAAGCATACTAACCGAATGCTGATTGCAGTTTTCTCTCTGCCAAAAGGAGCTTTTAGTTCTTTCCAGCTCAGGCATGGAAAAGTAGCAAATAGCCAGTAATGCTTTTGCTCTTAGTGCTACAGACATGGAGAACTCAAACTGGATCAGAATCTTCTGCACTGAGCAAACCGACAAAGCACAAGCACACAAAACAGAAGCTGAGTGCAGCGTTCTCTAAGCAAAACAGAGCTTTTACTTTTTTCCAGCTCAGACATGGAATAGTAGCAAATAGCCAGAAACACCTTTTCGTTTCTGCTGCAGACAGGGAAAACTCAAACTGCATCAAAATCAAATCCAGTGCTAGAAAAGGCAGGAAAGTTGCTGCACTTGCATCCTTGCTTGCTGGGAGAAGATGAATAGGACTTCTGCACTGAGTAAACCGACAAAGCATAAGCCTACAAAATGAAAATGGAGTCTATCACTTGCTGCAGTTTCCAAAGCACTCAGCTCCAGTAACGGCATTTTTGCAGGGAAACAGCCTTTGTGGTGAGCACTGTCATGTTGGGATTTCTGGAAGTCTTCCTGAAGGTCCCACCTGAGCCTTCAGTTTTTCTGGCCTAAGCTGATTCAGCCCCTCTTCATTGGGTTTGTCCTCCACATCCTTCCCCAGCTCCCTTGTCTGTCTCTTCACACGCTCAAGCCCCGCAAAGACTTTCTGCTTCCTAGCAACAAGCAGGGTTCTGTCTTCAAAATGGAGCTTTCAGTTCTTTACAATTTTGACATGGAAAAGTAGCAAGTAGCCAGCAACACCTTTGCTTTTGCTACTGCAGACATGGAAAACTCAAACTGGATCAGAATCTTATCCAGTGTTGGAAAAGGCAGGATATTTTCTGCGGTAGCATCTTTGCTTGCTGGGAAAAGAGAAAATGAATAGGACTTCTGCACCGAGCAAACCAGTAAGGCACAAGCACACAAACCGAAAGCTGAGTGCAGCGTTCTCTAAGCAAAATGGAGGTTTTACTTTTTTCCAGCACACAAAACGAAAACGGAGTCTGTCAACTACTGCAGTGTCCAAAGCACTCAGCTGCAGCAAGGGTATTTTGGCAAAGAAACAGCCCTTTTGGTGAGCACTGTCATGTGGGGATTTCTGGAAGACTGCTTGAAGGTCCCACCTGAGCCTCCAGTTCTTCTGGCTAAAGCTGACTCAGCACCTCCTCACTGGGCATGACCTCTACATCCTTCCCCAGCTCCCTTGTCCTTCTCTGCACATGCTCCAGCCCTCCAATAACTTTCTGCTTTCCAGCGACAAGCAGTGTTTGTCGCCCTGTTTTTCAAAAGCCTTCTGATGTTTACATTTTTTACAATGGAGTTCTCATGCACTTTAATGAAAATACGGGGTTGTTTACATTCCTTCTTGGAGGAGGAGAAAATTGATAGACTGTGAATGGGACCAGTGTGGTTGAGAGGTGGGATTTCATCCTCCAATCCGCTGTCACTTTGAAAAACCTATAAATTCAAAAATTCGTAAATAAAGTTCCCTCTTTTGCCTTGGACGTCTTCAGCACATGACTGTGTGTTCATTTCGTGTCCTAGTGTGACAGTATTCTCTCTGCAAAACGTAGCTTTTAGTTCTTTCCAGCTCTTACATGGAAAAGTATCAAATAGGCAGCAATGCCTTTGCTCTTGCTGCTGCAGACTTGGAAAACTCAAACTATATCAGAATCTCATCCAGTACTCAATAAGGCAGGCAAGTCGGCACGGGGCACTGACCCTCTGAGGGGGAATAGGTGGGGGCTGGGACCGGAACCGCCTAAAGGACAGAAGAAATGTCATCCTGCGTCGGCATGGACGGCGCGACCGGGGTTGCTGGTAAAACTGGGGTGGCCCAGGCCGAGTGAAAAAGCGACGCCGCAGGAGCGAGCTGCGCAGCTACAGGCAGTTTAGCAGAAACCGACACAAGTGGAAACCCCGGCGCCGCCGGGACTGGGGCAGGTGGGGCAGCCATGGACAGCCGTGCGGCCGGCCTAAGCAGTGGCGTTGGCCAGCACGGGAGGGGCTGGGACAGGCACAGGCGGAGCCTCTGGTGGTGCAGCCAGCAGCGCGGCGGACACAAAGCGGCCGTGCAGCCAGCGGCGGGGCAGTGGGGATGGGCGGCCGCGCAGGTGGCGCGGCCAGCGGCGGGACAGGAAGGACTGGCACGACCAGCCCGGACGGTGCATCTGGGACGGGTTTCATAGGCAGCACGGGCCGCGCAGGCAGCACAGGCTGGAGAGCTAACACAGGCTGGGAAGTCAGTTTCCCAGGCAGGGTATATGGTGCCAGTAGGGGCAAGGGGACCAGGGTCAGCACGGATGAGAGAACCAGAGCCATGAATAACACCTCCAGGGGGTCCCAGCCCCCCTCCCTCCTCCTCTCTGCCTGCTCTGTCTCTAGGGTCTCTGATATCTTAAACTCTGTCTCTAACCCAACAAAAGACTCACTCCTCCTCCTCTAGATCAAACAGTTCTTCTGAATTTACCAATATATTCAAGACCTGGCTAATCCAAGCCTCCCAGGGCATATCTGTCACCCCTCCCACACCCTTTTCTTTCTTTGAGCCCGACTCTTTGGCTTGTAGTCCCTTTACTCAGAATTCCAACCTGGCCCCTGGCTCTCTGCCCCAATCCATTCTTCTGACTGCCCAAACATGCCTCATCCCCCCCCTTTTTCCAACAATGCAACACAATTCACCACCTGAAAACAAATAAACGCCAAAACAAGTGTACTTTCACTCATTCACACTGACCCCTACTCACAACAGGACAACACAAAACATGGTATCTTTTCTTTAAAATCTCAAATGTTCCAGGTTTCTTGGATCCCCCAATCCTCAATGCAGCAGCATTAATCCCAAATTTCTTGGATTTTCTAATCCTCAATGTGGCAAAATTTTAGGGGCCCCCCACCACTTTTTATCTCACATTCCTAGTGGTTTGTGCTAGGAAAAGCCTCAGCTCCCTTAAAAAAGGGGTCCTGCAAGAATTAGTCACAGAACAATTGCAAGCTGGACATATTGAAGAATCATTCAGCCCCTGGAATACCCCTGTTTTTGTAATAAAAAAGAAATCAGGAAAATGGAGACTTTTACACGATTTATGGCAGATAAATGCTGTAATGGCAACAATGGGAGCTTTGCAACCAGGCCTTCCTACACCCACAATGATTCCACAGGAATGGCAAATAATTGTCATTTATTTGAAAGATTGTTTTTTTACTATTCCATTGGCTGAGCAAGACAAAGAAAAATTTGCTTTTTCTGTGCCTTCCATAAATCATGCTGAACCCAACAAAAGATATCAATGGAAGGTACTCCCCCAAGGGATGAAAAACTTGCCGACTACCTGTCAATGATTTGTGGCACAGGCATTGTCAAAAGTGCGGAAGCAATTTAATAACTGCTATTGCTACCATTACATGGATGATATCTTGTTGGCATTTGACAACAAACAACGGTTATCAGCTCTTAAACAATGTACTGTGGCAAATCTGAAAGCCTTTGGTCTAATCATTGCCCCAGAGAAAGTGCAGGAACACATGCCTTGGAAATATCTAGGTATGTTGGTGACTAATACTCAAGTTATGCCTCAGCCTGTGAAATTAGACATTGATGTTAAAACTGTTACTGATGTACAGAAATTGGTTGGTTCAATAGGCTGGATTCGACCATATTTAGGCATAATCAATCATCAAATGCAACCATTGTTTGACTTGCTATCAGGGATCACTTCCTCTACTGATGAGAGGCAATTGACCCCGGTAGCAAAAAAGACCCTGGAAGAAATTGAAGTGGCCTTAGCACACAAATTGTTAAACAGAATAGATACCTCTGTTGCTGTTCAATTGTTCCTTTTGAAGGATCATGAAATACCATGTGGAATACTGTGTCAATGGAGCAATAAGTGGGAAGACCACCTGCGTATTTTAGAATGGATCTTTTTGTCTTTCAGATCTCAGAAAACAGCTCCAGGACTTTATGAGGTCTTTGCAGATATTATCAGCAAAGGCCACAGGCGTTGTCACGAAATTTTGGGACACGACCCTGTGACCATTGTGATACCTGTGGTATTTTGAATGGTGCTTTCAAAATAATCATGAATTGCAATCTGCCTTATCTTGTTTTGCAGGCCAAATAAAGTACCATTTGCCTTCTCATCCTATTCTAAAACTGGCCAAAGAGATCCCTTTTGAAGAGAAGCAAATTTTTTCTCCTGTTCCAGTGGAAGGTATAATAGTTTTTACAGATGGATCAGGGAAAACTAGAAAAGCAGCTGTGGCCTGGAAAAAGGATGATCACTGGGAATATGAGACAATGATTCAGCAAGGGTCTCCTCAACTAGTTGAACTTTGTGCTGTTCTTTTGGCTTTTACTTTATTTCCTGGATCTCTAAATATAGTTACTGATTCCATTTATGTGGCTAATTTAGTTAAGCACTTAGATCAAGCAGTGGTATACAATATTCAAGAGAAACCACTATTTACTATGTTAGTGAAATTATGGACTGTCATATGTGCTCGAAAACATCCTTATTTTATCATGCCCATTCGTAGCCACGCATCATTACCTGGATTTTTTGTTGAGGGCAATGCCTGTGTGGATTCCCTAGCAGCTGCTGCTGCAGTCAAAACTGTACCTAATGTGTTGCAGCAGGCAGTTTTGTCTCATCATTTTTTTCATCAGTGCTCAAGCTTTACAGCAGCAATTTAAATTGCCTCCTGGTGAATCAAAATCAATTCTTTCTTCTTGTCCTGACTGTCACATGACTCATGTTTCTCACTATTATGGTACCAACCCTAGGGGTTTATCCCCTTTAGAGGAATGGCAAACTGATGTCACCAAGATGCCAGAATTTGATCGCTTTAAGTATGTTCATGTTACAGTTGATACCTTTTCTCGTGCGATAGTTGCTTCAGCATTTACAGGAGAAAAAACCTGTGATGTTATTCATCATTTTTATCATGCCTTTTCCATCCTAGGTGTTCCATGTCGCATAAAAACGGATAACGGCCCAGCATATGTTTCACAGAAAGTGTGAGCATTTCTTCGTGCTTGGGGCATTGAACATTCTACAGGTATTCCACATGTCTGTACAGGCCAAGCAATCACTGAAAGGGCTCATGGTCTTCTTAAACGTCAGGTTCAAAAACAAAAAGGGGGAATGCAACAGGAGTCACCTCAACTGAGATTAGATAAAGCTGTTTATGTGTTAAACTTTTTGCGTCCCCTACCTGACTCACAGTTATCTCAAATTTTTTACCATTTTTTCTTTTTGAATTCTAAGCAACCAGATTTTCGTAGAAATGTCAAGATATGGGGGACCCTATTCAGGCAGGGTTTTCTCCCAAATTTGCCCTAAACCAGGACAACCCTATAAAATGCCAGGTTAACTACGCCCCCTGGTTTTTGGGTATTGCCTGCGGTCTGATGCATTAAATCATATCTCTGATCTATCCATCATACCCATCTCGTTTATTAGCCACGTGCAACCCAGCCAAACCAGGATT
Source organism: Acrocephalus scirpaceus scirpaceus (assembly GCA_910950805.1). Lineage (NCBI taxonomy): Eukaryota > Metazoa > Chordata > Aves > Passeriformes > Sylviidae > Acrocephalus > Acrocephalus scirpaceus. The sequence continues at coordinate 1,080,303 of CAJVGK010000019.1, read as the reverse complement.
GGGGTCACAAGGATCACCCCCCCTTCACCACATCCGTCCTTTTTTAGCAATTAGGCCTTTATCAGTTAGATACTTTTGAAACACTATTGTAATAAGTCAGCCGAGACTCCATTATCTTCATACAGGGAAAAGCCAATTCTTTTTTTTTTTTCACAACTCATTTTATACATTTTTTTTCGTGTGCAACTTTAATTGGTTAATAGCTTTCTTGCCAATTACTCTATTGGTTAGTAAAAGATATTTTACTTGTCTATCAAATCTCCCTATTCTTCTATTGTTTACATGTTTACTGATTCTCATGGGACAAATCCCTTATTATTGCAGGTAGATTTGTTTTTCAAACCAAGAATAGGTTGTTATGCTAATGAGTTTTCATACAAAGATTTTCTCATGGGAACTTGCAAATTGCTTAACTACACTTAGAAGAGATGACAGGCTAGCTATTAATTTAATAGAGCAGACCTAATTTTATGAGGCCTTTCTTTTATAATTCTTCTACCTGTCATGACAAAACACTGCAAACATAATTCAACCCACCACCGTAAACCACTATGTGAACATGCCATGGTTATATAACTTGTTTTTATACCTCTGATTCAGTTGAGTCATTCCCAGAGTCCTTTTCTACTTAGCTGAAGTAACAGGAGTGAGCCATGATTTTACAAGGGTAACAAGGCCTTCGTTTTGTAAGGTTTTACCTATCTGCAACACACTCCTCCCAGTTTTCCAAGTGCGTGTACCATCTGACATGCATACTTTGAATCTGTATATATATTCACCACCTTTCCTTGATACAATTTGCAGGCTTTTATTAAGGCATACAATTCTGTGGTCTGTGCTGACCATGTGCATAGTAGTTTCCCCTCTTCCTGCAATTCCCCTCCTTTTACTATATCCAGTGATTCGTTTTCCTCCTATTACTCTTGAAAATCCATCAATCAACCCCTTTCCCCCATGTGGCTGAGGGGTATCCTGTAAATTTTGCCTAGCTTGAGTCTGCAGATCTGTTACCTGGATACAGTCATGAGCCTCCTTTAAGGCCCCTTTCTTGGGACCAGTTAAACAGGAGGCTGGGTTCTCAATTTTAATTTCTCCTGTTCCATTAAATGGGTTTCATACTTGTGGAAGGGGCTGACAGCTGGTCTGTGAGCCAGGAAGAGTTAATTGATAAGATCCATGTGTACCCCTGAAGAGAATTTCTACCAAGGCCGTTGGCATGGAGACTGAGAAGAAGGAAAAGATAAGCAGAAGACACCTGCAGCTGGAAAAGTATTTTTAGAAAAGTTTTGTGAATGCCAGCTGGAAACAGTGGTAGAAACTGCTCTGAACCAATGAACACTGTGTTGATTTATTGTAACCAATGAATAAGTATAAACTATGTTGAGGAATGTATAAAAGGCAGCGCACCGCCATAATAAACAGAAGCCTTTTGAACTTTCACTGAGTCTCTCTGTTTGCCATGGCCGCCTCAACAGTGACACATACTGTAATAATCTAGTGCTGGTCATCCCTTTAGAACTTGATACCAGACTAACAATACTGCCATCAGTTACCATCAAAGCTGTGTCTGCACAATTTTGCAGACAACAGTCTTAGTTACCATTAGAGTAAAGAGTGGGGCCACCCCCTTGGTTCACAAACATTTTAGCACTAGAATTCTTTTGGCACAGCCCTGTTTAACATCCACAGACAATTCAAATTCCTTTTCTGAGTCTGGCTAAAGTTTTGCTGTCTTTCTGGTGTCCATACCACAACGTCAAGGCTATTTGGGTTTAAAAAAGTCACAGAATAAAAAGTCCTTAATCCAGGTCCTGCAATACCCTATAAATCCTAAAAATTGTTGCAGTTCCCCTTCAGTCCTGGGCAACGGAACCCCCAATATTCCCTGGACCTCCTCTGTGCCAACACACTGCAAGCTTTCTGTTCAAATATACCCCAAACATTCAACCTTTCACCTGTGCCTTCCCTTCAGACAGTCCAAGTAACCCTCCTCCAGCCAGAAAACCACAGTGGCTTCCCCTACCACCTCCTCCCACTCTCCCGATAGGAGCAAGTCCTTCATATACTACAATAACTTCATTCCTAGGCTTCTTAAGTTACAATGTAGGATGTAACCAAAAGTTTGTATTCTATTACCACCTATGTAAGCTGTTAGGAGAGGCAGTGTTCTTTATTTTCTCCATGAGTCAGCCCTGATAACTCCCTCTGGATGCTATCTCCACTAATGGGCCATCAAGGTCTTACAGAATGACTCACGGAATTACATCATCCCATTGTGAGATGATCCACCCAGGGAGAGGAACCAAACATTCCTACCTGTATATAATCTGAGTCTTGGAATGCCATGGACAGCACTACTGCTGGATTCCTAGAGGACAAGAGCTCCATGACCACCACAGGACCTCCAGAGAAGGACCAGATCTTTCTACAGCATCACCGCTTTGACAGAACCACATCCATTACTCTAACAAGACTGTAGCCACCATTTATTCAGACTGCTATCACCACCCTGACCAAGTGTCAGGTGGTATTCTGACTGTCATTTTAAGCCAGTGTTTCTGTACTATTGCCTTTGTTTTAGCTTTCCTATTAAATTGTAGTTCTGACTTGGAGTGTCTCACTGATTTGCTTTAAAACTAGTACATATTTTGGTGCCAAATGTGAGGCCAGTCCTGAGAAAAGTCAAAATTACAATTTTGTATTACAGAAACCACCTATTCACCATGATGCTCAACATGTTTACATGGGTCTTGTATCTTGCTCTCTATGTTTTTCTGCACATGGGGAACTACCTGCCTGTTGTAATTCTCCTGTTGAGACCAGGGAATGGTATGAAAATTGCTTTATTGGTTTATTATGTCTGTTGCATGATAACCTCCGAGTCAATGAGTGCCATTTGGAATATATATTCCATTTTGTTTGCCTGTCCTAGTCTGGGCTGCTACGTCTGGGACCTCTTCAACAATAGAACCCAGTCCCTAGGGGGAAGAGTAGAGAATGGTTTCTTCCAGCCTTTCAGGCCAGACATAGCAGTTTTTGAAAATATTGAGTTCTCTCTGGATGTCAAAGATGGCATAATCTTGGTGTTAATTCTGCTTTGTCATCTCTGTACAGCCTGCACTGTGTACACATTGCTTGGAGTCAGGACAGTACTTGGTGTGGTATAGCATCTTCAGGAAGGGGAGGAGTGTTGGGGGTTAGGTTTTGTTTCTTGTTTTGTTCTGTTTCTTTTTTTTTTTTCCTTATGGAATTTTTTCCAGGGAGTTGCTGGGCAACTAATTACTGGGTGCTCAGGTGGGACAAAAGGATGGAGCAGGACCTGGCTACACTTTTTTTTTTTTTGTCTCCGGGATTTCCTATCAGAGGGGGAGGGTGACGCGAGGTTTTGGGGGCAGGAAAAAGATGGGGCTGGGGGGAAGCTAGCTCTCTTGCTCTGGGCATCAGGGAGAGGACACAGGCTGCTGCTTGCTGTGGGAGGAGTTTTTCATTAGCACCATTGGGTCGGATCCTGAGGAAAATCTATCATCATTCAGCTCATGTGCCCAGGAAAAATCCTGAGCTCTCCTCTTGCTGCCCTGCTGGAGCTAGTCCGGTCCTGTCCCACCGCCGCTGCTTTCTCGGCGCTGCTTTGAGGCTTTTCTGCTACGCCATGTTCCCGCACTGCCCTCCCTGCCGGACATCCCTGCCCTTCCAGTGACCACCGACGGAGCTCTGGATTTTACCTGATCCACCATCCCGAGACCCCTCACCGTTCCAGCTTGGTGCTTTTCGGAGTCCCAAGAGATCAGACTGCCCCAGGTTTTGCGAAACCAAGCCCCGTCAAGGTCCCTGGTTCTGTTCGCTATTAATTGCTGTAGTTGTTTGCTTTGCCTTGTTAAACATATTAGTAAAGAACTGTTATTCCTATCCCCATATCTCTGCCTGAAAGCTGTTTTAATTTTCTAAATTATAATAATTTGAGGGGAGGGGATTTGAATTATTGTAGACAATGTATCTGAGCAATGGCTCCGTAGCAAGGGTCATGACACACTGAAGTTAATCAAGGTTTAACACTACAAAGCCCAGCTGTGTGCCTACAGGATAGGAACAAGCTGCCCTTGAAGATTAGTGTCTCCAATAAATCACATGCTGATAGTACCTTGGTATGCTGAAAGATAAGCAGATGAAAGAAAACTGTAACTACAAGGGATGTATGCCTTAGCAAGTAGCTAACCAATCCTGAGCTATGCTTTTGCAATATGTATGAGCTAATTAGTGCCTGTATAAGTATGATACCTTTGTATACAATAAACGAGACTTGTTGACCATGATAGATGAGACTCGTCTCCCGTGGCTTCCCAACAAATTATCTATTCCAAGAGAGGCCCTGCCCCTCTTTAGCAGATACCTGTCTTCTTTTAAAACAAAGACAAGGAGAAAAGAAGCAAGTCAGCAGGCACCATGTCCACACAAACTGTCACAGAGAGAAAAGCATCCAAAAGAACAGTCAGTGTCTCCACACAAACTCGCTGAGCCAGGACAGCCTAAGCCGGTAGCAGTTGCCCCCATTCAGAAAAAGAAATCCAAGAGCAAATCAGTCTGCATAGTGACTGACAAGGAGATGTCCAGACCTTTGCAACCAGCAGAAGAGACGGAGCCAGAGATCATCACTCTGTCTCTATCCCCAGGTGAGCTGTGTGATCTGCGGAGGGAGTTCTCCTGCCAGGCAAATGAGCCTATCCTGACCTGGCTGCTCTGCATCTGGGATGCCACCACTAATGGCACCATTCTGGATGGTGAGAGGCCAGAAAACTGGGATCCCTGTCACAGGATGTGGTCATTGACCAGGGGATCAGGAGAACCCAGGAAGCTCTCAGCCTCTGGTGGCGACTGCTGGCAAGTGTAAGGGACAGATACCTTTGTGAAGAAGACCTCCATGTGCAACAAGGGAAATTGAACACAATGGAACAAGGAATCTGATGCCTGAGGGAATTGGCTGTGCTGGAGATCATTTGCTGAGAAGACGAGAGATTCCCTAAGAGCCCAGATGGTGTCCAGTGCACGTCACAAATGTAGTTGAGATTCGCACGGCTTGGACCAGACATATACTCCCGTTGCCTAGTGATGCTGCAATGGAGGGAAGGAGAGGACAAGGTGGGCACATTGGTCAACAAACTAAGAATTTACGAGGACCCTGTCACTGCACCGTTATTCACACTTTTCATCCCTGGAAAAAAACCTGGCAGAACACATCTGGAGCTTGAAGAGAAAATTAAAGAGGGCCACCAGAAAGTGAGAAAGGAGCTTAAAGAAGGAATTTACCACATCTCTCCAGACCCAACAAGAGACTGCCATTAGGAGCAGATGTCCCGCAGCCAGGGAGAGAGGATACACTCCATGAGGTCACCTTTGGTTTTTCCTTCAGGAACATGGAGAAGACATGAGGAAGTGGGATGGAAAACCCACCTCCTCCTTAGCACCCTGGGTACATGAATTGAAAAGAGGAATATCAACCACAAAAAGCTTATCTAGGGTCAATGCTGCTCCAGTCTCTTGTCAACAGAACTCCAGACAGTGTCGTCATAAGACACGAAATAAATTGACTCAAATAATTCTCAGAAGACAGAAGAGAAAAATGAATGCTTTATTTACAATTCATTCTATCCTTTCTATAGCATGCTGCGCCAAAAAGTATGCCATCGGTGCATAGCATTTGACACCTCTCAAATTCATTGGTTAAACCACAGAAACAGCACACAACACCTGAAGAGAGGTTTGTCATGGGAAAGAACATTGTCTACTTAAAAATGCTCTGAGAAAAGCAGCCATCTACAGAAAGATGCCTTGAGAAGAGAAACTGCTGAAAGGTTTCCCTTGGGAAAGCCAGCACAAGCCAAAAATTCTCTCAGGCTCAGAAAATCATGTCCACAAGACAGTATAGGAACAATAATATGACCAATTCTCTTGAAGGGACCTCAGGAACATATTTACAGAAGGAAGGCTATGTGTACCATGACCAGGATTAGAGGGGCCCTGCCTCTTGCCAGGTAGAGGAAAGGGACAATTGGATCTATTGGACTGTGTGGATCCGATTGCCTGGCATGTCTAACCCACAAGAATATACAGCTTTGGTTGACACTGGTGCTCAGTGTACCCTGCTGCCATCAAAGTATGTGGGAGTGGAATCCACTTCTATTTCTGGGGTGACAGGAGGATCCTAGCAAAGACCCAAGAGGACATTGTTGGGTGTCGGGATATTAAGAGAGATGGGACCACTGGGAGATGTCTTAAAGCATTATTTATTACTCTTTTTCTGCAGTCTCATGAAGGAGTGAGAAGGTCTTCACCGCATACACCAGGAGTTCATGGTCAGTGGTCACAAGAGCACAGGTTACAAGGTCTCTTAAAGGTTAATTAGCCAATAAACTACTGCCACAAAGAATGTTTCTACTTTCACACTAATCCCTAATTAAACTGTCTTATACATTTTTGCCGCAGTGTGGACTTTCTTAACCAATCATATAATGACACCCAAACTTACTTGCTACACTTTAACTTCTTTACTATTTCTGTAACTACTTCTATATCCACACTTTAAAACCTTAAAACTTTCCACTACCTAGCTTAATATGTTTCTATCTAAACTACAAACCCACATTCTTGCTCATGGTCTCTAGATCTGGAAGCCTTTTCCAAGGTCTCAGGTCGAACCCTGTATTCATTTCTGTGTTTGGGCCTGCATGCACAAGATTTTGAGAATTTTCTGTGCCTGGAATTCCCACAGTTGGGCTTTTGGGATAGCTGCTCTAGAGACAGAAGAAATAAGACAACTGAATACCCTGCCTGGTCTGTCAGATGACCCCTCTGCTGTGGGACTGCTGAGAGTTGAAAAACAACAGATACCAGTCGCCACAGCAACAGTGCACCGTTGGCAATACCGCACTGACAGAAACTCTGTGATTCCCATCCATAAGATGATTTGTGAACTGGAGAGCCAGGGGGTGGTCATCAAGGCTCGTTCACCCTTTAACAGCCCTATATGGCGATATTGCCAGTGTATTTTTCTCCGTTCCTTTGGCAGCAGAGTGCAGGCCCCTGTTTGCCTTCACCTGGAGGGGTGTGCAATACACCTGGAACCGGCTGCCCCAGGGGTGGAATCATTACTGCCTTGGCTTTCTGTGGAAGTGTTTCAAACATCCATTGAGGGTTCAGGGGCTTGGTTGGGTTGTTTATGGCTAATCCTGATAGGCCCAGGCCAAACCCAAGCACCCTCATCACTGCTCCAGCCCCAGTTTCAGGGAAATATTGATACAGTTTATAAATACTCCAGTTCCCCGCAACTCAGTCCTTCACTGCACATCCAGGGAGCGTATTTACTCCATCCTTTGTTCCCAACAGCATATCTCCAGCCCAAATCCCATTTCTCACAGACAAACTAAGCAGACCTGAGGCAATGGTTCCAGCAGCATCTGCAATTCCAAGCTCCCTGTTCCCTGGATTGCTAATCCAAGCACTCATAGCAATCTCACATCAGCCCAGAGATTCTCTGTCCTCAGAGGGAAACACAACCTGATGGGACACAGCTCTGGTATCAAACTTCCTCTTCCCCTCTCCCCTTTTCCAGCAGACCAGGCTGTTGGAAATGGCATTCCCTACACAGTTAATCCCAGCAGAGAGGAAAAGAGGAACCTGTGACTTACCCACACCATGGGCAGGACCAGGGGGGCACTTGTTGGCTCTGGCTGCTGAAACACCAAAGCTCTTGGGAAAGATGAGCCAAGTGTTTTTCCTGTCCTGAAAGAGAGGAGAAAAGGGAAGTTAATCCCACTGTGAAATCAAAGACTTGGATTTCATATTTCTGTTCTGAATGGATTTTTATCCATAAAAAATGAGAGGTGACACCAAATCAAATATAAAAGTGCTCTTTTCCAGCATTTTTATTCCAGGCATTAAAAGGATGCTCATTTTTATTCTTGCATTTTTTCCCTAATTTCAACAGAACCATTTTCATCCCAGATCCCACTTGTCAGTTGTTCAATCCTTTGGCATTGGATTTGGACAAAGTAAGGGACACATCTGTGTAGTGTTGTGTAATTTTGTGTTTTAAGACCCTGTGGTTTGTTCCCTTCCCCCCCCCCCCTGCCCCGGGTGGTGGTTTAGCCTGGGTTGTGTCCACCCATTGGGTTGTCAGTCTTCCCTGATACCTACCCCTTATTCCCGAATGTTCTCTGTCAATTCTCCCTGGTACCAGCCCCTGCCTGGACTGCCCCTTTGGAAAGCCCCTAATATTCGGGGTTCCATTGGTCTGTTTATATAAATCTCTTCACGTTAGCCTCCCCATTGGGTTGTGTTCGGTAAAGCCCACCTTGTGTCCCTCCCCGGTCTTCTCCCTATTGGCCCCTTGACCCTAAACTCCACCCTGATCCTGTCCCTTAAAACCCACAGTCCTGCCTTTGTTCCCTGTCTTCACGTCTGCTCTGCATTCGAGTTATGTTACATTATAATAAAAGAATCTCAGACTGCATGTGAAGCCCACTTTGCTCCTTTTTACACTGACCCAGCGGTGACTGCTTAGGACTCTCAGGACCCCAGGGGTTGTGTCCCTCCCCCACCAAGTGCCATATCACCAGGCATGAAACAACACATCTGGATCACAGGAACTCATGGAGAGAAACCTCTCCAAAACCTGACAGAGAAAAATGACAGCAAATGCAGAAAGACAAATCTCTTATTTGCATGTTTGGTTTTATTTTGTAAAGACTTCTCTGCATTTGGATGCTCTTTGCACTTGGCTTTCTTTAAAATAATGGATTTGCTGCTAAACACATCTCAGGCCCGTATTTGATCAGGATAAGGTGGAATAGAGATGAAGAGTCAGACAGGGAATAGCCAGGCAGATGCAGGGCCTGGGAACATCAAGGATAGAGAAGACAAGGAACAGGGATTGTTTTTCTTGTTTAGATCCATCAGTGCTGTGAGCCTGGAAAACACACAGTACCGGAGGGATCCAGGGCAGAAGCAGGATAACTCCAGGATAAGGGGAATCTGGTCCCACTCCAGGGCTGCGCCAGTGAAGGAGGGGAATTTTTTAGTGTTTCATTATACACAAAAAACAAACCAAACACCACTGAGCTGGACTTTATTGAGCTACAACACAAAGCAGCCCCTGGGCTTTGGGGGAACACAACCTCACCAAGTCACAGAGCCAGGGGATGGCATTTGGGAACAATGCTTCCTGCCTGGAGGCAATTCAGACAAGTGAGCAACTGGAGCTGTGGGATTTTTTGCTCTTCCTGCAATGGCATCAGTCCAGACAATGAGACATTTCCTGGAACAGATCCTCCCTATAAATGGGAGCCACAGCAAAGCTCAAACCCTCATTTACAGACCCTTGGAAAAGCAAAGGTGAGGTGGGATTACCTGGAGCTCCAGGAGATTGAGGTGAAGGGGATGAAGAAGCAGACAGCAAACAGCTTCCACTGCTGGAAGCTTAGACCTGGGCTGGGAACAAGAACAGGACAAGGAATGTTTTTAAGTCATTCCAACCTCAAAGGTGTCCGGACCTGGGAGAAAGCACATCCCACACCACTCTTGGAACTTTCCTCCCTGCCCTTTCCAGCTTTGGAAGGTTTCTGTGGGAGCCTGAATTATTGGTGCAGTTCAGAAGCTGCACATCCCTAAAGCACTCCCTTGGCAACATGAAGCTTCCCTTGTGCATTTCATTTCTTTATCCTAAATATTCTCCCCAATTATCCACAATCTAGAAAAAAAAAAAAGGGGAAAAGAAGGAATGTGGGCTCGATATTTCTGAGCCTGAGAGAATTTTAGCTTGCTAACCATTGCTATCTCCTTTCCCAAGGGAAAGCTGTCAACAGTTTCTCTTCCCAAAACATCTTTCTCCTTTTCCCAAAACATTTCTAAGTGGGCAGAGTTTTTTTCTCATAACAATCTTCCCAAGCTGTTGTTTCCTATTACTTAACCAATGGAAAGAGGTGTCAGTCCTATTGACCAATGGATACCTTTTTTAGCAAAGCATGCTATAAAAGAAGCAAAAAGATTGTAAATAAAGCCTTCATATCCTCTTCTGATACTGGAGTCCATTGTCCTTATTTTCGTGTCCTGCTGTGACTAAGGAAGACCAATTAATTCTGACATAAGGAATGTTGATTATCTCAACACACTTCAAGGTGAAAAAAACCCCATTTCTGCCACTAACAAATGCACTTTATATTGTCTCAATTCAATAGTAATTATTTAAATATTGTACTAAAAATCTTAAGGACACAACGCTTTGAATTCTCAAAAACTGCTCAGCTTAGCTACTTCAAGGACTTTCACACCCAGGGAACTGAGTGGTCCCAGATATAAACACTACATTTGATACAAATCTGATAGAAATTTAATATTATTTGGCTACTAAGCTTTCCCAAAAGCTGTGGAGTCAAGGCTGGAAATCCTCACTGAGGCTTTTCCATGTCACATCTGGATTTACCCTTGGGAAAATCCTGCTCCAAGAACTTGGCTTTCAAGAGGTTGCACTTGATGTTACAAAAACAGAATTCCTTTGGGATTTGGCATTTCCTGCACCTCCAAACACATTAAAAGAATGAAGTACAGAGTCCTAAAGCTCAATTATTCCCATTCTCCTCTCATCCCTTTCCTCAGCTCCACGTGCATTTGTGTCTCCTCTGAAGGTCTGGAAAGGAATTTGGGAATTCCCTTCAGTTGGTTTGGTTTCCAGCTCTTTCTCTGAGGTGGCCCAAAAGGCAAACAGAAAACAAACCCAGATGAACACAAAATCCCAGCCCATCCCAAGATGCAGCTCCTCACACCAAACTTTGAGAGAATACATGGTGGTTCAAACACTGCTGCAATCCTACCTTGAGCTGAGCTTCCAGGAGGCTCTGCCTAATCCACATTCAAGCCTGGATAGCCCAAAGCCTACAGGAAAAGTATGGGAACTGAGAGTGGTCAGAAAATAGATTTTTAGGCTTCAGGCACTAGCTTGAGGCCTGTGGGAAAAGCTAAGTACATAACTCTCCACTCTGGCCTGGGAAATCATAAAGAGGAACCCAAATAATCCTTGTAGATATCCTTTTTCCTGGCACCTTGTGGAAGGGGCTAACAGCAGGCCTGTTAGCTAATGGAGCGAGAAGAAGCTGGGAACTGAGAAGAAGCTGATAAGGAGCCTTCTTCAAGGCTGTTACCAAGGAGACCAAGAGAACAAAAGAAAGATAAGAAGTTTGCAGCTGGATGAAGTATTTTTAGAAAGTTAGCTGAAGTCACTGTTACTTTTCACCAATGGTGTTATATTGATTTATTGTAACCAATAGCTGGGGTAGAAGAAGTATAAACAATTAGAAAGTGTATAAAAGGTCAGCCATTTTTGATAATAAACAGTTGCCGTTTGAGACTGCTTCTGGTCTCTGCTTTGTGTTGTGACCGCCTCGACAGCGACAACACCTGGTGTTTTTCCAACTTGTTTACTGGCAAAGATGTTTAGAACGAGGTGTAGGCTCTAAACGACCAATCATATTGATTGTACAGAAACACGGTATAAAAGAATCTGTCTTTCAAGAAACTTTCCCTATAATGCCCTCCGATGAAGGCTCAGAGTCTCGTACCATTATTCTGCCGTCCCGAATCATAACAATAGAAAAGAGGAGTCAAAGTGAAGGGGAGAGGGGAAAAAATGGAGTTTTGGGTTTTCCCTCTGTTCCCAACAGGACTGAAGGGCAGGATGGAGAAGTTTCATGGAAAAGAAGTACCAAAGGCTGCTTAATTCCCAGCAATTAGTGCTGCTGAGGTTGAATCCAAAAGGACAAATCCACTGGGATCAAACAGGAGTGGCTGACAGCATGGGTTATGACACAGACCTGCAAAGCTGAAGCCTTCTTTCTTTTCTGGGGCTCTCCCAGAAATTCTCCATGTCCCGATGTACTCCCAGTCTCCTCGCTGGGGAGGATGAACTTGGATATCCCAGGTTACTGGTGAGGCTCAAACAATAGTTGTGCAATGATCAAAGTGTTTTTCCCAAGGAAATGACATATTCTCTTCAAATGGGATAACCAGTTGGGATAACCAACTGGGATGGCTTTCTCCAGGAAGAGTCACAGCTGGATATGGTCTCCCATAAAGGATTCCATAGGAGCTCACCTTTTTCTTGGAGCTTCGCTGAATTCCTCAGCAATGCCAGGGGAATGTGGCCATTTGAGGGTTTGGGCAGATTTGACTCATTTGCCTTTTTAGACTTTGTTTCTTTCTCTCAACCTTCCCACTGGATTGTGGTCTCCAAGGAATATGTCATTCCCTTTTGATTCCTGTTCTTTTGGACAATTTTTGCACGATTCCTGTACAAAACAAGGCCCCCTATTAGGATGCTTTTCCCTATCATTCCCCAGCAGTTTTATCTGCCAGTCCATTCCCTACATTAGTTGGGGTCTTCCCAGATTTCTGAGCTTCACAAGGCAGGAGACTGACTTGGCTTGGGAACTAAACACTCCTGAGGAATTGTCTGATAACATCTCCATGTCTGACAGCTAATCCTTGTGCTGAAAGGATCCCTCTTTCTTCCCTCAAGGCAATTCCAAGGCTTGCTGTTCCCATTTGGGAACAGTCCCCAGTCTGGATCTTCTCCTGGAGTATCCCCCCAGTCTTCCCTGCTGGGATCCTGCTCAGGAATCCATGGCAAATGGATTCCTGAGCAGGAATTTAGCAATTAATTCTTCTAAAAAAAATTAGCAATTAATTCTTCTCACCCCTGCCCAGTTCTAATTCCAAAGGATTTTGTGTCTGCCTTACTCAGCTGGAGTCTGGTTCCAACTCTCTTCTTACTGCTTCTGCTGCTTTCCATTTCCCAGGAATTCCACCAACAGAGTGACAGCGTTTTCCACTTCCTCCAGGATTTCCTGTTGCATTTGGTTGCTGGAAGAATATAAAAACCTGGGCCTCCAGGACTTTACTATCAGAAATTACATCCTTGGGTTTGTTCATTTCCAAATATTACTTCTTCCCAGCAAAACAATGGGCATCCAAGGAATATAGAAATGGTACCTGTAAGGTGTATTTTATCTAGGATCTCCTTCCCATGTCTTTCCCTGTATCCACCAAAAATCCACCTGTTAATTCCCCATCTGTTTCCTCGCTCTTTTCCTTTATCCAACAGAATATTAACAGGTGAATATTCTCCTCTGGAATAGCACCTTTCATTCCAAACCTAATAACAAAGGAATAATTTCCTTTGACCTTCATTATTAGGATTCCACCGAGAGCCGGTGGATGGAAAATTATCCTCTCCTGGCCCCTGCTGGATTCCTGGAGCAGGGATTCTTTCCCTCTTTCCCCACGGTGCCCTTCTGGGCCTTCCCCCCCCCCCCCCCCCCTTTTCCAGGCTTTGTTCCACAGCTTTTGCTTCCAATCCTTTGACCCTTTCCCTCACTCCAGGAGATCCCAGCAGTTCCACACCCTCTTTTCTCCCATCCTGATAATTTCTTTTTAATTCCCTTCTCTTTTCTTCAACAAATCCCACCAATCCAGACCTAAAGCTGACACAAGGAGCACTTGGTGCCCACAAATCCAAATCCAGACCTTGCCATCCTTAAACCAGCAACTCCAAACACACAATCCCAGACAATTTGCATTAATTCAAACCTAACATTTAGGACACACCAAATACTTCAAAATTCCCAAGAAACATCCTGTTGCCTTCAACTCCCAGGGGTTTCTGCTTTGAACTCACACGGATTTGGGGATCGAGGGATTTCCCTGAAAAAACATGTGCAACGCACACTGGAATCCCTGATCCCATGAATCCAGGGAGTGCTAAAAGCTTAATCCTACATGGGCCACCATAAATTTTTGCCAAATATCCCCCAAATCCTCAGGATAACAGAACCCTCTGGTACTGCATTTTTAGTGTTGGAAAGCCAGGAATTTATTCCCAGAGCTAAGCTGTGGATATGGGCTTTGGGGGAACAAGTCCGTATCAAGTTATGGAGCCAAGGGATGACATTTGGGAACAATCCCGGCTACCTGGAGGCAATTAAGGCCCCATGGCTCAGGCAGCAGCACAAGGTCAATGCAGACAAATGATCCACAGGAGCCATGGGATTTTCTGCTCTTCCTGCAATGGCATTTACGGCTGAGCAGTTCAGAACAAGGTCTGAGCAGACAGGACTGGAGAATAAACTCCAAGAAACAACTCCTGTGCCTACCAGGTTCCTGGGGCATTCCAGTCCAGGCTATTGGCTTCTTTTCCCTTTTTTTCACTGCAACCAACCTGGCACGAGGACTTTTGAATCCATCCAGACAATAAGACACATTTCCTGAAACAGATCCTCCATATAAATGGGAAGTACAGAAAAGCTCACTGCCACGTTCAGAAACCCTTCAGCAAAGCACTTGGAAAAGCAAAGGTGGTGTGGGATTGCCTGGAGTGCCAGGGAACCAAAGTGAAGGTGGGAAACCAGCACATGGCAAACAACTGCCACTGCTTCTCACTCCAGTGGCTACAGCAAGCGCAGCTTCCCCAGAATTTCATGCTTAGCATCTCTTCCAAGCTCAACAGGTGAACAAACAGGTACTCCAACATCTCCTTCCTTTGTACTTTGGGCAGCACAGACCCATTAGGAGAAACTGGAATCCAAGGGCGGCTCTAAACATGGGACTCCCACTTGCCACTCTCTCTACCTTTTCTCCAGCTTAGCCCTAAGCCAGGAAACAAAAGACAACAAACATTTAAAAAACATCCTTGAGGTGTCTTGAGGATTCCCAGGCCTGGAGAAAGTCCTTCCCACCACCCTCTTGGCCTTTTCCCACTCTGAGGAACTGTGGAAATGCACATCCAGATGCAAGCCAGACAGCCCGGAATGCTTTCTGCACACCAAACGCCACAGTCCTGAGCATCAGGAACTGTTGTATCAAGTGCAACAGTGTTTATCGATCTTGTCCAGGAAGGCCACAGCACCGGCAGGGAAGCAGAGGAGACAAGTCTCTGTTTTGTAGGCTCAAGGATGCATTTATTTTCCCCCTCCCCGGGTGGGGGAGGGGGAGAAGGCGAAGAGGCCAGGAGGCAGGAAGAGCGAGAGAGGCAAGAGAGGGCAGGAACGGGATCGTCGGGTTATTTATGGGGTATTGTAGGGGCGGGGTTTACAAAGGAGGGGTTTACAAAGGTAAGATCAAATTCTAGTGACCTTAAACCAGAAGCACTCACAAGGAGCCTCAAGATGCTCTGGATGCAAATCACAGCCTCAGTGAACCCCAGGGAGTCAAACCCAGCAGAGAGGAAAGAGGAACCCTGTGTCCCTCTGACTGACCCCATGGCACGGGCAGGACCAGGGGCACTCCGGTGCAGGCCAGCAGGGTCTGAAGCTGTTGGATTTGGCTGCTCAAACACCAAAGCTTTTGGCATTGCTAGAGTGACTTCAGTGGTTTTTCCTGTCCTGAAAGAGAGGAGAAAAAGAAAATTAAGTTCACTGTGGAAGTCACAGGCTCCTGGCTCACTGTCTGAGCACACAGATGCTCATCCTCTACAGCACCTGGAAAAAAACTTGGAAAAGGCAAAAGTAAAATGTTTCCCATCAGAAATTGAGTGTCTATGAACATAAAATTTTGATGGATTTAATAAGAGCACTTTCCTAGAAAAACCCCAGGCCATGAAGGTCTCTCCAGCGCAGGTGATAACAGGCAGGAGAACTACAGCAAGCGCAGGGAGACACAGTCAGGGATTGGCACTTCCTAAAGACACCTCTGCACCTGGATGCTCTTTGCCCTTTACTTGTAAAGAAGGGGGTGGCAGCTGCCCAGGAATGCTGCTCAAAGGCACAGGGCCTTGGCACACAGAGCACATGAGGGAAGTTGTGAGGAGAGAGATGGAGAGGCCAAAGAAATAGAGCCCATTCCCCTTGTTTCTGTTCCTCAGTCATGGGAACTCTGAAAACACAGGGTGCTGGACAGATCCAGGCTGTGAGCACTGCCCTGGCTTTGATGGACCATTTCTCCCTTTGCTCAGAGCCCTCAGCTCCATCCTCTCCTGAGAGCAGCAGAGAACTGCTGCAGGAGAAGAGCTGAGTTAGTCACAATCCAGGGATGCAGCCATTCAAGAGGGGGAGCAGTTGAGAGTAATTGACAGGGACTTTTATCACACACAAAAATCCCACACAAAAACACTGAACTGGACTTCACTGAGCTGCAGCACAAAGCCGCTCACAGCAGGCAAAGGCAAGAGGTGCACACAGCACCACTAAGACAGCACCTGGGCTTGGAGGAACACAATCCTATCGAGTCAAGGGATGGAATTTGGGAACAATCCTTTCTGCCTGGACAGGATTCAGGCATCAGGGCTCGGTCTGCAGCAACGAGTCCTGCCCAGCCAGCAAGTCCCTGCAGACGATTTAGCCCCAGCAGCAGCATTTTCTGCCCCTCATTCCAAGATTAATTTGGAACAAACAGGGAGGAACGAGCCCTGAGCTGACACTGCAGGACTGGCACTGTGGAGAATCAACACCAAGCAGCAACCCCTGGGCTTGGCAGGGGCCTGAGGCATCCCAGTCCAGTCTCTTGGCTTCATGTGCTGGTTTCAAACAGATTTGGGAGAAACTTTCCCACGGGGTCCCCCTCCCCCCTCCCAACTGGTTCGGGAAGAAAGACTTCTTGAGAGAGAAGTGGAAAAGACCTGTTTATTACACAGGCAAAGCACTCCCCAGCACAATACCCGATGACAAGAGCTTCGTGCCGCTTACGGAGGGATAACAAACTTGGAAAAGAGCAGGTTCTTCTTGAAGATGTTCACTCTGCTACGTTGCCCGTCTCTGCTGGTGTCGGAACCCAGGACATCCCTCTGGGTTCCCTGGGTGATCCGAGACCCTGGCAAAGGGTCCAGAGACAAGCCACGAGAGTTTGATTAGAATAATATCAATTTATCACCGGGTGTAGATGTAGAATTTAGGGGGTCTAATGGAGGTTCAAGAAGGCAAGATGGAGGAATCTGGGCGTGTCCCTGTCCTTCTGCTTCTTCTTCTTGCCCTCCATCTTCTGCTGTGGTGGTGGCACTTTTGGATTGGATTAGAGTAGAAATACACAGTTTAATAAAGGTGATGGGTATTGGTATAATTGTAAACATAGAACACGTAGTACATAGTATAAGAGATAGCGACCGCCCAGGAGGCGTGCAGATAGCCTTGGGCAGCGGTGTAGGTAGCGTCTACGCTAGCTGAGAAAAAGAATGTTTAAGAACATGAAAGAATAAACAGCTCTGATAAAGAAACCGACGCATCCTGACTCCTTCTTCTGGCACCGGGCTTGGGAAGAAAAGAAACATCCGCAATCTCGGAAGGCTATCAGCCCGGGATCCGAGACGCTGGTGCTGGGAGGAAAGGGAGTTGTTATGCAGGGCTGGTCTTGATGGGGTGGGTCCCCTGTGGAGGCCCCCGGTGCTTTCCCAGGTCCCCAGTCCGGAGAGATCGGTACGGTACCGAGGGAGGGAGAAAAAGAAAAAAAAAAGGAAAAAGAACCTCCAGCTATTCTACAGATCTAACTATGCTAGCTTCTTTTGTCTTGCGGATTCCTTCCCCCCCCGCTTCAGTCTCAAGGTCCATCCGAGGAGCAGAGTTTTCCTGGGGAAAAACAAACTGCGCTTCCCCCCCCCACCCTTTACACCCAACAGACGATTGAGGGATAAACACATCACCCTAGGACACTTCATTTGCCTGCTTCTACTGCAATTAACCTGGCATGGGAACTGGCAAATTGTAGACCATACAATGAGACACTTCCTGAAACAGAAATAAATTCCAGCTGCAGCAAAGCTGATGGCCACATTCAGAAACCCTTCAGCAAAAAAAAAAAAAAAAAAACCTGGAAAAAGCAAAGGTGACGTGTGCTGACCAGGAGTTCCAGGGGACTGAGGTGAAGGTGAGCAACAAGCAGCCAGCAAACAGCTTCCACTGCTTCTCACTCCAACCACTACATCTGTAGCAATGTACAGATGGTCTACAGCTGGACCAAATGAGTCTGATCATAACAGATCCAATTTGGCTGACCTGGCTTCTTCTAGAAGTTCCTAGGTGAATGGGGGAGCTCGTGCAGAGACCTCAGCCAATCAGTGAGTCCAGAGAGCAGACATATCACTAGTCAAGGAGCTGGGCAGGG
>CAJVGK010000019.1:947824-1061677 GCA_910950805.1 Acrocephalus scirpaceus scirpaceus | reverse complement strand
ATGTGGGGGAGATACGGTAGGCTGGATTGGAGAGGGACAGGCGCTGCGGAAGACCTTCGGATGTTACGAGAGAGGGAAAGGCACATACCAGAAATTTAAAGATAAAAATCCCCAGGGACCAGTCCCCTTCTCTCCTTGCTGTTCATCTCCTTTTTAGGAAATGTAGTAACCCCCGATAAGGGGGAGAACCAAAGAGTATTTAAACGCATGTACCGTTAAAAAGCATTTGATCGTCTGCCATAATGGTGTAGCGAGTCAATTGTCCGAGCGACACACCGAGCCTGTGTTCGCCGTGCTGCCTTATCCTAGACACCAGGCCACTAGGGTTGTGGATAAAAAACGCAACATTCTGGTGCCGAAAGACCCGGGAAAAGGACCTAGGGGAAACGGGAATACGCCTGGAAAGGAGGCGGCGGCAGTGGCGGCTGGATCCGAACCACTGCGAAGGGGGGACGCCCCCGGAGTACCAGCGAGATCATGGAAACTCTGGTGCAGGTAGTGAAACTTTTAAAAAGACAATGGGGAATACGCTGTGAACAAAAAAATTTATATCTTGCTATAGCAAGGCTTATAAATTTGGGCACGATCCAAAGACCTATAGATATATTAAATGTAGAAAGGTGGGAGAGTTATACTGCCGCTTTGGCAGAGGATGCAAAAGTTACCGGCAGTGGAAAGAATCTCAAAGCTTGGGGAAATCTAGAAGCAGCCTTGAAAAAAGCAAGGGAAGAACAAGAGACCTGGGTAGCAATTAAAACCTGTTTATTCGCCGGCACACAGCCAGGGGAAAAAGGGTTGGAAGCCGCGGGAGCCCCCGGGGACAGCCAGCCTGCCGGTGGGGACATGCAGGGAGGGGACGGGCGCTCCCCCCGTTGGAGCCCACCCCCGGACCTCCCAGGCTGTGGGGGGGACTCTCGGACCCCGCCGCGCGAACCCCCGGACCCAAAAAACCCCCCAGAGCCTCCCGAAAGAGGCGCGGGTCCCCCTCCACCCCCCCGCCGCTTTTTTCCGCGGGACCCGCCCGTACCCGACGGCGCCGGGCCTGTCGCCGCGTGCCGGCAGCGGCGGCGAGCTGGGGGACCGGGAGTCGCCGCCGCGGTAGTGAGCGGGGGGCGACGGCCCGCCGAGTCCGGAGCCGCCGCCGCCGCCGCCGCCGCGGGGAAGCGGCCGCTCTCCGGAGCCAGGGGAGGAGGTCGCGACTCCTCCTGCCGCCGAATCGAAGCGGCGGGAGGCGGGGGAGACGCGAACCCTGTGGGAGAAGCTGGCGTGGGAAGCGAGAAACGCAGAGAGAAATGCCGAGAGGGCGACGCGGCCCCCCCCCCCCCCCTACCTCCAGCATGGCGGACGTGACTGGGAACGGGGGGGGGGGCCCTTCGCCACGAGGCATGGGAAAACCGGAAATGCAAACCCCCGCAGAGGCGCACGCGCGGCAGGGAAGCTCGGACGAGCCGATCTGCACTGCGCACGCGCGGGAGAGCGAGTGGGGGGGCGAGCGCGGCCGGAAACCCCCCTCAATGGCGTTTTTCGGAGGAGACACCCCCCCGTGGGGGGGGCGCGGCGAGCCCAGGGGGTGGGAACGGGACTGCCCACAGGAGGCGTGGCGGCGCCACCCCCGGGAAGGGGGGAGGGGCCGGACCCGGGAGGCGGAACGGGGACGGACCCGAGGGTCCGCCCAAAGCCACCCCCGAAAGGCGGAGCGAGGGCGGAGCCGAGCAAAAAGGCACAGCCAGCCGGAAATGTATCAGCAGTCAGCTTCCGACACGGAGGGGAGCCACAACTCCTCGGATAGCCTCACAGACAGCTCAGAGACCGGCTCGGATTCCGAAACGGAGACAACAGAATTCATGGGTTTTTTACCCAAATCAAACAAAGCTTTTTATAATACAGGGGAACAAACACAACATAAACTCACAGATTGGGGAAAAATAAAGATAGCTTGTGCTGAATGGAAACCAGCTGCAGCCATTCATGCCTTTCCAGTTAGGGTGACAGGGGCGAGACAGAACCAAAGGAGGACATACACACCTTTAAATACAAAAGAAATACAAGCAGTGGTGAAAGCAATTCAAGAAAAGGGGATTGGTTCAGCTGTGGTATCCACATTGGTAGATGGGCTTTTCAGCAATGATGATTTGCTGCCTTTTGATATATCACAGATAACTCGAATGTTTTTTGATGGAGCAGGATTGATCCTATTTCAGCAAGAATGGTCTGATCAGTGCACGGCTGCTCTAGCTCAAGCCTCAGGGCAGGGACAGCCCCTGCATGGCTCTACCCTCTCCAGGCTCCTGGGCAAACATGATGATGTAGCCACACCCCAGGATCAGGCAGTGCACCTCACAGCAGAGGAGGTCAGAGCCACAACAAGGGCGGCCCGAGAAGCCATTAAAGCGGCTTCAAAGGTGGTAGATAAAACTACACCTTGGTCCACCATCAAGCAGGGGGAGAGTGAAAAATTTACTGAATTTATAGATCGCTTGCAAGCTGCAATCGACTCATCCACTCTGCCTGAGGCGGCAAAAGGACCTGTGGTGACAGATTGTTTGAAACAACAGTGTAATACTGTCACCAAAGACATCCTGCGTTCTCTGCCAGTGGGAGCCAGCTTGGCTGACATGATAAAACATGTGGTCAGGGAAGAAGCACTAATCCCCATGCAGGCAACAATCCATACCATAACCAATACAATAACATGCATGAAGTGTGGCCAAACAGGTCATCTGGCAGAAAGCTGTCCTCAGCCAGCACAGCAGCCTGTGGCAGCACCCCCGACCCAACAGCGCCAGAGGCCAACCTGCTGGAGCTGTGGGAAAAAGGGTCACTTTGCCAGGGAATGCCGATCCAAGCCCCGGGGAAACGGAAAGGGGAGGAGGCAGGCGGGCCAAATTCAGCTTCCTCCCACTGTGAGATGGCCCATTTTTCCCAACACCCAGTGGGGTGGGGGGCCTTCATACCCCATATATATGCAGGAACCAGTCAGCATTACATCCCCACCAACTATTCAGTGGCAGAGCGGTGCAGCACCATCAGTAACAATTACACAACCCCCACCACCACAAACTGTGCAAGTGTCACAGGGTCAGCAGGGGGCGCCCCAGAGCGGAACCCCTGGGTGGCCCTGGTCATGAAAGTAGGGAAAGAGCCCATGAGGGTTTGGGGAACATGTCAGCTCTATGGCGGTCGAGACCCTCATGTTCTAGGGCTTCAGTTTTTGGCAGACACAGGATCAGATTGCACGATCATCCCTCAATCAAATTGGCCCAGGCATTGGCAAGCCAGGGAAGTCCCTCCTGTGAATGGGGTGGGGGGACAATCCAGAGCTTGGAAAAGCACCCAACTAGTAGCCATAACACTTCACACAAAAAAGGGACCAGAACAAACTGTCGCAATTTATCCCTACATTTTGCAAAACTCTCCACCCTTGATAGGAAGGGATGTTCTAGCTTTGCTTGGAGTCAGAATCACAAATTTATGATAAGGGCCACTGCTGCACACCCATTGCTCCCGATCAAATTGACTTGGAAATCGTCAGACCCTGTCTGGATTGAGCAGTGGCCCCTCTCAGAGCCTCGAGTAGCAGCATTGCTGGAACTGGTTGAACGGGAACTGCAAAAGGGTCACATAGAACCCTCCACAAGCCCATGGAACACTCCTGTGTTTGTAATTCCCAAAAGGTCTGGAGAGGGGTATCGCCTAGTCCACGACCTGAGGGAAGTGAACAAAACAATCAGACCCATAGGTCCAGTTCAGACACTGTTACCTATGAACTCAGCCATCCCTGAAGGACAACCATGTGCAGTTTTGGACATTAAAGACTGTTTCTTTTCAATACCTTTGCATCCTGAGGACAGGGAACGGTTTGCTTTTTCCGTGGTTTTTCCAAATGGCAAGCGGCCCAGCCTGCGTTTCCAGTGGAAGGTTTTACCGCAAGGCATGGTCGACAGCCCAACTATTTGCCAGATCACCGTGGACAAAGCACTGATGCCAGTCCGACACTCTCATCCCACTGCAACCATCATACAGTACATGGATGACGTCCTGGTCTCAGCACAGTCAGCGAGTCAAGTGGATCACCTGGTATCCGTGATCACAGAGATTCTCCAGGCCAACGGCTTCGAAATCGCGAGCGCAAAGATCAAGAAAGGACCCTGCGTCACCTTCCTGGGAGTGGGGATCACAAACTCTTACGTGACACCTCCCAAGGTGAAAATCCACCGAGACATCAAGACGCTTCATGACATGCAACGCCTGGTAGGATCACTGCAGTGGCTTCGCAACATCATCCTGATTCCTCCTGAGATCATGGACCCTTTGCATGACCTCCTGAAAGGAAAGCATCCCTGGGAACCCAAGGAGCTGACACCGCAAGCAGCAAGCTCCCTCGACTTCATCGAAGGACAGATGTCCACTGGTACACTTGCCAGATGGAACCCAGCGATGCCCTTGGACTTGTATGTACACTTCACACCAAAAGGGGGAGTGGGAGCACTGGCCCAAGGACCTTCTGAAAAAGCCCGACCAATCCAATGGGTGGTCCTTGGAAAACCAGCTCGTGCATTCTCCCCAGCAATAGAATGCATCTCTAACCTCATCATGAAAGGCAGAAAGCTCGCCTTGAAACACTTAGGGACTGAGCCAACGAGAATCCACCTTCCTTTTCGCAAGCAACCAACCACAGAGTCAACCACAATCTCAGAACACCTAGCCCTTGCTCTCATCGGATTCGGAGGAGAAATCTTCTACTCCACCAGACCACCTTGGACTCAGCTGCTGACCATAGTCGACATAGACATGCCACCGAAGGTCATGGACAGACCACAGCCAGGACCAACAGTCTTCACAGACGCTTCCTCCACGACTTCCACCGCGACAGCAGTGTGGCAGGCCGAAGAGAAATGGCATTGTGTCAAAGCAAGTGACCCCACACTGTCGGTGCAGCAATTGGAAGCGACAGCAGTAGTCCTGGCGTGTGGACTCTTCCAAGACGAACACCTGAACATCGTAACAGACTCTATATTCGTGGCAAAGCTCTGTCTGGCTATGGCAGGACCAGGTGTGTCAACATCAACAGCAGCCCTGATGCTCGAAGAAGCACTTTCCTCACGAAAGGGCACAGTATCTGTCATTCACATCAACAGTCACAACCCAGTCAAAGGTTACTTCCAGATCGGCAATGACAAGGCGGACGCAGCAGCGAAAGGCGTCTGGACGCTGCAAGAAGCTCGTCAGTTGCACGAATCCCTCCACATTGGACCCAAAGCACTGGCAAAGAAATGCGGAATCACCGCAGCAGATGCCAAACATGTAGTGGCCACATGCCCTCACTGCCAGAAGTCACCCCTGTGGACCAGTGGGGTCAACCCCAGAGGTCTCAAGCCCTCAGAAATCTGGCAGTCAGATTTCACCTTGTGTCAACTGTTGAAGCCTCGAGCATGGCTTGCAGTAACAGTGGACACATTCAGTGGAATGATCATAGCCACACAGCATCACAAAGCTAACTCCAAAGCCACAATTCAGCACTGGCTGACAGCCATGGCGTGGCTTGGCATTCCCAAACAGATCAAAACTGACAATGGTTCCAATTTCATTTCTAAACCAGTGCAGGAATTTACCTCGAAATGGGGGATCACATTAGTACAAGGCATACCATACAACAGCACCGGACAAGCTATAGTTGAGCGGGCAAACCAGACCCTGAAAAACAAAATAGAGGTGTTGGCAAAAGCAGAAGGTTTGACCAACTCCATCCCCTCAGGAGAGCAGACACGTATACTGGCAACAGCTCTGATAGCATTGAATCAGTTCCCTAGAGGAAATGAAACAAACAGTCCTGTTCAAAAACACTGGGCCTCCAAAGAAATAGAAGAGGGCCCGCAGGTTTCAATTAGGAATGAGCTGGGTGAGTGGGAACGGGGCTGGAAACTGATGCTTGCAGGGCGAGGGTATGCAGCTGTCAGAAAGGACGGGAAAACCAGGTGGTGTCCTCTCAAATCAATTAAACCTGATCTTCACAGTGAGCAGAATGAGACTAATGAAAACTGTGAGTTTCTGTTTACAGGACATGCTGGTGGGGCGGCCACATAATGCATACATGCCCCTTCCAGAGGAACGAGACACGCCACCAAAACGTCAGACAGCAGCAGAGAAACCCAAGCGGGTGAGACCCAAGCATCAACGACACATCTGTGTGATCTTGTTCTTGGGGCTCATTGCCAGAGGACAAGCCAGCCCAGATTACTACCCACATCAGCCGTTCAGGTGGGTCATGAGACACCTTTCCAGCAACAAGGTGCTCAGAGCCATCACCACACCAAACACTCCATCCTTCGTGCTTCGCACCAACGATCTGTTTCCAGGACGACCAACGATAAATTCCTTCTCAACACCCGTGTACATATCCTACTGGTGCCCAGCTTCGAACCCAGGGAAAGGTTATTGTAATCACCCTGGGTGGGGATACTGCGGGCACTGGGGCTGTGAAACTATAGTCACAGACGCCAGGCCATCAGGATTTGGGTGGAACCCACCAGAGCCCGATCAGTTCCTGCAGTTCACCTGGGCACCCGCAGGTTGCAAAATACCTCCTTCTGTACAGGCAAACCCCCATCGAAACAGTTATAAGATTTCTAAATTTAAAAAATGTTTGTACTATAAAATGACAGTCTTGCAGCCAAATCATCCTGGTTGGACAGTGGGTAAGACATGGACAGTGGTCCTCTACGGGACAAAAGAGTGGGTGAATGTGCGAATTACCAGGTTCCAGCTTTCCGCACCCCGAGCGGTTGGACCCAACAAGGTGATCAAAAGCACACAGACAGAGAAAAACATAACTAACCCCAAAATCTTACCCGCAAGTGTCACAGAAAAACCAACCAGTGATGAGAAAGCTTTCCAGATAGGCCGATTCGTCAAATCAGACCCAGACCCAATCCTTCGTATGTTAGATGCTACTTTTCTATCCCTGAATGAATCTAACCCTAACCTAACTAACTCTTGTTGGCTTTGTTATGATGTCCAACCCCCTTTTTATGAAGGAGTTGCTGTGAACACTTCATTCACTTACTCCACAGCCAATGCACCTCATCAGTGCAGATGGGACACACCCCGCAGAGGCATCACCCTGAGCCAAGTCTCAGGTCGGGGCAGATGTTTTGGAAATGCAGCCCTAGCTAAGCGAAAAGGGGATGTTTGTGCCAAAATTGTAAAGCCCAACAGAAAAAATAACAAATGGGTGGTCCCAGCTGCATCAGCAATGTGGGTTTGTCAGAGATCCGGAGTAAGTCCTTGTGTGTTTCTTCCCAAGTTCAATGATTCTAACGACTTCTGTGTCCAAGTTCTGATTGTTCCTAGGGTCCTGTACCACCCAGATGAAGAGGTATACAACCTTTTCGAAGAACCCAGCCGGCTTCACAAAAGAGAGATACTAACAGGAATAACCATCGCCATGCTACTTGGCTTGGGAGCCGCTGGAACGGCGACAGGTGTCTCGGCCCTAGCAACACAGCACCGAGGACTGTCTCAACTGCAAATGACCATTGATGAGGACTTGCAGAGGATCGAGAAATCCATTTCCTACCTAGAGAAGTCAGTCTCTTCGCTCTCGGAAGTGGTTCTGCAGAACAGGCGAGGCTTGGACCTCCTGTTCATGCAGCAAGGGGGCCTGTGTGCAGCCCTGAAGGAAGAATGCTGTTTTTATGCAGATCACACCGGGGTAGTTAGAGACTCAATGGCAGAACTTCGAAACAGACTGGCTCAGAGACAAAAAGATAGAGAGGCTCAGCAAGGCTGGTTCGAATCCTGGTTTAACCAATCCCCATGGTTAACCACTTTGATTTCCACTTTAGTAGGCCCATTGGCAATGCTACTTTTGACAGCTATCTTCGGACCATGCCTGCTGAACAAGATAGTTTCATTTGTTAGAGCTCGCCTAGAACGGACTAACATTCTGTTCCTAGGCCTGCATGAAATGCCGTGAATTAATCAGGGAACATTGCCAGTCACAAGCCTTTTCAAACTTGCCTGGCAAAAACTTACTCAGGTTTCCAAACTCCTTCTCCCTTTAGTTAAATACTAACCTTCTACCTCATTTAGTGCTTTTATATATATATATATATATACATATATCTACCTCATTTCTTTAGTGATAGAAGGGGGGGAGATGTGGGGGAGATACGGGTAGGCTGGATTGGAGAGGGACAGGCGCTGCGGAAGACCTTCGGAATGTTACGAGAGAGGGAAAGGCACATACCAGAAATTTAAAGATAAACAATCCTCAGGGACCAGTCCCCTTCTCTCCTTGCTGTTCATCTCCTTTTTAGGAAATGTAGTAAGACCCCCGATAAGGGGGAGAACCAAAGAGTATTTAAACTGCATGTAACCGTTAATAAAGGCATTTGATCGTCTGCCATAATGGTGTAGCGAGTCAATTGTCCGAGCGACACACCGAGCCTGTGTTCGCCGTGCTGCCTTATCCTAGACACCAGGCCACTAGGGTTGTGGATAAGAAACGCAACAGAGAAAGAAGCCACATGTAAAGCCACAACATCTGTGTCTGTGCTAGTTGTCACAGAAGAGAAAGAAGCCAATAATGCCAGCATCTCCACACAAACAATCACTGAACTGGAACAGCCTAAACCGGTAGCAGTTGCTCCTGTTCAGAAGAAGAAAGCAAAGAGCAAATCAGTCCGCATAATGACTGACGAAGATGCAGCAGGACCTTCGCACCCAGCAGAAGAGAAGAGCCAGAGATCATCACTCGCTCTCTGTCCCTGGGTGAGCTGCGTGACCTGCGGAGGGAATTCACCTGCCAGACAAATGAATCCATCCTGACCTGGCTGCTCCGTATCTGGGACGCTGCAGCCAATGACACCATTCTAGATAGAAGTGAGGCCAGGCAACTGGGATCGCTGTCCCAGGACGTGGTCATTGACCAAGGGATTGGGAGAACCCAAGAAACTCTCAGCCTCTGGCGACGACTGCTAACAAGCGTGAAGGACAGATACCTTTGTAAAGAAGATCTCCAAGTGCACCAAGGAAAGTGGAACACAATGGAACAAGGTATCCGATGCCTGAGGGAATTGGTTGTGCTGGAGATCATTTTCTCAGAGGACGAGAGATTTCCTAAAAGCCCAGATGAAGTCCAGTGCACATCACAGATGTGGTTGAGATTCGCATGGCTTAGACCAGAGATGTACTCCCGTTACCTGGCAATGCTGCAATGGAGAGCAGGCGAAGACAGGGTGGGTGTCTTGGTCAATAAACTAAGAATTTATGAGGACACTGTCACCACCCCATTTCGTACCCATGTCTCATCCGTGGAAACAAGGCTGGCTGAGCAAATCTGAAGCTTGATTAAAGAAGAAGTTTACCACGTCTCGCCAGAACCAACAAGAGTCTCTGCCATTAGGAGCAGGCGTCCCCCAGCCAAGGAGAGAACATACACTCCACGAGGTAACCTCTAGTCTTTTCTTCAGGAGCATGGAGAAGACATGAGGAAGTGGGATGGAAAACCCACCTCCTCCTTAGCAGCCCGGGTACGTGAACTGAAAAGAGAGACCCCTACCACAAGAAGTTCATCTAGAGTCAATGCTGCTCCAGTCTCTCGAGCACAAAACTCCAGACGGGATAGGAATGATATGACTGATCCTCTCAAAGGAACCTCAGGAACACATTTACAGGAAGAGAGTAGTGTGTACCATGACCAGGAATAGGGGGGGGCCTGCCTCTAGCCAGGTAGAGGAAAGGGACAATCAAATCTATTAGACTGTGTGGATCCGATGGCCTGGCACATCTGACCCACAAGAGTATACGGCTTTGGTTGACACTGGCTCTCAATGTACCCTGATGCCATCAAGGTATGTAAGAACAGAATCCATTTCTATTTCAAGAGTGACAGGAAGGTTCCAGCAGCTGACTGTAGTGGAGGCCGAAGTGAGTTTAACTGAGAACAGGTGGCAAAAACACCCTATTGTGACTGTCCCAGAGGCCCCATGCATCCTTGGCATAGACTATCTCAGAAATGGATATTTCAAAGACCCAAAAAGATACCGTTGAGCTTTTGGGATAGCTGCTGTAGAGACAGAAGGCATCAGACAACTGAATACATTGCCTGGTCTCTCAGATGACCCCTCTGCTGTGAGACTGCTAAGAGTTGAAGAGCAACAAGTACCAATCGCCACAGCAACAGTGCACTGTTGGCAATACTGCACCGACAGAGACTCTGTGATTCCTATCCGTGAGATGATTCGTAAACTGGAGAGCCAAGGGGTGGTCAGCAAGGCTCATTCACCTTTCAACAGCCCTTTATGGCCAGTGCGTAAGTCCAGTAGAGAATAGAGACTGACTGTGGATTATCGTGGTCTGAATGAGGTCACGCCACCTCTGAGTGCTGCTGTGCCAGAAATGTTGGAGCTTCAGTACGAGCTAGAGTCCAAGGCAGCAAAGTAGTACGCGACCATCGACATTGCCAATGCCTTCTTCTCCATTCCTTTGGCAGCAGAGTGCAGGCCCCAGTTTGCTTTCACCTGGAGGGGTGTGCAGTATACCTGGAACCGACTGCCCCAGGGGTGGAAGCACAGTCCCACGATCTGCCATGGACTGATCCAGACTGCATTAGAAAAAGGCGAAGCTCCTGAACATCTCCAGTATATTGATGACATTATTGTATGGGGGAACACAGAAGGAGAAGTCTTCAAGAAAGGAGAGAAGATTATCCAGATTCTACTGAAAGCTGGTTTTGCCGTTAAGCGAAGTAAGGTTAAGGGACCGGCTCGAGAAATCCAGTTCCTGGGAGTCAAGTGGCAAGATGGTCGTCACCAGATACCCACAGAAGTAATCAACAAGATCACCGCGATGTCTCCACCGACAAGCAAGAAAGAAACACAAGCTTTCCTAGGCGCCATAGGCTTTTAGAGAATGCACATCCCTGAGTATAGCCAGATTGTGAGTCCTCTCTAGCTGGTTACCCGCAAGAAGAATGATTTCCACTGAGGCCCTGAACAGCAGCAAGCCTTTGCCCAGATCAAGCAGGAGATCGCTCATGCGGTAGCCCTTGGCCCAGTGAGGACAGGACCAGATGTGAAGAATGTGCTCTACTCAGCAGCTGGGAACAATGGCCTGTCCTAGAGCCTTTAGCAGAAGGTGCCTGGTGAGACTCAGGGTCGACCACTGAGATTCTAGAGTCGAAGCTACAGAGGGTCCGAAGCCAACTACACTCCCACGGAGAAGGAAATCTTGGCTGCCTATGAAAGAGTTCAAGCTGCCTCAGAAGTAATTAGCACTGAAGCACAGCTGCTTCTGGCACCCCGACTGCCGGTGCTGGGGTGGATGTTCAAGGGAAAGGTTCCTTCCCCGCATCACGCCACCGACACTACTTGGAGCAAATGGATTGCCCTCATTACGCAGCGTGCCCGTATTAGAAACCCAAATCTACCTGGGATTCTGGAAGTTATAATGAACTGGCCTTAAGGTGAGACTTTTAGATTATCCTCTGAAGAAGAAGAAGAGCAAGTGACACGTGCCGAAGACGCCCCACCATATAACGAGCTACCGGAGACTGAAAGACGATATGCCCTCTTCACTGATAGTTCCTGCCGAATTATAGGCGCTGACCAGAAATAGAAAGCTGCAGTATAGAGCCCCACATGACGAGTTGCACAAGCTACCGAGGGACAAGGTAGATCGAGTCAGATGGCAGAGCTTAAAGCTGTCCAGCTGGCTTTAGATATTGCTGAACGAGAGAAGTAGCCAAGGCTCTATCTCTACACCAACTCATAGATAGTAGCTAATGCCCTGTGAAGATGGCTGAATTGCTAGAAAAAGGCCAACTGGCAGTGCAGAAGGAAACCCATCTGGGCTGCTGAGATTTGGCAAGACATTGCCACCCGAGTAGAGAAGCTAACCTTGAAAGTTCGACACGTAGATGCACACGTACCCAAGAGTCAAGCTAATGAAGAGCATCGCAACAATGAGCAAGTAGAGAAAGCTGCCAAAGTGAAAGTATCACAGGTAGATCTAGACTGGCAGCACAAGGGAGAATTATTCCTAGCTCGTTGAGCCCATGATGCCTCTAGTCATCAGGGAAGAGATGCAACATACCGATGGGCCCGTGACCAAGGGGTGGACCTTACTATGGACAGCATCTCACAAGTTATCCATGACTGTGAGACCTGCGCTGCAATCAAACAGGCCAAGCAGGTGAAGCCTCTGTAGTGCAGTAGACGATAGTTGAAGTACAAGTATAGAGAAGCCTGGCAAATTGACTACATCACCCTTCCCCAGACCCGCCAAGGCAAGCGCTATGTGCTGACCATGGTAGAAGCAACCACAGGATGGCTGGAGACCTATCCTGTGCCTCATGCTACTGCCCAGAATACCATCCTGGGCCTCGAAAAGCAAGTCCTGTAGAGACACGGCACCCCGGAGAGAATCGAGTCAGACAACGAGACACATTTTAAGAATAGTCTTATAAACACCTGGGCCAAAGAACATAGTATTGAATAGATATACCACATCCCTTATCATGCACCAGCCGCCAAGAAAGTTGAACGGTGCAATGGACTATTATAGACTACCCTGAAGGCACTTAGCGGAAGGACCTTCAAGAATTAGGACATAAACTTAGCCAAAGCCACCTAGATGGTCAAACCTGAAGCTCCATCAATAGAGCTAGTCCTGCCCAGTCTGAACCCTTGCACACAGTAGATAAAGTCCCTGTAGTACACATGAAAGAGATTTTAAGAAAGACTGTTTAGATTAATCCCACCTCAAGCAAAGGCAGACCCATCCGTGAGATTGTTTTTGCTCAAAGACCTGGTTATACTTAATGCAAAAAGATAGAGAAACCCGTTGTGTACCACAAGGAGACCTAATTTTAAGTGAGAACTAGAATTAGTGTGTAAGGTTTCATTCTGTTATATATGTATGTATCTGTGAGGGTGTATGATGTAGATGGTGATAGAATAAGGGGTGGATTATGTCCTAGGTTACAATGTAAAATTGTGCCCAAGGTATGTATTCTATCCCCATGAGCCGTTGGAGCCAAGGTGGGGCAGTGTTTTCCTTATCTTCTGTTAATGAGCCTAACAATGCCTTGCCACATGACTCATAAATAACTTCCTCTGGGAGTTATCTCTGTTTTAATGGGCCATCAAGGACCCACTGCATGACTCATAGAATGAGATCATCCCATTGTGAGATGCTCCGCCCAGGGGGAGGAGCCAAGCATTCCCACCTGGATAAATCCAGGGTTTGGGACAGCACAGGCAGCTTTTATCCACTGGACTTCCAGAGGAGACAAGAGCTGCCAGGCGTTTCTACAGGAATCACTGCTTTGACAAGACCATCTCATCTGGACTGCCACTACCACCCTAACTAACAGGGTGTCAGGTTGTATTCTGACTCTGTCAGTAGGGTTTTATTTTTGTACTATTACTTTTATTTTATTTTACTTTCTTTTATTTTATTTTCCTCTTATTAAATTGTGTTTCTGACTTGGAGTCCTTCACTGGTTTTGCTTTCAAACCAGCACAATGGGACACATCACTAGCTAGGAGAACTGAGTTTATCAAATTGAGTAAAAAGCCCCGTTCAAATTAAATTTATACTGTCTTTCTCATCCTATCTGCAAAGCGCCTGCAGGAAGGATAACAAAGAACACTTTTACATTTTTTAATTATAACTTAAAAGGGTGTTTTGTCACAGCTAGTCTTTAGCTAAGACAAAATAAATCTGGTCATGGCAAGTCCAGTTCGGCTGACCTGGCTTGTTCTAGAAGTTCCTCGGTGAATAAGAGAGCTCATGCAAAGATCTCAACCAATCACAGAGAGCAGATATATCACTGGTCAATGAGTTGGGCGGGGCTAAGACTCAGACCAATCAGTGTCTAGACTCAGGAGTTTTGATCTCCCTATATAAGAAGGTTTCGAACAATAAAACAGGTTGTTTGTCTCATGATCAAGAGGACTCAAGTCATGATTTCTGTCTCCCAACCTATAACTGTCTCAATAGTCATAGGACTGGCAGCGGGGGGGGGCAATTGTAGCATTCCCAGTTGTACGAGGTAATGGAACAACACCTGACAAATATATACCCTTTAATTGGCAAATCCTCTCAGAGCTATGCCAACTGGCTGCTAAACACGGGCTGGGGTCACCTGCTGTTGCAAATATGCTTCAACTTATAACTGCTAGTGAATTAACCCCCTATGATACGAAGCAAATTGCAAAATTACTCTACTCCAATGCAATACATGATGTTTGAATCAGCCTGGAGATCTTATGCAGAGGACCAGGGATTGCAAAATTCAAAAGCTTCACAGCAGGATCCATGCTTTGGGGCAGGGATTTCTCAACTTATGGGGCTGCACCCCATGGAAGACCCACAAACCCGAGCACGCCTGAACCCCTTAATCCTAGTCCAAGCAAAGGACTTAGAAATGTGAACTCTAATGAAAAATCACAAATCTGTCCATGCCAATCCAAAGATATTCAAGTGTAAGACAACCCCCCAACAAATTATATATGCAGCTCATAGAACGTTTGCAAGATGCTATGGAAAAACAAATAGCAAATTGTTAAGCAAGGAGCCAATTAATACTGCAACCAGCATGAGAAAACGCAAACGAGGACTGTAGAAAAATTATAGATGCATTACCTAAAGAGACTCCATCTCTAGAGGATATGATAGATGCATGTGCTAAGGTTGGGACTAGATCTTATAACATGGATATATTAGCTAATTCTGTTAGAGCTGCTGCTAAACTAACACCTCATTGGTACAAATGTGGACAACAAGGCCACCTGAAGGTAAACTGTCTCTACAAGTCCCTTCCACAGGGGACGTTTCAAGGACAGAAGGGAGCAAATACAAGCTGCAAATGATGTGGGAGGTCCGAACACGCGACCAAGGTATGCAAGTCCAAAATTCATGTTAATGATCAATTTCCCAAGAACCAGGGAAATGGGAAACGCAGCGCGAAAGGGAATCGCTTGACGACACAAGTAATTTCCCACCCTCTGGTACAAGCCTGTGTGACCAACTCACAACAAGGACAAGATGATCAGCTGGCATGGATGTTTCCACCTCAATCCAATAACCATAAGCTCATTACAGGTATATAAAGTCCCTCTCGAGGCCCAAGGGCCCATAGGGAGAGGACTGAGTGCACTGCTTCTCAATAGCCAGTGCTACGATGCAAAGTATCTTTGTGCACCCCGGTGTTATAAATGTCAATTTTACTGAACAAATACATGCCAATGTATCAACCCCTACTCCACCTGTGACTATCCCTGCTAAAACCAGAATTGCTCAACTCATTCCTTTTAAGTCTTCTGTCCCAAAAACAGATTCTAGGAAGCTAGGAGACCAAGGCTTTGGATCAACAAGACAGACTCAGGTGTACTAGAATCATGTCATAGGTGACAAAAGACCTAATATGGTTTGTACTGCTACAGTGCCTCAAGCAAAGCCTTTGCAGATAAAGGTCAGTGGGATTATTGACACAAGGGCAAATGTCACAATCATCTATACCAACATATGGCCTTCATCGTTGCCTACCATACCTGCGGGATCTGCTGTTGCTGGCACACAGACCACACAGAACTACTTGAGTAGCAATCCTGTGTTGGTTAAAAATCCTGATGGCCAAACAGCTACAATTCGGCCATACATCACTGCTGCACCACTAAACTTATGGGGGAGGGATGTTCTGTCTGCATGGGGAGTCTGGGTAGGGACAGATTTTTAACAGAGGCCACTGTATTAGAGGGTGTAAGGCATTCCACATTAGCCCTGAAATGGCTTACTACTCAACCTGTGTGGATACCACAGTGGTCCCTTGAAAAAGAGAAACTAGATGCCCTAAAAACCCTGGTACAAGAACAACTAGTTCAAGGACACATAGAACCATCTATGAGCCCTTGGAACACCCCAGTATTTGTTATAAAAAAGAAATCTGGTTATTGGAGGTTGCTCCATGACCTGAGAAAAATCAACTACATAATGGAGAACATGGGGGCTCTCCAGCCTGGTATGCCATCCCCTGTCATGATACCTGCCTCCTGGGACATCCTAATTGTGGACCTAAAAGACAGTTTTTTTCACTATTCCACTGCACCCAGATGATACCCCAAAGTTTGCTTTTACAGTACCTTCCATTAATAACGCAGCACCAGTGCAACATTATCAATGGAGAGTTCTTCCCCAAGGCATGGAAAACAGCCCCACAATTTGTGAATCGTATGTTGCACAGGCACTCTCATCAGTGAGAGAACAGTTTCCAGGGGCATACTGTTACCACTACATGGACGATATTTTGATTGCAACCCAAACAAAAA
Organism: Acrocephalus scirpaceus scirpaceus; assembly: GCA_910950805.1. NCBI lineage: Eukaryota > Metazoa > Chordata > Aves > Passeriformes > Sylviidae > Acrocephalus > Acrocephalus scirpaceus. The sequence goes on along the minus strand of CAJVGK010000019.1, from coordinate 1,045,343 downwards.
AAACCCCACCACTCTCAGAGATTCGGCCATCCTGTTGCAAGCATTAAAAACATGTGGGCTGTAAGTAGCACCAGAAAAGGTACAGCAGTAGCCACCCTGGAAGTACCTTGGACTCAAAATTATGGGTCAGACCATACAGCCACAAGCAATCCAACTCAGGCAAAATCCAAACTCTAAATGATGCACAAAAACTTTTGGGTGCTATCAACTGGGTCAAACCTTACCTAGGATTGACCAACTCAAAATAAGCACCCTTATTCAACCCCCTAAAAGGTAATCCAGAGTTAACTTCCCTCAGAAAGTTAACCCCAGAGGCAAAAGCCACTCTCGAAACAGTAGAGCAAGCTATCACAGACAAGTCTACTGGATATGCCCAGAGATGTGTATTACTGTGTTTATTCTCATTGTTACCTTTCATCCTAATGCTATTATTGGGCAGTAGAATACTCACTGGCCTGATTCTTTGCACATTCTAGAGTGGATGTTTTTACCTCATCAACCAAAAAAGACGGCACCCAGTGTTTGAGCTAATTGCACAATTAATTATCAAATGTTGTCACAGGTGTTTACAATTGAATTCTAGAGATCCTTCAAAAAATATTATTCCTGTAACACAAGAGCAGTTCGAATGGTGTTTTGCTTACAGTCTTGCAAAGTGCCTTGCAAAATTTTTTTTGACCACTTACCATTTACTAAGCCATAGATTACTGAAGTTAATTACTTAAGTTACTGCACTGTCTCAAACCTCTGAATAGCCGAACACCCTTAAAAGGTGTTACAGTATTTACTGACAGTTCTGGGAAAATGGGAAAGGCCATTGTAACATGGAAAGAGGAAGGTAAGAGGCAAACACTGAAGGGTTATGAGAATGGATCACCTCAGTTGGTGGAGCTACAGCATGTAGCTATAGCTTTCCAACGTTTTCCCCACATTCCTCTAAATGTTGTAACTGATTCTGTCTATGTTGCTGATATCACACAAAGATTAGATTAAGCACTATTAAAGTAAATTGACAATATACAACTATTTAACTTACTAAAAACTGTGCTATACCATCCAAGCGAGAACTTGCCCTTATTACATATTACACATCAGAAGTCACACAAATTTACCAGGCTTCATCACAGAGGGCAATGCTTGAGCAGATAGGCTAGCTGGCCCTGCTTGGACAGCACCACAGCCAAACATGCTAGCACAAGCAAAGGCATCACGTGATTTTTTCCACCAAGGTGTTCGGGCCTTACAGCGACAGTTCCATCTGTCAAACACAGAGGCTCGTAATATAGTTAACACCTGTGCTGACTGCTAAGGCCACACTGCACTGCTGCAGATGGGGGTAAACCCTAGTGGAGTACGTGCTTTGCAAGTCTGGCAAACTGATGTCACACACATCCCTGATTTCGGACATCTAAAATATGTACATTTATCCATTGAAACCTTTTCATCAGCAATATGGGCTACAGTACACACAGGAGAAAAAGGTCGGGATGCCATCACACATTGGCAGTCAACCTTTGCTGCTTTAGGTATCCCCTACGCCATTGTAGTGGTTTCAGTTCGTCAATTTTGTTTCCCGGCCAACGCATCATTTGTGTAGTGGTTTGAGTGTCTACCATAATCATTTACTTCTTTTCCTACTGTGAGATATGATTAGGAGAAAAGCAAAGCAGGTTCAAACTTGAAGGGTATAAAGATAGATTTATTAACACACACTAAAAGAAGAATGAGAATCAAAATGAAACCTTCAAAAACACTTCTCCCTCCTCACAAACTGTTTACTTTCCCACTGACAACATAAAGAAACAAAACCTGTGATTTTCAGTCAATTTCACCATTTTAAAATAATCTTTCATCAGTTCTTAGGGAGAGGAGTCTCTCTTAGTCTGCCATGAAATTTCCCCACTGACAACATAGAACAGTTCTCTTGTGGGTTTTAATTCTCACAAAAAACAGCCGCTCAGGAACCTGCTTTTGTGAATTCCCTCCCATTGGCAGCTTTCCCGAGCTGCATATGGGTCATGGACGCTTTAGGGTGTCATTTTAAAGATACAACAACTCCAAAGGCAAAGGATTTTCTTCATCTCATGGAAGAGATCTCTTTTCTCTTTCTCTAGGGGCAGAATCTTCATCTTCATCCAATCTCTCACTGTTCAAGCTTCTCATAGGATCACAGCACTTAGTCCATCACAAAATACCTTTGCTCAAATCTACAATCTGAATAATCATCTCCTCAATCCATATTGTCCACAGTTTAAAGGGATATTCTAATATATTGCAGTTCATTATCATGGCTCATAAAAGACTTTCAGCCTAGACTAGGCAACTCCTCAATCTTCCTCCAACTCAGGACTTTTTACTCTCTCTTCACTGACTTTAGTCTCATGCTGTGTCTCTCCATGGTTCACTCTGGCTGTTATCTCACTCAGAGAAGAGGATTTAATGTTTTGTAAGTTTCATCTATCAAGGAAAGAGTTAACATCTCACCCGGGCTTGCAGATGGTCATGTGATCTCTGCTGGGTGGCAGCTCTAGGAGTTCAAAGTCATGGGGATAGGGGGTGCTCAGAAACGGCGGCCAGGATCTCTCAGGTGGCAGGGCTTTTCCCCCCCCCTTCCCTTTCCTCTGTCCAGCAGCCACTGGAGGAGCGGGGGGGGGGGGGGGGGGGGCTCGGCCCGGGCTGTGATGGAAGTGCGGTGTGGTGGCAGATGTTAGCAGCTACTTGGGCCTGGACTCGGTTGGGACAGGGCATAATGTCCTCCCCTCCCTCTGCCCAGGAGTCATCAGGCCAGCCCCGGCCAAGACAGCTGCAGCAGCTGGGCCTGGGGGGCCGTGTGGCGGAGCGGGGCCGGCCCTGTTACCTGTTCCAAGGTGGGGAGGAAAAAAGGAAGTTCTTGGCCTCATCTCAACTTTATATATGTATTCACAAAGGTGCATCCAGCTTCCTTAGTGGTTATATAACATGTCAGTATCTAAAAATTGGGCTCTGATAGGTCCCTGTCCTTTTCACAGGAAATTAACAGGTCCTTTCAGGGGAACTGTTTCCACTTTAACTAAAATCCAAACTGTGTTAACCCATGACAACCATCAAAACAGACAATGGCCCTGCATACATTTCACAAAAAACAACACATTTCCTACCGCTCTGGGATGTGTCTCACCACACTGGTATCCCCCACTTAGCAACAGGACAAGCCATCATAGAAAGAGTACATGGCACTTTAAAATATTTACTTGAAAAACAAAAGGCAGGAATGTGTGGTGAATCCCCACAGAGTAGGGTAGCTAAGGCTGTCTATACACTGAATCATTTAAGAGTATTAAAGAAGTCCCAGAACCCAGTCATTTTAAATCACTTCCTATCACTACAGTCATCCGGTGGTAATCAGTCACCCAAACCCAAGGTAATGGTACAAGACCTTGTCACCAATAAGTGGGGAGGTCCGTGGAATCCCATTACCTGGGGATGGGGATATGCCTGTGTTTCTATGGACACTGGAACACATTGGGTACCTGCCAGATGTGTCTGTCCTTCCCTACGTCCTGTCTGGGACCGCAAGCAGCATCTTCCTGATGGCTCGTCAACAGACATCGTGGAGCTGTATGTGGAACAGTGATGGAAACAAATTGTTCACCTACCTCATGGAAATCTGGGACTCTTGAAGTGACAGTTCATTTAAGGATTCTAGTTGTTTAGAAATTGTTTTTTCTGTTTACAAATTATTTTTCTAGTAGTTGGGGTATTTTTAACAGTTCTAAGGGTTAAATGGTTTCTTGGGTTTTTTTTAGTGTTAAATTGTAACTTCTAACTATAAGTAGTTAACCTGTGGCATGTTAGCCTGAAGGATTGTGATCTCACCTGACAGCTCCTGGAAGTGAGTGCTGCAACTCCAGTGGTACATGGGACACATCGCTGACTAAGGGGAGCTCGGTTTGTCAAAAGTAGGTGGAAAACCTCATTCAAATTAGACTTGTGCTGTCTTCTGTCACCCTGTCTGCAAAGGGCCCTTGCAGGTAGGATAACAGAGAACACTCTGCATTTTTTAATAAAACGGAAAGGAGGAATTGTCACAGTACAGACAGTCTGTAGCTGGACAAGATAAATCTGGCCATAACACAAACCCAATTTGGCTAGACTGGTTCATTCTAGAAAAGAAGTAGAACAAGTCCCTGGGTGAACAATGATAGGACAGATTTGAACTCAAGACCTCAGCCAAACCTGTTCAAGCCTAGATGCAGAAACACTACTGGCCAGAGATCTGGGCAGAGAGAGATCCCAACCAATCGGCTAAGCCCGGGAAATTCAAACCCCCTATAAAAGAGGCAGCCATAATAAACTCAGTGCTGTTTGTTGAAGACCCTCGGTGAGTTCGTGTTGTTTCTGTCTCCAACCAATGACCCCAAATGTAATCAGCCTTAATTGATCCGTGGGATTGTAGCAGTGTGCAGTGCAGAGACAATTGCTTAGCAGAGGGCCTTAATCTATCAGTGGGATCAGAGTGGTGTAACAATTGGAGGTCTGGACCTAGGGATAAAGGAAATGGGTAACTTAAATATTATTAAATGTGGGATTGAGCTAGTCCACAATTCCTCCCAATAGCCCTCTGGGTTGTATTTTGAAAAATTGGAATAAGCTTGGGGAGATCAAATGACGAAAGAGAAAATTATGAGATACTCTAATCAACAGTGGTCACCTTACAAATCAGAGGATGGGGAAAATGTGTTGATGCAGTTTAATATTATCTTGTGGTTGATGTTGTTTTGTCACTGACCTGGTAAATGGGATGAGGCTTTTTATGTTGATGCTTTTATGAAATTGCAGAGATTCAAATAGTCAGAAAAAGTGCAAATTGGGAGGAGCTATGCTAATACTATGTATCAAGGAGAAGAAGAAAAAGGATTGCATGTTGCGAAGAGGATGTGCAATTTTTGGTACCGACAGCTCCTCTGAATGGCCCCTAGAGTGTGCCACCTCCTTACTAAGGGAACAAAAGAGGGCAGAAAGGGGAAGTGAGGATTTTAGCCTTATATCTGGTATATAAAGAGGGGACAGTGTCCAATTATACAGGCCCCTTATAAGACAGGCTGTAGGAATAGAAAGGCAACCTATGTGCATGTTCCTTTTACTACTTAGGATTTATTGAATTGGAAAGGATCTGTTGTTTCATACCAAAAGAATTTAGAAGGAATGTATCAGCTTTTGGAAACTGTTGTGCTGACTCTTAACCCTAACTGGGGGAACATGCAGGTGTCCTGGTTTCAGCTGGGATGGAGTTAATTTCTTCTCAGTAGCTGTTAGTGTTGTGCTTTGGATTTAGAATGAGAGTGGTGTTGACAACACACCAATGTTTTACTTTTATGCTAAGTTGTGTTTATTCTAAGTCAAGGACTTTTTTCTTGTCTCAGGCTCTGCCAGTGAGGAGGTTTGCAAAAGAATGATGCTAGGTGGTGAATCCAGAAAGCGAGCACACCCTCAGTATGCCAGCTACTCGCTTTTATACACTAACAGTGAAAGATTAACATTTCCCCTATACCCTGTAGTGGTTTCACATTCGCTAATTTTGACTTTTCCTGGCTAACGCACTAAATTTGTGATGGTTTGACTAGGAGAAAATAAAAAGCAAAACAGGCCTGAACTTTAAAAGTTACAAAGATAGTTTATTTACACACTCTAAAGAATAAAGGAAAAAAAAAAGAAAAAAAATTTGAAACTTCAAAACACTTCTTTTTTTCCCACAAACTGTTCACTTTCCCACAACCAACATAGAGAGAAAAAAACCTGTGATTTTCAGTCAGTTTCAACCATTTAAACATAATTTTTTATTGCTTTGGGAGAGGAGTCTCGCTAGAAGTCCCATTGGAGACATTCGCCGCAAGAGAAAAATGTCTGGTGGCTCCCAATGTCACAAACCTGCAACCGCCTGGAATTTCTGCAGATTGCACCATCTCACCTATTAGCAGCCTTTCTCTTGGCTACTCATGGGCCTCTCAGCGTATTTGGGGTATATGTTTAGGAATGCTTCTTCTAGTATACTACAAAGATTCTCTTCTTCTATCTCTGAAAATGTCTCTATCTCAAGAGACCTCCTTTTTATCAGAGACAAAGGGCCAAATCTGTGTCTCAAACAGCTGAGACCTCCTTTTATCCCAGGAGCCGGGGAACTTACAACTTCTCAATTACATCAATCTACCACCTTCAGCTAGAATAGCATTCCCCCAAAACAGCATCAATATATTACAAAAAATAGTCCGTTTCTCCATGGTTTACATCTAGAGAAGTCCAGTCAAAAATGTCCACTTCCTCAATCCTTTCTTCCAGATAACCTTTCTCAGTTCTTTCGCTGACTGTATCATGCTGTCTCTACGTTTTAAATCACTCTGATTTTCTTCTCTCCCTCTGGGAAAGGGTCGGAGTTTTGAAAGCTTCATGTTGCCAGGAAAGGGTTCAATCATGTCCGGGTTCTCTGTCTGTCTGTCTCTCTCTCTCTCTCTCTCGGCTGCTGCTTATGGTGTCAGGTTTCAAAGCCGAGCTGGGGGGGAAGCCGAAGATTGGAGCTCGGAGCGGCCAGGGCAGCCAGGACTCATAAACGCTTATAAATGCCTCCTGCCCACCTGAGGGGGTGTGGGCCCACTCCCGGCTCGGGGCTGCTCCCTAGGGTCCCTCCTGGGGAGATCCCATCCTTTCCCGGGCCGGGGCACTGGCACGGCCGGGGCCCGGCCCCTCCCTGCCGGCGGCCACGGCCTCAGGTGGGCGGCCAGCACTGCCTAGCAGCAGCCTTCCCTCCCCTCGGCGGCCGGGGGGGGGTGGGGAGGGGGAAGAAGCCCGCCGGCACAAGCCAGGCTCGGCGGACCCGGCCACCCAAAGGGCGGCGGGGCCTGGCCTGGGGTCCCCTGCCGCCTAGGGAATGTTACCTGTGTTCTTGACTGGAAGGAAAAGGGAGTTTCTCCCGATCTCCCTTGATATTTAAACCCTGTATGTCCATGGAGACGTAACTACTTTTAATTGGTTCTTTCCTGAACTTCCTGAAAAACACTTCCTGGTCAAAACCACCACAACCCACAAGCTAAAGCTATAGCCATTGGCTTTATCTCCATTTAAAGATACAGTACAAAAGTATTTTACTGCCTGTGCTCTATGGGGAAGGGGCTTATGTGAGTAAGGGACTTCTACAGCCAAATGGGCAGGTATTTTACTATGTCGGTGATAAAAGGTTATCACAAAGTTCAAGTAAATTTCTTCTTTGGCTTTATTAGCAGCTTGTTACTGTGTTATCTCCTTGTTTGGTCGGATTTATGGTGTCATCCTATTCTTGCTTTTTGGGTAGTGGCTCCTGGTTTCTACTAACTAGCTACAGAGATAAAGTGTATTATGTATATAATACTGTTAGAAAACATGACATGAACAGGGAAAAAATCCTCATGGACAAAAGATTAAAGTGATACACTGGTACAAAAATCTGCTGCATATACATTTATATGAAAAGCAGAATTGTAGTAAATTTCTACCTCTTATGTTGCATTAAAAGAGTTGTGATGTCAGACTGCCCTTATCTTCAGTTTGCTGACATTATTTCTAGCATTCTGTTCCTTCTAGGATGATATTGAATAGAACTCAGTTAGAAATAAGAAGTAATATTTACTTATTAAAGTCCTTTTTGCCCTTTCCTCACAAGTAAACACATTTAAGTTTGCTTGACATCAGTTAACTCAATTCCACTGTACTGTAAATCACTCTACCTACAAAGAAAAGCTTAATGTTACTAAGATTTTATTCTAAACAGAAATGCTTGAGATTATTATAGCAAGTGAAGGGGAAAGTCAAATCGTAACTGCTTGGCATTGATAATCTGTGACCAAGAAATGATCTACCATGGAGGGCAAGAAGGCCCTACTGCAGAAGGGGTTGAACTGTGTGGAAGCAGGAATGCCAGAGACAGAAGGACTTTCTGTAAGGGAGTGAAGTTTCCCCTGGTGATTGGATAAACAGCCACAGCACTGTCTTGTAGCCATCCTGGAATGCAAGTGCTCAGAGGCCACCTTTAGACAGCAGAGCTGGGCAGAGGGGTGATTCCAAGGCAGGGCTGGGACACCTCATACAACCACTCATGGGATTGGTCCTGGTGCAGGGTATATAATGAATCAGCTTGTGATGCATCCCACACAAAAGATATTAAGAAATGGGGTTATATTTCTTTATAAACGTTATATTTAACGTTCTATCTGAAAGTGCTCCATACTCAACTTCTGTGAAGATTGTCCTTCTGATATGACCTAAAAAATTATATTTTTTGAAGAGCGAAATCACAGTAATGGTCCTAGACTAGAAACCCTTTATCCTTTAATATTCCTAACTGGTACTTAAGGATGATATTATTACAACTGTTGCTTCCTTAGGATGTTACCTTCATTCAACAAGAAACAAGTTACTGGGTTATAAACACATGTATCACTGTGGCCAAATTGGTATCTGAAAGGATTAGGCTAATCCTCAAACTGGTTGGGCCAGCCTAATTTATTTGGAATCTTACCACATCTTTGGTCTAGCCACTGCCTTATTTTACAATTTGAGAGTGAATACATTTAATGATGTCTTTAATAATATTCATAGATCTTGGGCTGCCCAGTCCTCTGATTTGGAGGACCACAACTGCAGGAACAGTGACTTTCCATTTGTGCACACTGAAAATGTAAGGTACCAGCTATATCAGTTGAGTGTTCATAAGTCCATGGGTGTCGCTGTGGAGTTTGAGACAGGGATGCGACATTAACACACCGAGTTCGTGCAGTGACAAACAACATTTATTGTCCGACAGCTCCTTTTATAGACCTTTCCAATTTCCCACGCTTACAGATATAATTGGTCAAGGATCTAAACTCTACCTAGCTCACTGGCCAATGATATGGGTGTATCTGCTTCACAGGAGTTGGCTGAGGTCCTCTGACTGGGTTTGAATTTGACCTATCCTTGTCATGTCTAGGGACTTGTTTACTTCAAGCTAGGCTGGTCGAGCTGGTGTCTGTTAAGCCAAATTATCTGTGCAGCTATAAACCAGCTATATCTCACAGTTCCCCCTTTAAGTTTTAATAAAAATGCAAAGTGTTCTCTGTTATCTTACCTGCAACGGCCCTTTGTGGATGACAGGACAGCATGATGACACATATAATTTTACCTAACTTGACAAGCCTAGCCTCTCCCAGCCAGTGATGCATCTCATATATCATTGAAAATGTTATATCCATTCCCAGGAGCTGTCAGGCAGGATTACCAACAATACAAGGTTTCAAATTGGCACACTGCAGGCTTATTACTTGAAAGTTACAAACTTACAACCTAACTCTATGAACAAGGAACATTTCAACTTTAGAACTATAGGAAAATCAAATAACAGGGATAGCAATTTGTCAAGTTCAGGTTTTTTTTCCTTAAATAAACCTGTCATCTCAAAAGGTCCCAGATCACCATATATCAATTGCACAAGTCATTTAACTCACTGCTCCACGACATCTGCTGGAGTTTCATCAGGAAGATGTTGTCTGTAATCCTGAGCAGGATGCAGAGCAGGGTGAACACACCTGGCAGGTGTCTATGGAAACACAGGCATACCCACATCCCCATGTAATGAGGTCCCATGGACCTTCCCGCTTGTTTGTGATAATATCTGTTACCATTACTTTAGGTTTAGGTGACTGGGCATCTCCAGATGACTGCAGTGATAGGAAATGATTTAAGATTACTGGGTTTTGGGATTGTTCTGGTACTGTTAAATGATTCAAGGTGTAAACAGCTTTTGCTACTCTGCTCTGTGCGGTTTCACTACACATTCCCCTTTTTTGTTTATCTAAGATGCGTTTTAAAGTGTCATGTGCATGTTCAATGATTGCCTGTCCAGTTGTTAAATGGGGTATACCAGTTTGGTGTGACACACCTCAGAGCTATAGAAATTGTCTAGCTTTTTGTGATGTGTATGCAGGTCCATTATCTGTTTTGATGTTATGAGGGGTACCCAAATCAGCAAAGGCTAATTGCCAATGTGCGATGGCATCCCGGCCTTTTTCCTCTTGAGTGGACTGATGCCCATATGGCAGACGAAAAAGCATCAATTGATACATACACGTATTTAACCATCCGAATTTGGGAATATGGGTGACATCAGTCTGCCAGATTTGTAAAGCCTTTAAGCCACGGGGATTAACTCCCATCTGTGATGGTGCAGTGTGGCCTTGGCAGTCAGCACAAGTGTTCACTATGTTATGAGCCTCTGTGTTCAACAGCAGAAATTGCCTCTGCAGAGCTCGAACACCTTGATGGAAGAAGTCGTGTGATGCTTTTGCTTGTGCCAGCATGTCTGGCTGTGGTGCTGTCCAGGCAGGGCTAGCTAGGTGATTTGCTCACGCGTTGCCCTCTGTAATAAAAACTGGGAGTTTTGTATGGCTACACATTTTAGGGGTAGTGTGGGATATTTTTCACCCTTTAAAACAGTGGCCCCTGTTAAAAATCCATCCCCACCTGAACTCCCCAAGAAGATAAAACATCCCTTCCCCACAGGTTAAGTGGTACTGCAGTGATATAAGATCTAATGGTGGCTGTTTGTCCCTCAGGATTTTTTACCAAAACAGGTTTGCTACTCAAACAGCTCTGTGTGGTTCCTCCAAGGTCAGCAACAGCCAATCCCGCAAGCTCAATGGGCCATGATGGAGGCCAAGTGTGGGCAGAGATGATGGTGATGTCTCCCCCTGTGTCAATCATCCCACTGACCTTTATCTGCAAAGGCTTTGCTTGAGGCATTGTGACAGTACACACCATATTGGGCCTCTGATCACCAACAACCTGGGTCCAAAATACTTGAGGTTCACCTGTAACCCAAAGCCTTGGTCTCCTCGCACCTTGGGATCTGTATTTGGGACACAAGACTTTAAACGGATAAGCTGGGCAATTCTGTTTTTTTCAGGGATAGTCACGGGTGGAGTAGGGGTTGAAACCATTGCATGTATTTGTCCGGTAAAATCTGCGTCAATAACACCAGGGCATAAATGATACCTTGCATTGTGGCACTGGATCTTCCAATCAACAGTGCACTCAATCCTGTCCTGATAGGCTCCTGAGCCTCGAGAGGGATCTTATGTACCTTTGAGGTGCTTCTAGTTACTGCAATGGAGGTGGACACATCCATTCCAGCTGCTCCTCGAGCCCTTCTTGTGAGTTGATCACATAGGTTTGGACAGGAGGGCAAGGAGATGATTGTGTCTTCATGTGTCTCCCCCTAGCATTGGGTCGTCCATTTCCCTGGTTCTTAAAGGATTCTTTAAATGATTGTTAGTATAGATTTTGTATTTGCACTGTCTGGCCATGTGACCAGGTTTCCCACACTGGTTACAATTAATGTTTATATTCTTCTGTCCTTGGAATGTCCCCATTAGAGTGGGCTTACAGGGACAATTTGCTCTCAGGTGGCCTCGTTGTCCACACTTGTAGCAGCTGCTATGGAATCTGCTAGCATAGTCATGTTATGAGAATTAGATCCAACCTTGGCACTGGCATTTATCAATTCATTTAGTGATGGGTTTTCATTAGGTAGCACCTCAGTGACCTTTCCACAGTCCTCATTGGCATTGTCCTTTGCCAATTGTAAAATTAGATGATTTCTGGCCTCAACATTAACAATTTGTTTTACCATAGCATCTTGTAATCTCTCTATAAACTGTAGATATGATTCTTTGACTTGTTGTCTGATTTTGGAATATGTTTGGGTCGGGTTTGCCATGTTAGGTACCTTAAACAGTGCCTGCAGTCCCAATTCCTTCACCTGTGCCAGTATTGATGGATGCAGCCTAGCCTGGAGTCGGGGATCCCCCACTGGTGGTAATCCCAGAAGTTGAGGGACCCTGCCTCATAATGTGGGTCTTCTCGTGGAACCCTTAGATTTTTTAACTTCTATTTTTCAGCACTGCTTTTCCACTTAGATTTGAACACCATATATTGGACTGTTGTAAACATTAATTTGGCAAGCTGCTTTATATCAAAAGGAGTTACCTCCTCGGTGGTTAGGAATCATAGCATATTAGCAACGGCAGTAGAACCCAAGTCGTGCTTGGCCACTAGCTAACACAGTTCGGAAAGAACTGGCCACTGGAAAGGGATGTACTTGTCAGGAGTAGTTCTGTTGCCTCTTATTACTGGATAAACGGCAACTGTCCTGTCCAGGCTCCCAGCCCCCCCCGACATGGGTACATCAATGAGTTCTGCCCCTTTGTAGAACCCATTCACGATAGTCGCCTGTTTTACCTTTTGCCAGATGCTCACAGGATTGGGCAGGGCTGCCGGCAGTGCAGCGATGGTGGCAATATCGCAGTGTTCTGCAGGGGGACAATGTCTCTGGCTCTCTCTGCCAGTCTCCCTCGCATCCCTTGCTGGTATACATTCCAGGGACAGCTCCAGCTCCGGTAATGGGGCTGTGCTCATGGCAGCAGCAGCGGTGATTCCGGAGTCCCTGGGTCTGCTGTCACTTCTAGGTATTACATCTCCAGGAACTGCTGGTGACATATTTCTCGGACCCATCCACAGAGGCTGGGTCGGAGGTGCAGGCATGCTGCACGGAGGCTGGGTTGGAGGCACAGCCACGCCCCATGGAGGCTGGGTCGGAGGCATGGTCTTGGAGCTGGCCCACTTGGTCTCAGGAGGAGGCGGTCCTGGCGCGCGTGAGGTAGCAGGGGGTGCGTGTGGTCCTAGTGCACACTGATCCAGTGGCTGCACAGGTGCAGTCGGAGCTGTAGGGCACTCTGTCACCAGGAGAACTGCACAGCCCCGCACAGCTAGGCATGGTAACAGATTACCCGCTTGTCACAGGGAGACAGCATGGCTCTACTGCAGAAGCGGCTAAACTGTGACAGTAGCTGAGCACCTGGCAGGAGCTAGGTGCTGCCTCAGAGCAGCTGGGTGCAATCTCAGGGATCACAGCAGACGCGGCAGGGCGCGGTGCATTAGAGCACAGAGTGGCAGGCAGGGTTAGGCAATAGCCGGGGGCTTGACAGCCACTGAGCACCTGGCAGTAGCCAGCAGCAGGTGCCATTTCACAACAGCTGGTAGCAGGTGCGGCTCTGTGGCAGCCAGACATCTCGCAGCCACTGGGTATGATCTTGCAGTGGCTGGAGGCAATCTCAGGGGTTACTGCCAGTCCAGCAGGAAACGGGGCAGCAGAGCACAGAGTGGCAAAGTGGCTGGTTGTGATTTCAGGGGTCTGGGGAAAGGCAGCAAGGCAGAGTTTGGCTGCAGCGTGCTCTGCCAGCAGTGCATCCCCTCTTGGGATGGTGGCAGGGTCCCAGGTGACCAGGGCACGCTCTGCTCAGGAGATGTCCCTGCAGGGGGTGGCGCTGTGATCCCAGGTGGTTTTGTGGTGCACTGTGACTTCTCCGCCCATCCTCTCTCACTCACCCGACGCGGCATCTGCGCCTCTCGATGCCTCCCCCAGCGCTGTGCTTTTGCCGCTTGCCTTGGCGGGTGGTGCCAGGGGCGATCCCTCTGCCATCCTCATCTCCCACTCTCTCTTCAACTGTTTTAATAAATTCATGACAAGCCTCCAGAGTTTTATAACGTTAATGGCGGTCTCATCGCCTGTCAAGGCTGCTGAAAGGATATGTTGGCCAGCCCGCTCCCACGTGTTTACATCTAGGGTGGCTCCTTTGGACATGTCCAGTCTGTGGCTCTCACACCACATTATTAAGGCTAGCAAAGCCCATTCGTCGTACTTTTCCCATCTATTTTTTAAAATAGGTGTCCATACCTGCAGGAGGGGGTCCCATGCCCCCATGTTCCCAGTGGTGTCTGTAATCCACAAAGGGGGGGGTCTGGACGTTCCTCGCTGCACTCTTTGCTGCCTGCAGCACTATTTGCTGTCCGCACTTTTTCTGCTGCCCGCAACTCTCTGCCCACGGCTTTCTCTGCTGCCCGCAACTCTCTGCCTGCAGCTTTCTGCAGCCCAATAGGCTGCCGGCAGCAAATTTTGCTGCCTCCCTGTCTCCCTGCAATACTGTGGTAGCATGTTGCTATCACATTGGGAGATCACCAGATGTCACTGTGGAGTCAGAGACAGGGGTGCAACATTAACACACTGAGTTCATGCAGCAACAATGAAAGTTTTTTGTCCAGCAGCTCCTTTTATAGACTTTTCCAATTTCCCGTGCTTACAGACATGATTGGTCAAGGGTCTTAACTCCACCTAGCTCACTGGCCAATGATATCGGTGTATCCGTGTTTCAAAGGGGTTGGCTGAGGTCCTCTGTCTGGGTTTGAATCTGACCTATCGTTGTTGTGTTCAGGGACTTGTTTACTTCAAGCTAGGCTGGTCGAGCTGGTGTCTGTTAAGCCAAATTATCTGTGCAGCTATAAACCACCTATACCTGTCATACATGGGGTCAGATAGGATTCATCCCAGAGTACTGAGAGAGCTAGTGGATGTTACAGCAGGACCCCTCTTGATCAGCAGGACCCTGAAAAAAGGTCTTTGGAGTCTAGGGAGGTCTCTGTTTACTAGAAGCTAGCCAGCATTATTCCAGTTTACAAAAAGGGCTTGAGGGAAGCCCCAAGAAACTACAGACCTGTTAAGCTAACCCTAGTACCTGGAAAAATTATGGACAATTTCATACTGGGTGCTATTGAAAGACATTTAAAGGACAATGCAGTCATCAGGCATAGTTAACATGGGTTCACAAAGGGAAAGTCCTGTCTAACTAATCTGATATCTTACAATAAAGTCACCTGCCTAAGAGAATGAAGGGAAGGTGGTAGACAGAGTTTTTCTAAATTTTTTGAAGGATTTGGATACTGACCCTTGCAGCATCTTTCTGGACAAGTTGTCCAACTGTGGTATGAGCAGGTACGCAAAGCACTGAGTAAAGAACTGGCTGAATGGCAGGGCTCAAATAGCTGTAGTGAATGGGGCTACATATGGCTGGTGACTGGTCACCAGCAGCGTTCCTCAGAGCTCAATTCTAAGCCCAGTTCTGTTTAATATATTTATCAATTATCTGGATGCAGGAGTTGAATGCACCATTAGCAAGTGTGCTGGTGACTCTTGCCAGGGACCAGAGGCCTTGAAGGGGGATCTAGATAGATTGGAGCATTGGGCAATCATCAGTGGCATGAAATTTAACAAGAACAAATGCCGGCTTCTGCACCTGGGACAGAGAAACACCAGGCACAAGTATAGACTGGGAGACTGTAGGCACACGGTTTGTAGTGATTGGGAATGGGGCTGCAGCCGAGCCTCATCCCTAATGGGCTACAACTGTGTAGGACAGGTGAACAGTACTGAAAGCAAAGAAACATGGAATGCTGAGGTGTACTGACCAATCACAAAAGGGTAGAGAGGTCACACAGGTGTAATGCATGTAAGATGAAGAGTATAAAAGGTTGTACTGGGAAACAATAAAGTGCTGATGCTTTGAAACTTCTTTGGTGTCAGTTGTACCTCCACCGTCATCTGGTGACCCCAACGTGATCCCAAGGTGATTCAGGCAGACGACTGTGGATCTAAGAGCAGTAAGATGGTGGAGCCCAGCCGAACTGAGCCAGGCAGACCAAGAGCCTGAATGTCTGGACAACTTTCAAACAAACGCACCACCCCCAGGTGAGCAGCTGGGAACTTAGGGATGGGGGCTCAGATATCGGCAGTGGAAGAGTCCATATTGTACATCCTGCTGCGAATATTGCAAAGGAAAGGTATTAAGTATGAAGAGCGGGCGCTACATGCCTGGCTTATTTGGTGCAAAAGAAACGGCGTTAAGGCGGATGCACTGACTGCCTTTTTTGTTGAACCTTGGGAGGAAGCAGGGTGTGTGCTGTGGGAGGCAGCCACGACAGGAGATGAGATAGCCACAAGGTCACTTACCACACAGCGTTTGGTTCGGGACACATTGTTGCAAGTGCACACTAACAGAGAAGCAGCACTCACTGCTGCCTCTCCTGTCACGATCCACTAATGCAAGTGGAGGTCATGATGGTTTGTGACTTTGGAACGCAAAAGACACGGCAGGGGACAAGAGCAGTTTACTTTTCAACAACAGCACACTCTTATTGAGTGTACTCAACACAATATGCGATAGAGGGAGAGGGAAGGAGAAAGAGAGAGAGAAAAATAGAAAAGAGGGTAGTTAGGATAATATAGCTACCAATGAAGGAAGACAAATCCTCATGGCACACACTGACCAATAGACATGTCTTCTTGTGGGGTGTACACCAAATGGGTCTCTGTCCTTTGAGGTCTTATAGTCCTTCCAAAGTGAGAGGCAGCAGGCCAAGAGGTTGGGAGAAATCGTATGATATTCCGTAGAGAGAACAGTTTCGGGACAAACAGTCCGCAGCAGGTGAATTCAGTCACCGTGACCGTCCCCATTGTTCGGGTTCCCATGGGAATGCATACCAGCCCCTGGTCCAGCAAACACACCTGTGGACAGCACTTGGCAGATATCCCACCTCAGCCAGGCTAGAAAATCCTGTGTTGGGGTTTCAGGGTTTTGGCAGTCCTTGAGGTCTCAAAGCCGCCCTGTTCCTCCAAGGGTCTCGGTCTCTGTGTCCTTGGGGTTTCCTTGGCGATGGTTGTGAGGCAAATGAGGGATTTTTGGGACAATCTCTTACATCTCCCTCAGTCCCAGTTGCAACCACTGCTCCAGCAGCTGACTCCTCTGCTGCAGCCATGTCCCCTTTGTCTCCTCCTACCTCCGCAACTGCTCCTTCTGAGAAGGGTCCTGTCCTGCTGATAGCACCTGAGAATTGCACTCTCCCCCCAGATGATGATGGTGACATTCCAATGTCTCAGGGGGAAGCGCTGGCCAGGTCCAGCCATGGCAGAGCCGCCATGGCTCTTTCACCTGCATAGGTTGCTGATAAAGGGCTGCCGGCTGTCGCAGCTTCCCTTGGCAGTCACTTCTGCCGCTGTGCAGGCGGCGTGGAGCTAGCCAAGAACTGCTTCCATGTGCTACTGCCGCAGACGGAGCAAGGACTGATGAGTCCCAAGGAGAGTTGGCAGGGCTGTACCAGAAACATTGGATGGCTCCGGTCTGTGCTCTACAGCCAGTAAACCACTGCGCGGAGGCTGCAGATGGGTGAGCACACTCCCCGCAGGCAAAAGCCGATGGCACATTCCATTTACAACCAGGGCATGTTTTGATCGATTTAGCAGGGCAGGCAGAGTTACAGGAAGCAAGATGCCTGCCAACTGGCCCCCACTGCAGGATATATTCACAGTAGAACTTGAGACTGTTATGGTAAGACGGGCAGATCCAAAAAGATTCTGGGTGAAATTGTATGAACAAGGTCGGGAGGCAGGGGAGTTAGACTTGGCGAATCAGATTCTAGTATGTCCCGTGATATGAAAGAATGGCAATAGCCTGGATGAATGGGTCCCCTTCCATTGGAGTGTGATTAAGGACTTGAGAAACACGGTGATGCAGCATGGGCTTGCTTCTCATTTCGCTCAGTCTATGCTGCGAGGTATCTCTACCAATGAGTTAACCCCCTTCGATTGTTGGCAGATAACACAGATTTGCTTCTCCCCGACTCAGATGTTGATTTTTGAGTCACAGTGGAGATGGTTAGTGAATGAGGTCGCCTTAAATAATTTAGAAAGTTCTCAGGATGACCCTTGTTTTAGAGCAGGTCCACCCCAGCTCATGGGGGACCCTCCGAATAACACCCCACAGCTCCAAGCCCGACTGCATCCCTTAGTGCTATAGCAAGGAAAAGAGCTCACATTTCTTGTGATGCAGCGTGTACCGGATATAGGGGCTCCTTGTCAGTCATGGACGATGATTAAGCAGAAGCCTAATGAGCCGTATATCATTTTTATAGATCACCTTAGAGAGGCGATTGAGAAACAAATTGATAATGTAGCAGCCCAAGAAACTTTGCTTTTGCAATTGGCTAAAGATAATGCGAATGCAGAGTGTAAACAAGCCTTACTGCCGCTGTAGAATCCTGCGCTAGTAGATATGATTGAGGCTTGCAGCAAGATCGGGATGACACAATACCAGGTGGAGCAGCTTGCAATGCAAGTTGCTGCAGCTGTGCAGATCTCTAGAAGCTGTTATCGATGCGGGCAAAAGGGACATTTCAAGAGTACTTGCCCTAACCAGCTTGGTGGCTTTTTAGTGCCAGGGAACGGTGGGCAGCGGCCTGTCAGGCTGTGTGCCTGCTGCAGCAGGCCGGGACATTATACCAGACAGTGCCATTCTAAGTTTGACAGCGAGAGACAAGCACTGCTTTCCAGAGGGCCGCCAGGAAATAGGAAGCAGAGCGCGACAGAGACACGTGCTCAGACACAAATGCGTCCGGGCAACCTCTTCCAGGCTTATGTGGCAAACTCAGCACCAGAACCAAAGGAAGTACAGGAGTGGATGTCATCATGGCTGCCTCAGTCACCATAAGTGACAACAAGGTACACAAGATACCATTAGATTCCTTTGGGCCTTTGGGATATGGGTTGAGTGCATTACTGGTGGGTTGTTCAATTGTTACCTTGCAAGGGTTTTTTGTGTTACCTGGAGTTATTGATGCTGACTATCTTGGGCAGATTTGTGCCATGGTGTGCATGCTGTCACCCCCAGTCACCATACCTAAGCAAAGTCATATTGCTGAATTGATACCTTTTGTGGCACAAGTACCTAGTGCAGAATCTGTCGAGAGAGGGACCAGAGGGTTCAGGTCCACAGGTACCCCTGAGGTTTTTTGGACCCAAATGGTTACTGACTCTAGACCTAATATGATGTGTTCTTTAGAACTTGTACAAGGTTCCCTTCTGCAGGTGACTATTACTGGCATGATTGACACGGAAGCTAATGTCACTATTACTTCAAAGAAACAGTGGCCTTCTACTTGGCCCACAGTAATTTCTACAGCAGTGGCAGGAGTTGGGGGAACAACTGACAGTTACCAAAGTCGGCTACCAGTGAGCATTATTAATCCTGATGAGCAGATAGCTACTATCTGCCCTTATGTAATTTCAATACCCTTAAATTTGTGGGGACGTGATTGTCTGACTCAATGGGGAGTCACCTTGACAATGGCAAAGAAGGATTTTTCCTAGGGGCCACTGTGGAGAGTGGTCAGCACAGACCTACTATCCCATTGCAGTGGCTGACCACACAGCCTATATTGATTCACCAGTGGCCCCTGACTCATGAAAAATTGACTGCCCTCAAAGATTTAGTTAATGAGCAGCTGGCACAAAATTATATTGAATCATCACAGAGTTCTTGGAACACTACAGTATTTGTGATCAAAAAGAAGTCTGGTAAGTGGAGACTTTTACATGATCTCCGCCAGGTTAATGAGGTGATGGAAAGTATGGGGGCTTTGCAGCAAGGTATGCCTTCTCCCACCATGATTCCAGCTACTTGGGATGTTTGTATTGTTGATCTGAAGGATTGCTTTTTTACTATACCCTTGCATGCAGATGATGCTCCCAAGTTTGCTTTTACTGTCCCCTCTGTAAATAATAGTGAGCCTGGAAAAAGATACCATTGAACTGTATCACCTCAAGGGATGAAAAACAGCCCGACCATTTGTCGGTGGTATGTGGCACAAGCATTATCATAGGTTAGGAAACAATTTCCACAGGTTTATTGTTATCACTATATGGATGACATCTTAGTTGCTGCACCAACTGTAGATTGTTGCCTCATGCTCTGATTGTCAGCAATATATCACTATGACTCTGGATGGAATGAATCCTAAAGGGCTACAAGCTCTTCGGCTACAGCAGTCTGATGTTACTCATGTTTCAGAGTTTGGTCGCCCTTAAATGTGTACATATTTCTGTGGACACTTATTTTAAGGCCTGTTGGGCTTCTGTACATGCAGGAGAGAAGGCAAGGGATGTGATCTCGCACTGGCGTGGTGCCTTTACAGCCTTAGGTGTACCACGTGTTGTCAATACTGATAATGGACCTGGTTATCTAGCTCAGCGTACCCAACACTTTTTGCACTCTTGGAGTGTTCAGCATGTCACTGGTATCTCGCATTCTTCGACTGGTCAAGCTATTATAGAACATTTTCATGGTATACTTAAGGCCTTTCTTCAAAAACAAAAAGGGGGAATGACAAGTGAAACCTCACAGGCAAGAATTTAGAAAGCTGTGTTTACATTGAATCATCTTACTATTCCTCCCTCATGTACAACACCTGTTATTCTAACGCACTTTTTGTCATTACAGTCACCAAGTCACAGGACCCATGACTCTGCTGCAGTCTGGGTTCGTAATTTGCAAACACGAGCCTGGGAGGGCCCATGGGATCTTGTTACCTGGGGACGTCCACGTCTGTATCTTAACAGATACTGGAGTTTGGTGGGTGCCTGCTCGTTGCATTCGACCTGTGTTGGATAATGCCCCTCAAAGCAATGAACCTGGCTGTGGCTCACCTGACTCCTTGGAATAAGTAAAAACATGTGGGTGATGGGAATATATAGACTCTATCTTATCCTTGTATGTTACTATGTGAAGTTGTATAGTTATTGATGTTGTTAAAGTTGTGTAGCTATTGATAGAATTATATAGCTGTTGGTTTTGTTAATATCCTAATATATCGCCTTTAGCTTACTCTTGTATGTTGCTGTCAATATTCTGTAAGATAAGGTATAAGGATTTTGATGATATGTAATGTAAGTTTGGGGAATGAATCAAGGTCAGTACACAGACACATTCCAGAGTTAGTGGAACCTACACAAAAGATACTTGTACCATGTTTGCTATTTCTTCTGCAAGGTCCCTGTAGAAGGATAGTAAGCATGGTATTTATTTAGAAGAAAAAGAAGGGGGAATTGTAGGCACACAGTTTGTGGTGATTGGGAATGGGGCTGCAGCCGAGCCTCATCCCTAATGGGCTACAACTGTGTAGGACAGGTGAACAGTACTGAAAGCAAAGAAACATGGAATGCTGAGGTGTACTGACCAATCACAAAAGGGTAGAGAGGTCACACAGGTGTAATGCATGTAAGATGAAGAGTATAAAAGGTTGTACTGGGAAACAATAAAGTGCTGATGCTTTGAAACTTCTTTGGTGTCAGTTGTACCTCCACCGTCAGGAGACAGATGGCTGGAGAGCAGCCCTGCAGAAAGGGATCTGGGGGTGCTGATTGGCAGCAGGCCCAATTGGAGTCAGCAGTGAGCCCTGGCAGCCAAGAGGGCAAACCATGTTCTGGGGTGCATTAAATACAGTATAATCAGCTGGTCAAAAGAGGTGATTATTGCCTCTGTATCTAGCAGTGCTTTGGCCTCCCCTTGAGTACTGTGTGCAGTTCTGGGCTGTATAATTTAAAAAGGATGTGAAGGTACTTGAATGCATCCAGAGGAGGGCAACAAAGCTGGTGAAAGGGCTGAAAGGAATGTCTTTTGAGGAGCTGCTGAGGGCTCTGGGTTTATCTAGTTTGGAGAAAAGGAGGCTGAGGGGTGACCTCATGGCTCTCTGTAGCTTCCTGAGGAGGGGAAGCAGAGGAAGCAGAGACAGGTGCTGAGCTCTTCTGTCTGGTAACCAGTGACAAGATGTATGGGAATGATTCAAACTGCACCTGTTTCAGACTTGACATTAAAAAGCATTTATTTGCCAAGAGAGTCGTCAAACACCAGAACAGGCTTCCCAGAGAGGTGGTCAATGCCCCATATCTGTCAGTGTTTGAGGCATTTGGACAAAGCCCTTAAGAACATGCTTTAAATTTTTGACAGTCCTGAAATGGTCAGGCAGTTGGACTAGATGACTGTTGTAGGTTCCTTCCAACTGAACTATTCTACTCTATAGCTAATAACTGAAGAATAGTAAACCTTGCTGGATGTCCAGCCAAATGGAAGCAAGTCTAAATAAATCAAACCTCTCACCAGACAAAAGCTTTTTCTGTTACAGTTCTAAATCATGCACAGACTCCAACAGCCTCTGTGGTGGATTGGCCTTCACTGGCAGCCAGGTGCCCACCAAGCCACTCTCTCATTTCCTCTGCTGGATGGGGAAAAAATAATATGGTGAAAATTCTGGGTTGAGATAAAGGCAGTTTAATGAAGAAAAGGCTGCATGCAGAAGTAAAGGAAACAAAAGGATTTATTCTCTGCTTCCCATGAGCAGGTGATATGTGCTGGTTTGAAAGTAAAACCAGTGAAAGACTCCAAGTCAGAAACACAATTTAATAAGAGGAAAAGAAAAGAAATAAAAGAAAGTAAAATAAAATAAAATAAAAGTAATAGTACAAAAAATCCACTGACAGAGTCAGAATACAACCTGACACCCTGTTAGGGTGGTAGTGGCAGTCCAGATGAGATGGGTCTTGTCAAAGCAGTGATTCCTGTAGAAACGTCTGGTAGCTCTTGTCTCCTCTGGGAGTCCAGTGGATAAAAGCTGCCTGTGCAGTCCCAAACCCTGGATTTATCCAGGTGGGAATGCTTGGCTCCTCCCCCTGGGCAGAGCATCTCACAATGGGCTGATCTCATTCTATGAGTCATGCAGTGGGTCCTTGATGGCCCATTAAACAGAGAATAACTCCCTCTGGGAGTTATCTATGAGTCATGTGGCAAGGCATTGTTAGGCTCATTAACAGAAGATAAGGAAAACACTACCCCACCTGGCTCCAACAGCTCATGGGGATAGAATACATACCTTGGGCACAATTTTACATTGTAACCTAGGACATGATATCCAACCACTTCCTTGGAAGTAGTGCTTTACTATGCATAGCAGTTCCTTCAGAAGACAAACACCTTAATAAAGAATGCACCCCTCCCTTCCTTTTCACTTTTAATGCTGGTCATTACACCATCTGGTATGGAGAATCCCTTTGGTCACTTTGGGTCAGCTGGCCTGGCTCTGTCCCCTCCCAATCCCTTCCCCAGCCTATCAGCCTTTGGGGGCAGGGCAAGGTTGGAGAGACAGCCTTGATGGTGTGTGAGCACTGCTGAGTAGTAGCCAAAACATCCCTGAGTCATGGATACCATTCTAGCTACAAATAGAAAGCACAGCACCATGAGGAAAGTTAACTCCATCCCAGCCAGACCTGATACAGCCTCTCAGAAAATAACCCAAAGATGCCTTGCACAGTCATGGCTTGCTCAGGTTTTCTTTTGAGAAAGAAAAGGAAGAAGGTAAAAGACCAAGGAATTCATATATTTATTACCTGTATGAAATAAAGCCTTTAAAGGCTCATGCTTTACAAAGCTTTCCCCTCTTCTACTTTCCCTCCATTTTTCCCATGGTCTGACATCTATTATTTGGATGACAAAAAGGCTTCCAAAGAAGATACAGTCCAATTAAAAAAAAAAAAAAAAAAAAACAAAAAAAAAAAACCAAAAAAACCCAATCCAACTCAACTTCTAATTACCAATTTTACATTCTTTGCCAAAAAAAAATAAATCAAGGAAAGGAAAGAACAAAACCCAAGCAAATTATTTTTGATACTCTATACACAGTAAAGTGTAGATTATCCTTTGAAAGTGACTGAAGAGCTTCCACTAAAACGTTTTCATTTATACTTTGTTAGGCTTGTTTTTTTAAAAATACAATCTAAAAGCAGAAATTAAAAATTTCAAAATTAAGGCAAGTGTAAGTATACATGTACATCATCCTTGGAACACAACAACTTTTTGACTACATTGTGAAAAGGTTAGACTAGTAAACATGAAGAGCTAATGAATAAGGATGGCTGTGGGTTCAAAATGATTAGTAATACTTAACATGCCGAAAAATAGATCCCCTGTATAATACAATCATTCTTTTCTGATAGTAAGTGATGTTAGAAACAGTTGGAGGGGTAAGGTTTGTTTTTTTAAAATAAGTACATAGCTTTAAATTCCATTTATATATACACTTTTTTCCTCACATGAATATTTAGGAAATAATCTTTAATTTCTCTACACTTTAGGTTCTTGGTATTATTGTGACTGCATCTAAACAATGATTGTTTAAATGTACTCAACCACTTTAAGACAAGGCTAGTCATGTCCTATAGCTACCTTTTAAAAATCAGGTAAATAATCATCCTTGAAAAAAGTGTAAGAATTACCTGATTTGTTCTTTATTGTTTCCTGACAGTCTCTTAACCCAGATCACCAGTCAAGAAGATAGAGGATTTTGCAGATAAGAGTGATACTTGAATATTTTAAAACAAGCCCAAAAAGTTCAAAAGTTTATTTCAATATTATAACCATAAGAAACAAACTCATAAATTCCTACCTGCTAAGATATCTCCTCTCACTTTTCCACTAATGTTTAAGAGAAAAAAGGCATACCACTTAACTTTAAAATTTAATTTTCAATAGTCTTTCAGGGAAAATTTTGCCTTAAATATTTCCCAATGCATAATCTACAAGTTTGCGCATATTATTTATTCAAACAATTCTTCAATTGTTCTAGATGCCTTGCATCTGCATCCTGTAGAATTAATACAGTGGCTTTAGACTGAAAAAGGATTCAACTCTATAGTCATCAGAGACCTATCAGTCATCCTTGACATTTCTCTAAACCATGCTTAAACTTTGGATGTGAAATGGCATCTTTTTCAACATATTCATTTCAGGCAGTGAAAATCCAATCAAACTTGTTAGAACATCATCAGCAAAATCTACTTTGAGATAAACTGAACCATCAGAAATTTTTGTCTTTATACCCCTGGACTCATTGCTGCTTGTGAGGCTTCTATTAAGAGTTAAAATAAAACATCTAACTTTCAGAACTGGAAATTATTCTCCCATCTCACTAGCACTGTGAAGAATACAAGTGAGAAGCCTCATTTGCAATATAAACAGGTTGGGGTCTGTATTTGTATCATGGAGATTATTTTTATACTTTAATCATGTTAAAGCTTTGGAACTGACAACAGAAGGCTAGCCTGATCTATCAATGTTATCTAGAGACCCAGTCCAGGATTTGGCTGCAATAGCACCAAATTTTGGTGGTCATTGTCTCAAGAACATAAGTGGTTAATAAGCTCTAGCTTCTTGATAGTTTTGGAAGCATCTATGCACGTTTAAATTGTATAACTGCACTTGGAACCTATTTATCCCCTAAAGGGGGATGACCAAGGAACTCAACTTCCTTACAGAATTACATCAAAGAAAAATTACTATAAGAAGAGTAAAAAAACACAAAGTTTTTGTCTTCTGACATTATAACCTGCAGCTGAGAAAAAAATACTCTGCCTTTAAGTTCGCCCCAAAACTCTACCACTTGGAAAAAACGGTACAGTTACTTACAGGAAATAACCCATTTGTTTACTCACCAACGGGTCTAATCCCTAGCATGTCACGCCATTTTCGATAAGTTTTTCATGTCGTCCACGCAGTCCTTACACAGCCTGTCACCCGCTTGGCGCTGCTACCCTGTGCCAAGACCCCCGGGGGCGGTAAGGCCAGCTGTCACCCCACATACCTGCGGACACCGACGAACTGCAGTGGACAGTGATGGATGCTAAGACGAGATGGCCCGCCCCACCAGTCACATTAAGGACGACACATGCCTCCCTACTGCTCAAACAGGCTGACCAGAGGCCAAGCCCCTTTCCCCGCATCCTACCCTCAGCCGAGCCACCCCATACACTTATCTGAGGCAGGGGCGGTGCCGAACGAGCGGGCGAGCAGAACCAGCAGGGCAGCCTACTTCCCATCACCTGAGTTGTAGGTGGGAAGACGAGAATACACCTGTTTTCTGTACACAACCCCCAAAAACACCGCGCAACTCAACAGCCAATAGGAGGCGTGGCGCCACGCGCGGCTTTAAGCATCGCAAGAACACTGCCCCGCCTCCTCCAGTGCTAGGGAACAAGCACAAGACGGAGTTTTCGCAGACGCCATTTTTTTAAAAAAAAACCTCTGAGGTCGCTCTCCTTTACTGCCTTCTATTGTCTCCACTGTTTCTGCTGCTCTTCTCGTGGCCCCTGTCAGACAGGTAAAACAAACAACCTAGGCACACTGCGGCGGTGCAGGATGGATAGTGCTCCTCTCCCCGTGATACTTAGGCCTGTCTCGCCGTGCTCTACACGGAGGGCGGGGCGAACTAGAGGCCATCCCTGCCCTGATGGGCAGCTGCCTTACCCAACGGGGCCGCAGTGGGTCCCCCACGGGGGGAGGAGAGTAGATGGTTGGGCCAGTCATTTGGCAGTGCTAGTGGATGTGTGTGTTGGTAGTAGGAGCTGCTCACCTTTCTCTCCCGTACGTGGTGGGTGCAGGTAAGCGCGGTTCGGAGGGGGTGTTGCTTGCACTGGAGGTGGGGTAAGGGGGATGGGTTAAGCCGGGTTGAAGGAAATTAAGCTGTTGATCGCACCCCTCCTGACCCTGTTGTGTGATACAATAACACGGGAGGCCTGTCGCCGCCGGGCCCCAGGATTTTCTCGGACTCTCGCAGGGACAGCGCGGGGCGGCGGAATTAGGTAGGTCTGGGGACTGCTGCGTGGAGAAGGAGGGGGCTGGGAGTGATAACTCCTTAGCTAATTTGGAGTGGTTTTGCTCAACCTGCAGACCCAAGGGGTCCCATCTACCCTAAGGGAAGGGCGAAAAGGATGATTTGTGTCTCTGCCGGCAGCAGTCGCGCTTCGGTGGCCATAGTGCGAGCACGGCGGCCCAACTGCTGCCGCTCCCGGAGCGGCGATGTGGTGGAGGCTGGTCGCACTAGCGGGTGCGTGATAAGGCTGGGGGGAGCGGTCGCCGCCCCTTTCTGGCGCCTACCTTGGGTAACTGGATGGGGTGAGTTTTTGGTAATTATGGTGGGCAGAGGGGAAGACGAGTGAGGGCACTCTTCTGTGGCCTGTGCGGAAGCAGCCGTGTCAAAACGATTGGGGAGCGTTCTGCAGCAGAGCCTGCTTTTAGGGGCCATGCCAGAGTTCTCGTGGCGGGGCTGTTGCACTCTGTTGGCCCTGCTTGAGCTGGGGTGAGGGCCTCTGAATACCTCCTTTGTGTCTCTCCGGTCAGAGTGGGGGAAATCTTGTGACCGCGTGGTGGTGGTTTTTCGGCTCACGGTTCCGCCTAGCAGTGGGTAGGCGCTATCACAGCGGCCGCCATTTCTGCTGGTCCCTGCCACCGCGGAGGTGGGTCTTGGACTGTGGGGGTTATGTAACGGCGCCTTTCCCCCTCCTACCTAGGGAGTGAGCTGGGATTTCGAGCGCTCGGCGGCTGGCTGATTTTAGGAGCTGTGCGAGGGGTAAAGGTGAACGTCAGCCCGAGCAGACTGGCGCGTGGGCTGCGGAAGGGGAGGCGTCCGGGCGGGAAGGGCCCTTAGTTCCGGAGGGAGCGGGGTAGAGACACACCGGCATCTCCCAGCCCTCTACTCATGTCCGCGACTGCTTTATTTAGATGTTTTTTAAAATGTTGCGTTAGCCAATATAATCCTGCAAACTCGATTTGCACAAAAGAGCACGGCAACTAGTCGAGAGCATCTTGTCCTGAACAGTATATTACACTTCTTCCCCCTGCAGGTCTAGAATTTTTGGGAGGGTCGTAAATAGAATAGGGTCTGGAAGGGTTAGCTATTTGAACCTGGTGAAATTTCTCTTCCTGCCCCCATCCCTACGTTCTAGTAGCGTCTGTTTTGAGACTTGGCTATTCTCTCGGCGGTGCTTTTTCTATTAGCTCAAATTAGGGGCCTGGAAATACTAGCATGGTGCTAGAAAGGTGGTGTCTCAGCAGCGACTGTAAGTGTGCATGCCTACCGGCAGTACTTGCTGTTAACCTGCAAAAACAGAGTAACGTACAAATAAACGGATGATTAAAAGGATGGTTTAAAAAATTAAATATACCTCAGTTTTTCTTTGTGGATATGTGTATCAACTGTTGGTTCAGGCTATGAAAGTTGAGCAATAAAATCCAAAGGAGGGAAGATAGCGTTCTTTGTTTGACTGCTATCTGTACAAATTAATTTTTTAATAAGGTACAAAATTATTCTGCCTGGACTTCTAATTTGTTTTACAAGTATTCTTATGTGGACTTGGCAAAAATAGATCTTGTAAGAGGTACCTGTTTCACAAGGTCAAAAAGGTTTGTCTGCTTTTGAGAGTCTTCATACATGTATGCAGAGGTTATACATTATAGTGTGCTATTTTTAACAGAATTTTTCAAGTGTGGCTTGTGTGTAATGTTTTGTTCATCAGTTTTATTGAATGGAAGGCATGCTAGTAAGTTGATAGAAAAGTTATTCTAATCACCAACGTTAATTTTATAACTTTTTGTCTAAATTGTTTAGTCTGAATTTAGAACTAAACAATTAGCAGATTAAAACATAGCATCTCCTAAAAAGGAAATTCAAAATATGGTATATAACATCCTAAAAGTAGGAACCAAATAATTATTCACTTTAAATATCTGAAAATGATTATCAATAAATGTGATTGCTTAAAACCAGCAAATGCTTGAAAATGAGCAAGATCGGAATAATTCAGAGTGTAATTGTGTATCTGTAAGCTTTTGTACTTGATTATTATTTCTCCTCTTAGTGATGTGTTTGGCCTTGTTTTTTCATTTATAAAGAAAAGCTTTGCAGCAAAATTTCAGGTCAAAGCCCCATTTTCACCTGTAGCAAGAATCAGACCTGTAAGTGAACAGAGCCTGATCTATGCTGTTTTCATAGGCTTCTGAAGCAGTAGGGTTTTGATCCTGCCCAGAACACTTGAGTTTTGCTCTGCAAGTATATATTAAACTGGTAAGTTCTAAAAGCAGGCATTTCTTCTTGCTTTTCCCATGAGTATGATATACAATTAGCCTTTTCCCCCACAAAATAATGTACTAGCTCTTTTTTATTCTGCAACAGGTTTTACCTTCACTCCGAAGAATAAAAAGTAATGGAGACTGAACAACAGGAGGAGACCTTTACCAACACAGAGACAAATGGTAAATTTTTAAAGGGCTATTTTATTTTGGAGGGAAATTTTTTGAGTCATGGTGTTTCTAATTATTTTGGAATGCTTTAACTGTATCAAATGCTACATTTAATATTTTAATTTTTCAATGCCCCATGTGGTTTTACATGATTTTTGTATCATATATAATTTTTCTTTGGGAATATTTTAGTCATGGTATAAGTAACTAAAAGTTATAAGTAAAGATTTGAAAATATTTGATAGCTAAATGCTCAGTACTTGTATGGACAATGTGATCACGTAAAGATACTGTTAGGCATATCTATTACGGTATTTAATTTATTGCAGTTGTTAGTTTGAAGGAATATATATATGTGAAATATCTCTAAATATTAGCTAAATGAAAAACCTTTTGGACATAATTAGTGAAGAAGAGTTAGAGCATTAGTATTGATTCAGGCCAGTTTTTAAAGTGATTTGAAATACTGCTTTCCTACTGTTTTACCAGTATTTCTGTATTGGACGAGCTACTTTTAATCTTTTGTGCTTTAAGGTTTTCCCAGTTGTAAAATAAATACTAAGTAGATGGTGCAGCACTGTTGTAAAGAGTGTTATTTTTTCACAAAGTTTGCAAAATTCTTATTTCAACTGTAGTTTATAGATTTGAATGAGTCTTCACTTATTAATTGATATATAGACTGATGAAGTAAAAACCTGTTTCTGTGCTATAGATGTTCAGGGTAGATGTCAGAAGTTAGCATTGGGCTAATTGGAGGGAATACTTCACTAGGAATACAGTGCATAACTTGATATACAGTTATCATGACTTAGAAAGTTAAATATATATTTGTGCTTTCCCTCCTATGGACCTGTCTACAGGCAAACGTCCTGCAGAAGATATGGAAGAAGAACAGGCCTTCAAAAGGTCTCGGAATACAGATGAGATGGTTGAATTGCGCATTTTGCTTCAAAGCAAAGTATGCTTTTAGTATTGCTATGTTCCTGCTTTATACCATTGCTTAAGACAGTGGTGACAGTGTATGTTGTGGTGTATGTTTAGAAAGAACTTGTGCTTTATTTAAAATTTATTTAGGAATATTTATAAGTGTGCATGAATGATAGTAGAAGTGTATTGCAATCTTCAATAGTTTTTTCCAAGGATGAGTCTAACGATCTATGGGACTTTGATTTTAAAGAAATGTACTCATTGAAAAGATAAAGACATAGAAATTATAAGCCACTTCTTATGTTTGAGTAGAACATAATTGTTTCCAGGGGAATGACTGTGTATTAGTCTTTAGAAAGCAAGCAGTATTGAGAATGATCAGCTTATAATTGTAAATTAAATATGAGGCAAGATGAGGACTTCCTCAAGATTTTAGTAATTTCTCCAGATTTAATAAATCTATATGTATCAACAGTAAGAAATAAGGAAGTAATGTTTCATGGATTGCAATTGCTTCATTGACTAGTATAAATTGTCACAGTAAAACTGCTATTTATGAATCTTCTTTAGTATTTCCAGTTGATGCAGATGCTCGTGCTGTCTGAAGTAACTCAATCTTTTGTCTTAGGGTAGGAGAATGTTACCTTAACTCTACATGGCATTTCTAATGAATAGTCAAGTTATGTGGAGTGCTGCAAAATATTTGTGGTGCTGTTAGCATCATGTATGAACTGCATAGTAAAAGCAATAATTTTGCATGTAGTTCTTGAAATAGCCTGGTAAAAAATTAGTTTTACAATTTCCCCTCTTGAATATCTTGAGTTTATTCCTGTTGATTTTAGCCACTGGAGATTAGCAATTGTTTATATTGGTTTTACATTCTTCAGACTGTACCTACCTGAGTGGTCAGTTGAATTACATAGGCTTCAATCAAAAGTAGCATTTGCTCAAATGTTTGGAGTGGGAAAGTGAAATTTGCAAACATTTAAAAAGTGGTCAAATAAACTAGCAAAGTTGTTGACCTATATAACATGCATGGAATCCCATAAATTATTTTTTCGGTCATATTCTAACTATGAGATGGTTGGGGCCCTGAGCAACCTGATCTAGCGAGTAGCATCCCTGTCCATGGGGGGGGGTTGGAACTAGATCATCTTTAAGGTCCCTTCCAACCCAAATCATTCTGTGTTAAACATGACAGATCCCAGGATAGACCTCTATGGCACCCCACTTCTTACCAGCCTCTAGGTGCAATAAAATCCATTAACTATTACCAATCATCCAACCAGTTTTTTATTCATCTGCTTGTCCACCCATCTGCTTGTCCACCTATGATTCTATGAGAATACAGGCAGAATTGCCTAGAAACTTAAATTTGAAATTGAAAAAATATTGCTGAGTATTTTTATCTCTGCATTGACCTTTTTTTAACCATTTTTTTTCCACCATGGTAAAACCATGTCAGTTTTTTTTTTATTTAATTTGAACCTTTCAAAAGGAAACAAGCCTCACCCCACCCTTAAATGCATCCCACAAGGTAATGCAGAAATTGATACATTGTTCTTAGTCTTTGGTTCAAAAAAAGTCTGTGCTGTTTTTAGCCTAATGTAACTTCTGAAAACTATTTTCCAGAATGCTGGAGCAGTGATTGGAAAAGGTGGCAAAAATATTAAGGCACTTCGTACAGATGTGAGTATACATGAGTTTGAATTAATTTAACACCAATTCTTCCAGGGCACTGCATTGAAAATTGATTGCATACATTTCTAGAAATTGAGAAAGTCAAACCTAGACAGCAATAATCTAATAAGCCACTTATAATGATTGTTGGAGAAGATAACTTCTAGTTTTTCAATTTGTGTTTTGAATTGAAGCCCAGCTCAAGTTATGTGGGAGGAGAGGTTTATATTAAACCTCTTAGCTTTCAAACAGGGTTCCTCTAAATTACACACTTAAATGAGTTAACATCTCTAGAAATATTGACAAAACTTAAAAGCTGTAACTATACCATTTCCCATATATGTAAATTGATTATAGCACTATTGAAAACTATCTCTGGTGGCTGGCTTAACCCAGCGATAAAAGAATTCTTGAACTTCCTTTAAAAAAAACCCAAAACATAATGGTAGATCTGTTTTTGCTTTAACAGTGTGGACATAAAGCACAAAAACATTGATGTTAAGGTTGCATGATTTAGATACAGGTATAGAACAATAAAGAAACATTTTATTTTACTTGGAAGCATTTTTAAATGCTCATGACTTATTTACCTATTCATATGTTATGTGGGTTGACTTATGATTAGACACACATTCAGCATAAATGTTATGTATTTATAAAACTTGGCAATGCTTCTTAAATTCCATTTGTTTACACTCCTGTACTTAGGATCAGCTACAATTCTTTTCAAGCAAGACTGTTCAACACAATATTTGCTAATATATCATCACAGAATCAGTTCCATCTAAGTTCACAAACTATTGCAACTGGAATTGAGGATTAAGCTGAAATAGTCAGGAATCATGCAAAGAAACTTTGGCAGCTTGTGTTTTTGTTTGTTTGTTTTAAGTAAATAAACACATCACCTTACTCCAGATAATTTAACTGGTCTGCAATAATAACTTTCCCAACTTGCCTAAGGTTTCAGTAATATGAATCTCAACAGTTTTTGTGTCTACGTTCATGAGCCAGCCTGCTACTGAAACATCATTGTTAAAAGTAAAATGTAGGTTAGTCAGATAACGTAACTTGTGAAGATCCATACTGTTAAGCCACAGTTGATGTAGCAACCCATTATTGTGTTAGTCTTCAAAACAACTTACACTTGCTTCATTAACTGAGAGTAATAAGTATAGTTTGTATTAAATTAAAATTTATTGCTTTTCCCCCTTTTCCCTCTCCTTGTTTTTTTGGCCATATATCTCCGTTACCCATGTACTGGATCGACTTGCCCCTGCGTTGCCCACCATGACGTTGGCCCATCCGCCCCTGAACGCCCATGTGAAAACCCTGGTTGGCTATGCCCAAAAATGTGCTTGTTGCCAAACGGGTACCATACTTGACAACTTCTGATTGAATGCCCATGCCCAATGCCAACATCCACGAACGCCAATGACCAATGCAGTACAATGCAAGTGTTTCAGTCCCAGACAGCAGTGGCCCCGAGCGGTATGTCCCAACAGTTTATGCCTCACTGCCTGATTAGAAAGAGAGAAATGTATTTTATTACCTGCCTTTGATATAAATAGTATCCCCTTATAGACCGTGTATTGTTTTTTTTAAAAATTTCTGTCTTATTTTCCCCATTAAGTCTTTTTGTCACTGAACGTGAGTTGGCCACCCAAAAAATCCACTAATTTTATTTTGATGGAAAGAGCACAGCTTCAAGTGTTGTATATTTACTGTATTATAAATCAAATTGTTTCAGGAGTCTCTTGCTCTGGTCTTTGTGGCCCACCTCTCTCCCCCCAGCATTGTCCGTTCATAATTATTTCTGCTGCAATACTAACTCTAGTTCACTTTTCTTCACTTCTCATTTGTGTTACATTTTTGTTTGTTTGTGGGGTTGTGTTTTTTTGTTTTGTTTTGGGGTTTTCCCCCTTGTATTTATATTCCATTTTTTGCAGAGCCCATTAGTAATCTAATTTCTAACTGGTGTTTCAACCTTAGTCCAGATATAATGTTGACTACTTACATATCCCCACTTTTTCTACAAAAAGGTGTGCTAGTTTTACCAATGTAATGGTAAGGGTATACTAAATTAGTGGTGGTGGGGAAAATGAATATTCACTCATACTTTAAGTTTTGCATCAATTTCTTGCCTGGTTAATCTGTCTGAGCCCTTCCAAAAGCTCTCATGGGTTCTCTTGCTCTCTCTGCAAGACCTACCTAGCCTTAAATTCTTATATTCATCATGCATATATATTGGACATAAACAAAGATGCATGTGTTGTAAATCCAGTGAACAGGTTTACTTTAAATGGGGAATATTAATTGTAAGGTCTTCTGTGTAGTCAGTCTTGTTAGAATTTTGTGCATGATTATGAATACTAAACTTATTTCTGCTACTTTCCACCTTCTCTGTGTTTTCTGACACTCTGGCCTCTTAACAGTATCTTGAGTATAAGTGCAGATACAGAGACAATTGGAGAAATCTTGAAGAAGATTATCCCTACTTTGGAAGAGGTATGTCTCTTAGGTTTGTTTCTTTTTCAGAGGTATAAATTTAGGTTTTAAAACAAGACAATTCTAGATGATTGCATCCTATTTTTAATATAATAAATTAGAAAATAAAACCCAGCCTTTTTTTGAAAGAAGACCTATAGCCCTCAATGTATCTGTTGGTATTTTTTTTATAGGGGACAGA
The DNA here is from genome assembly GCA_910950805.1 of Acrocephalus scirpaceus scirpaceus. Taxonomy (NCBI): domain Eukaryota; kingdom Metazoa; phylum Chordata; class Aves; order Passeriformes; family Sylviidae; genus Acrocephalus; species Acrocephalus scirpaceus. The sequence continues at coordinate 1,011,227 of CAJVGK010000019.1, read as the reverse complement.
AAATTTCTTCTTAGAAAATTAGTATTTGGAACAGCCTCCTTCCCTTCAAACCACCTGTTTCCTGACTATTTCCCAATTTGAAGTAGCTCTATTGTAATTTCCATTCTGCCTTTGCTTTGTAATCAAGTGTTTTGCACTGTTGGATATATTAAAATTCTATACAACAGCAATAATAATAAAAGAAATAAAGAAAGCTAATTTGACATCACCTTGTGTTGAGGCAAATTACTTTAAAATATGTGATTTTTTTTTATAGTAAATACAGTATTACAGTTCAGCAGTAAATTAAGTCATACCATGCTGTTTAGAGAAAAATCTTAAAAAAAAATCAAAATTAGTATTTGGATTTTTCAATTATTTTTTTCCCATGACTAATATTTTATTCTTGTATGCATCTTACAGTACCAGCACTACAAAGGTAGTGACTTTGACTGTGAATTAAGACTTCTAATTCACCAAAGTCTAGCAGGAGGAATTATTGGTGTCAAGGGTGCTAAAATCAAAGAACTCAGAGAGGTACTGTTTCCTATTCTTTTCAGATTCTGCTTTTATTCTATAAACAAATCAATTTTTTGTGTTCATATGCTGAGTGTAAGCTTCATCTGTGATCTATGATCCTTAAGAACATATTTCATACATGAAGTAGCTGTTGGTGATAGAGCCCAGAACTACTTATAAAGCTTTTAAGCATATTAGCAGTAGAGTAATCTTTATAAATAAAGGATACTTTTTAAAAATAAAATGCCATTCATCACACCTGGAAGGAACTGCTGAATAGGCTATATTGATGGTGTTGGACATAGAAAACTATTTAGCGTGGATGGATCTCCATAAACTCTTAAATGATAACTTAATAGATGTTTGAATATTGTTATTAAAAAGTATGGTGGAGTTTTCTTAGGGTTTTGTTTGTTTAGTTTTTGGTTTTTTTAAGTTTCACTACCTTAAAGGCCACTTTTTCCTTTGTGAAGGAATGAGGTTTTGTTTTAAAAAGCTAGTGGTCTCTATCAATCTAGAATGTTCTTTTCTGTCCTTTCCTCACATTGCATCAAAGGGAATTCCAGGTCAGTTTAGGCATAAGTTACTATTTGTGTGGAATGAGGGGAAGGCAAGATGAATAGACATAATCCTAGCAACACTGCTGTCTTGCATCCAAAGCATGTTTTTATGAAATATGAAGGTTTATATAACCTGTAAGCTTATAATGAATATGTGGTCCTTTTGCTTGTGTTTGATTAAATAACCATGTAGATGAGCCATAACTAAAAGACTTCAAACATCTAAATTTTTCACTAGCATTTCATACAAACTGATGCCATTGCAGGTATTAAAAATATAATATTTTAAGATTAAATTTGTTGTAAGTACTCGGAAGCCAAGCATTCACTTAAAGTGACTAGAAGTTGAATGATTTGGTTTAAATGTTTCTTTTAAAATGTTTTAGTGTGTGTCTTACCCATTTTGTTTTCAATAAGTTTATAAAATTGTTTAAAGTACTTCTATTTGAAGATTTTGGGGGTTGCTTTTCTTCTATTCAACAGAACACTCAAACCACCATTAAGCTCTTTCAAGAATGTTGTCCTCATTCCACTGATAGAGTGGTGCTTATTGGTGGAAAACCTGATAGAGTTGTGGAATGTATCAAGATTATCTTGGATCTTATCTCTGAGGTAATGTGTCTTAAACTTATTCTTTCATTGGTATTCATGAAAGTCAGGATGATTTGGCTGGAAAATTGTATCTTTCCATTTCTGTTTTTAATTCAGTCAGTGCCTATTCTCCAGTAACAAAATAAGCATTGGACTGTTAGCACCCTTTGAAATTATTCCTACTTGCTAGAATTGGAGTGTACCTTACTGGAGAGAGAAGACATTTTTGGTACCAAGGGAATTAGTCATGCTTTACATATCCGTAAAATAAGAAAATTTAAATTGGAGAGGAAGTGAGACAAATGTATGTGCCACCTATTGATAACAGCAATTTCTCTATCATAGTTAAGCTCTCAGGAAGCATATCACTACACCTGCCTTGCTTATGACTTGTGAAATAAAGAACGTATTCAGCATGTATAGATTCATAGTTATATATTTAATATATTAATTTAATCAAATATGGTTGTATCACTGCTAACTGGTGGGAGGGGTGGTGTTTTTATTTTTGTGTGTGTCTTAGTCTCCAATTAAAGGACGGGCGCAGCCTTATGATCCAAATTTCTATGATGAAACATATGACTATGGTGGCTTCACAATGATGTTTGATGATAGAAGGGGACGTCCAGTAGGCTTTCCCATGCGTGGAAGAGGAGGCTTTGATCGAATGCCTCCTGGTCGTGGCGGACGACCTATGCCTCCATCAAGAAGAGATTATGATGATATGAGCCCTCGCAGAGGACCTCCACCACCGCCACCAGGCCGTGGTGGCAGAGGTGGCAGCAGAGCTCGTAATCTTCCTCTTCCTCCTCCACCACCTCCTCGTGGCGGGTAAGCTGTTGCATAAATGCATTGTACAAGTTGAGTAACATTTACTGAATTGTGCTCATGTTTCCAGGACTTGTTTCATACTCCATGTTGGTAGTGATTATGCAGGATTGAGTGTGTATTGCACCAGAAAATTTTGAAAAGCATTTGAATTTAATTATTTCTGCAGTATTATCAGGACTAGTAGTTCTGTAACTTTATGTCATTCAGAACTAGGCTAAAGCATTCAGAAATTCATAATTGTGTGCAAATTGTTAAAACTTGAATTAGAATATATAAACTAGTTCATAACATGAGTCATGTGCTGCTGCTTTTTCTCATTTTAGAGATCTTATGTCTTATGACCGAAGAGGTAGACCTGGAGACCGTTATGATGGAATGGTAGGAGGTTAAATTTTTTTTTTGTTCAGTAAATACAGTTAGTACTTTGAGGAAACTTCTTGAATACATACATTTAAATTTAAGCATGAAACGTGTGCTTGTGATAAGCTTTGAAATCTCCAAAATGTTTTGGCCATACGAATGGTCTCCCCAAGAATACAACTGTTTGAGGTGTAAAGAGTATTTGGGATGTGATCTGCTGTGTGGTTTTGGTTTGTGGGATTTTTTTTTGTTTGGTTGGTTGTTTTTCCCCACCTATCATCAACAATGTAATAGAAAGTTTTGTAGAGCACAGTCCCTGCGGGTTTTATTACACAGACCTTCTTGTAGACTGTTTCTTGTAAATCAGGATGACAGAAATAGAAATTGGGAGGCTGTTCAGATTAAGAAAGCATGTCAGAAAAATATTTTCCAACAAATGTTAACAAAATTTAAGAGAACATGAATAATATCTTTAAAGGGCTCTAGTTGGTCTGGCAGATAATTGCTTTTTCAATTCAGTTCTTTATGCTGATTTATGTCTGAAAAAAATTACTATAATTTCAAATGTTTTAGAGACAGGACCACTGATAAGATGAATTTTAAATGAAATTAGATTGATTTCAACCATGTTGGGGGTGGGGAGAATTAAAAAACCCACAAAGATATTCTTCCATGTTGTACTCTGAAATATGACTTCCTGGTAGTCATTTATTGTATCCTTTATTGTATCCTCTTTCCTGGGTAGAGAAGTTCTAGGTATCTGGGAGGTAAACCTCTGGTTAACAATCTCTTTTTTTTTTTCTCCTCTGGCTCTATTTGGCACATTCTTTAAGATGACAGGTTAGATGAGATTATTTTATTTTAAATAAATGGAAGAGAAAGTAGAGGAGCTATGAAATGGGCTACCTAAATGAGACTTACACATTGGTGCCTCCTGGGAGGAAGAGGCAATTACTTCCAGTAACATATACTGGAAGTACATATTAAAAGAATGTCAAAATTGAGGCACCAGAAGCCTAGCAGAAATATTAAAATTAAAGACTTGCATTTAAAATTACTAAAACCAAACAGACCACTCCCACCCTCCTGAAAAGAAGTAAACAATAAAACAAACAAACCCACAACATAAAAACCAGCAAGTTGTCTATGCTACTCAGGATCTTAAGAAACTAGGAGTCATGAACTAGACCTCTAAGATCACTTATTTGTATTTTCACATTTTCAAAGCTCAGGTTTTGTGTTTTCTTATTTGCATCTGGTAAAACCAATGTCAGGGCATATAAACAGAGTAATCTGCCCTTCCTTGGGCATGTGGTTGAGCAGTCTTCAGCTTGGGCAATAGTGTGTTCTAGTTCTGTTCCATTCCATTTAGAATAGAAAAATCTATTTGAACTCTAGTCTGACGTTGATCGGGTTGACCTTGGCTTTCTTGTAATGAGTTTCTACAAATAAATAGGAGTCATCTCTGCTTGTTTTCCATGTTCTGAAAAGCAATTCTATTTCCTCTTCACAGTGGAGCTGCTCATGGCTTTGGCTGCTTTATGCATGAGTCTCATAGACAGCCTACAATGAGGACTGCTTTCTGACAGCAATCTTATTTAATTTCTAGTTTTGGCTAGCCATAATCCCAGTATCCTTAATTGTATAAGCACATGAGAAGTCTTTCCATGGATTGTGAGGCTAAAGCTGAAAGTGTTATACCAGAAATATAAAGTCTTGAGCTACTATACATTTCACATAGAAACCATTCTGTAGTGAAACATTTAGAGTAAACCAACATAATTGTGCTTTGTGAAGTAATGCATGGGAAAGGCTACTTGCAGCGAGCAGGACTGCCATTTTACATAAATACATTAAAAGGCAAGGATAGAGTCTCTTCAGACCAACATCTTGGAGATGTTGAATCTACAGAAATCCTCATTTTCTGCCAGATCTCTTCTCTAAAAGTGAGAAAGTTCAGACTTGTAAGATGGTGAACCAAGACTGGATGGTGAAACTTGACTTTTCTGAGATGTAACAAGAGTGAGTCTTGTAAATTTGAAGATGGGAGGAAAAAATAATTGTGTGTGTGCATATATATATAATTTATTCTAAAGCATTTTACTGAAAAGCATACATGCATTGTTTCTCTTATTTACAGTGGTATGTATTTTAGGCTGTAAGTACTCCAAATCAAATGCCTATGGACCATGACAGCTATTTTGATAGCTGAGAAAACACAAATGCATTTCTGCTATTTCTTTTTTAACACCCCCATCCCCATGGGTGCTTTAGATATACAAATGCACAAAAACATACCAGGGAAAAAATAAGGTGAAGTGCATATAAAGCTGTTTAACCCTCCTCTTCCCCTTTTTTTTGTTATAATGGCTGATGCCTAATGCTTTCAAAGTATTTTTAAATTGGAGTTAAAACAAGAGCTAAATCAGTGTCTGTTGTAGTGTATACTCAGACATCTCATCTGATTTTCCTCATTCAAATGATTCCTACTGCTAAATCATTATTTTTATATGTGTGTGTATATATATACATGTGTCTGTATTAGCACTTCAATAAAGGTACATACCCTAAAAAAATATTAGACATACTTCATGTTTTAAGAGACTTGATGTTAAGGAGCATGTAAAAAAAAAAAAAAAAAAAAGAAAAGATGTTGGACACATCTACATAAATATTAAAATTAACAAAATTTCAATTTTCACTCTTCTGGGCCAAGGAATTTCCCATCAGTTAGTATTGCATGCATATTTTTCAATTGCATGCAAAAGGCAATAAATTCTTATTCATACTTATCATTTTGTCTCATCCAGTCAGTGTTGTATTTGGTTTTGATTTCATTTGCATTGGTTACCAGTAGTAACTAGCACAAATGAGTCTGTAGAGAAGAAAATTGTATGCACCTAATATTTTAGGAACTGTTTTTAAAGGAGCACTTATATTTTCCTAGAATCACAGAATATCCTGAGTTAGAAAGGACCCACAACGACCATCGAGTCCAACTCCTGGCTCTGCACAGGACACCCCAACAATCCCACCCTGTGCCTAAGAGCATTGTCCAAACATTCCTTGAGCTCTGGCAGCCTTGGGGCTGTGACCAGTGCCCTGGCTTCTAGTGCCCACCCACCCTCTGGGTGAAGAACTTTTCCTGGTATCCTCCTCTAACACAGCTTCATGCTGTTTTCTTGGGTCCTGTCACTGGTCACCAGAGAAGAGATCAGTGCTGCCCCTCCACTTCCCCTTTTGAGGAAGATGTGGACTGCAATGAGGTATCACCTCAGTCTTCCCTTCTCCCGTGACCTCAGCTGCTTCTCATACGGCTTCCCCTCAAGGTCCTTCACCATTGTCATAGTCTGCCTTTGGATGCTCTCTAATAGCTTAATATCTTTCTTCTAGTCTGGCACCCAAAACTGCACATAGGACTCAAGGTGAAGCCACCCCAGTGCAGAGCAGAGCAAGATAATCACCTCCCTTGACCGGGTGGTGACGCTGGGCCTGATGCACCCCAGGACACAATTGACCCTCCTGGCTGCCAGGGCACTGCTGCCTCATGTTAAACTTGCCATTGACCAGAACCCCCAGGTCCCTTTATGTGGCACTGCTTTCCAACATCTTGTCCCATCCCAGGTGCAGAATCCAGCACTTTCCCTTGATGTACTTGATATGGTTGGTGATTGCCCAGCCCTCTAATTTGTCAAGGTCTCTCTGCAGGGCCTACCTGGTTTTAAAGGAGTCAATAGCTCCTCCCAGTTTAGTGTTGTTGGCAAAGTTACTTAGTATACCTTCAAATCTTGTGTCCAAGTCATTTATGAAGATGTTAAAGAGAACTGGTCCTAAAATGGAGCCCTGTGGAACCCCACTAGTGACAGATCACCAGTCTGATGTCACCCCATTCACTATAACCCTTTGTGCCTGACCCATGAGCCAGTTGTTCACCCATTGCATGTAATGGTTATCCATCTGTGTGCTGGACATTTTGTACAGAAGGATCCTGGGAGAGACAGTATTGAAAGCTTTACTGAAATCCAAAATGATCACATCAACTGACTTCCCTTGATCAAGTGGGTGGGTTACCTTGTCATAAAAAGAAATCAAGTTTGTCAAGCAGGACCTTCACCTTATGAAGCTGTGCTGGCTGTAACCAATGACTGCAATGCAGTCATTATATATCAAGTGTTTTTCAGTAAGTCTCAGAATAATCTCTATAACTTTATCAGGCACTGAAGTGAGCCTGACAGGCCTCTAGTTTCCATGGTCATTCTTGCCCTTGAAAATTTGGACAGCCTTTGCCAGCTTCCAGTCAGCTGGGACCTCTCCAGTTTCCCAAGATCGTTCAAAAATCATTGAGGGAGGTCTTGCAATGACATCAGCCAACTCTTTGGGTACTCTTGGATGAATCCCATCAGGCACCATAGATTTATAGGGATGCATCTGGAGCAGCAGATCCTGCTTAACTTCAGGGTCAACTGGGAGTCGATCATTCTTGCAGTCACAGTCCTCCAGCTCAGGGCACTGGGACCTCCTTGGTCTGTCATCCAAGTTGAAGACAGAGGCAAAGAATGCTTTAAAGATGTTTGCCTTGTCTCTGTCTCTGTGAGGTGGCCGTCTTCATCCTGTAACAGGCCTGTTATTTATGGTCTCCTTTTTGCTACTGATATATTTTTTAAAACTTTATTGTCCCTCACAGTTTGGGCAGCTTCAATTCCAGTTGAGCTTTGGCTGCCCAAATTTTCTCCCTACTGGGGCAAGCAGCATCTCTGTATTCTTCCCATATCACCTGACCTTGCTTCCACTGGGCATACACCTTCCTCTTTTGTCTTAGCTCCAGAAAAAGATCCCTGCTCAGCCAAGCTGGCCTTCTGCCTTGCCTGCTTGACTTCTGACATTTGGGAATTGCCTGTGTCCTTAGGAGGTGGTGCTTAAAAAGTGACCAGCACTAATGGACCCCAGCACCTTCCAAAGCATTTTCCCAGGGGACCTTGTTGCCTGAGCAGCTTGAAGTCCCCTCTCCTCATGTCCAGGGTTGAAGTTTTGCTGGCACTTTTTTCCCTCTCACCAGACATTTTAAACTCAATTGCTTTGTGATCACTGTGGCCAAGATGGCCACCAATCACCACTTCCCTCTTGAACTCCTCTCTGTTAAAGAGCAACAAATCAAGGAAGGCTCCTTTCCTAGTTGGCTCCCCTAGTATCTGTACCATAATGTCATCCAGGTGTTTTAGGAATCTTCTGGCCCTGGTTGTACCAGCTATGTGATGTTCCAGTTAACATCCAGCAAGATGAAGTCCCCAAAATGACAAGGGCAGTTGATTTGGAGGTGTCCCTTAGTTCCTTAAAGAATAATTCATCAGTGGTGTCATCCTATTTTTAGTGTGCCATTCATGTCATGTTGCATGTTTTAACTCAGCAAAGGCCTTTGCTGTAATAGTAATTTGAAGTGGATACTACAAATTGTATTTTTATAATTTTGTTGATTTTTTTTCCCAACATTTGTTAAAGAAGACTGAAGGAAAGAGATTCTATATATCGCACTTTAAAAAAAAGTAATTTGATTTCCAATATAATTAGGCAGTAGTAGATTATTAGTTTAGCTGTTGTCTATATGAGGTATATGGAAAATCATAAAATATGAGAAGCTATGTTCTTCCTGCTTGACCCATTGGTGACAAAGATATATCAATGACAGTTACTTGTTTTATTAAATGCCTTTCCTGTTTTATTTTTATGCATAAGAGAAGTAGAAGGGTTTGGTATCTGAGAGTAGCATCTTTTACTATATAGTATGGTTCTAGTACTTAGAGGTAAAAAAACCAAGCAACCAACTCTTCAAGCTTTGCTCTGCCCTTAACTGTCTGACATCCTCTGTGTTAGAGGAAAATATCTTTATGCCACAGAAACAAGGAAAAAAGGAAGTGTGACCAATAACAGTTCCCTAGCAGTGAAAGTAAAAGGGAGTAAATCTTGTAACTGGTCTGTTATTTACTTTTGAGCCTTTGTAGTAGTTCAAGTAGTGCAGAAAAATGTTTCTCTATATTGCTGTGTGTGTTTGCCAAGTTACCTATAAGCCTCCATAACATGGACTTAGTTTGGATTAATTTCTTCTTTTCCTTCTATTACATTGTCCCTGGAAGATGATGCAGTGTCATGTAGATGCCTGTGATGACATGCAGCCACCAGAGTTGGTGAGTGTGCTCATGCTTTTGACTAGTTTAATAGTTTATTTTTGAGGAAAATATTTTGAATTGTTTAAGTGATAACTGGAATTTTTTGCGATTGAATGTAGTTAGTGGCAGCTTGCACCTTTGAAAAATCCCTAAAGCTGTCATTGTAACTCAGGTTATTAGCAGTTTGTCCTGAACAGTGAATTCTATACAGGCAGCTAATGTTCCCCAATGGAAGCATGCAGCAGCACAGCCAAGAGAAGCTTTTCTGTTGTATTGTCTCTTTTGTACCCTATTTTACTGTTTCTGTTGTAACTTTCACTGTAACTCTTGCTCTGTCAGCATCTATTTAGGAATATGTTTTATTTTAACTTCATCATGTTGTGCTTTCCTCTCTTTCAAATGAGAAATGCTAAAAGTAATTTTTTACTTATAGTTCTGGATAAACTTGTGCATTACCTATCCATATATTTGAAAGTATTCCATTTGATTTGTATTTATCAAACTTCTTACTCTTAGAGGGTTTAGGCAGGAAAGCTCAAAGGGTATCAGCAAGTGTTTATGCTGTGTAGAAGATGGCATAGTGCCACCAAATATTAAATGTTAGTTCCTAGTTTACATAAATGTTGCAGTTAGAATTACTCATCTGCTGTCAAATTAATTTGCTGACTTGTAATCTGGAGAGGGGAAGCAGCAGAAAGGATCAAGAAAATGATTGTTCATTACAAGTTAGCCTGAAAATGAGATTCCCTGGGCAAAATACCAGCAGAAATAGGTAGAAGAGTATGTGTGGAATATGCAACTCTGATCAGTCTCTGAATTATGTTCTAAGCAGTGTCCTTCATTGTTTTGTATTTTGCATTCCACTACATGCTCTTTTTATATTGTATTATGGTCTGTATTGTTAAGCAATGTGATTGCACAACACAGGTTGCTTAGAAACAGATTAACAACTTTTTCTGAATAGCTTCCATTTTGATGTGGCTCTAAAAAGCTGACAGGTGTTTGGTTTTTGTTTTGGAAAAAATTATTGCATTACAACTTCTGCAAACTAGTAGTTCACAAAGATTCCTGTATATCAGTGTTATCAGTTGAATTCTTGAGAAGTGTGCACATCTATTTCTGCTTCTACAGGAAGGCTAAAATGAGTGTGTGTGCATACAGAAGGCATTAGATCAAATTCAGCACTTGATATCAAGTACCAGTCCTTAAAATAAAAGCAGTCAGGAGTGCTGCAGTACATTGATTTGGATTTGTTATATGATAATTTTAGCAGAACAGTAGTAATAAGTGTCATGATTGTCCCTTCTAAGATGCAAAGGATTGTTGCATAGTCTGAATGGAGAGACAAGTTATAAAGTTATTAGAGTTGAATTGGTTTTTCCTCAAGATGGAGTAGGAGGGTTGACAGTTACCAGGTAAATGTCTTGTTCCAAACTGAAACTTTAATTTCTCCTGAGCTGTATAGGTAGTAGTAATAAGGCTGAACTCTGATCTTTGGATTTGAATGCTAGTTTAGTTCAAGGGTCAGGAGTAGATCAACATCAAGAGCTGTTTACCAACTGAATTGATAAGGTTGCTTGGTAAATTTGTATGGCTGGATCTTAATGACTTATTCTTAGAGATTTTAACAGAGCTAGCTAAAAGGTTCTTGTGAGGTATTCCTTCCTGCCCTCTTGTTTCTGGTCTGCCCTCTTCCCCACTTTGTCTTTAATGACACTTAGATTAAGGTTGTGGGTTAGGATTTTTGCATAAAATAGGCTCAAAGTTAACAGTATGATACTTGAGATGAAAACATGTTAATAAATCATGGCTGGTTTTACTATTTAAGGTTTTTCTTTCTCTTTTTCTTATAGTTTGAGGGTGGCTCTGGATATGGTAAGTTTTTATAGAGAACTTTGACATGCACTTCATTTAGTCAGTAAGAGGCTTGATGCCCATGTTTAAATCAGACTATTCTTACACAGGGGGCCGTGGTTCATATGGAGATCTTGGTGGACCCATCATCACAACACAAGTAACAATTCCCAAAGATGTAAGTGAAGCTGACTTGCTTTCCAGTTGTGTTTAAATAAATAAATAAAAAGTCACAGCCTTTTCTTAGGCTATGTAAGTAAATCAGAAGTATATGGTATGCTTGACAAATACTTTAATATAAAGCAAGTGTTTCTAAATCTTTGGAAGTTTATTCTTAAGGATTCTTAAGTTTGTTTTGTCTTGACTTTGGAGATTGCACTGAACTATTTTTTAGTTGTTAATATTCTATAATAGAGTTGGTCTATATAACTTGTTTTTACAAACACTTGGTTCTTCCAACTTTATCCCACCTGTGTTTAATAATATACATTACAGCAACTGCTTTGAGGCTCTAAAAGAGTAAACTTCCATTGTAACTTTAAACTAAATGGATGGAAGCTACTTGAACAATACTGTGCAGAGAAAGTTATATCAAGAAATGAATGCTTTATTTTCTCCCCTAGTTGGCAGGCTCTATTATTGGAAAGGGAGGCCAGAGAATCAAACAAATACGTCATGAGTCAGGAGCTTCAATCAAAATTGATGAACCACTAGAAGGCTCAGAAGATCGAATAATAACTATTACAGGAACGCAGGACCAGATACAAAATGCTCAGTATTTACTGCAGAACAGGCAAGTCGAAGCTTAATGCTGTCCTTACTGTCATTTTTAAACTGACTTTCCTACTAGTACATTCTAAAGCTCTTCTCTGTAATATGGTTTTTAGAAGACAGGATTTAAGTAACTATTGAACCTAACTTCTCTAGTGGTAGGTCTGCCTTGAATCTCTTTTCTCTGTCCTTAACACAAATGTAAATTCCCTCAAAACTAATCTTGATGGAAGACATCTTGGCCAAGCAGTCCTCTCATTTCTCTGGTGAAAATGGCTGCAAAAAATTACTTGTAATTAATTATATAAAACCTGTAGAAAATATAGAAGATTTCAGTGGACGTTGGTCTAGTTCTGTGTGGAAGACTAGTGATTTTGTTGTTTTTTGATAACTGACAACAAATCACAGTCTGCCATATGGCACAGGCCATGCCTCTACAGGACAAGTTGAAATCAATTGGTGCTGTTATGCAGCATTTCACACCTTGCTGGCATTACTTTCTCTTCTTCTGAATATTAATAATTTTGGACATACTTTGTTTTCCTTTAATAACATGTTGGCTATCATAGCATTTTTTAATGTTTACTTGAATGTTTGGCTTTAGATTACTAATATTTAAATGTGCTTAAAATAATTATATGCCTATAATTATTAGCCATTAACCTTTTAAAAATTATTTAAATAGTATTGGGAATTTGTAGTTTAATCTTTAAGAATGCCGTTGTAAATATTGATACAAGATGTATGGTCAATCATTCTAATACATGCTTTTTTCTTTTTCTTTTATAGTGTGAAGCAGTATGCAGATGTTGAAGGATTCTAATGCAAGATTATTTTTTCTTTTTTATAGTGTGAAGCAGTATTCTGGAAAGTTTTTCTAAGACTAGTGAAGAACTGAAGGAGTCCTGCACCTTTTTTTTTTTTTTTTTTTTTAATATCTGCTTCTGTTTAAATAGCCAACATTCCTCTGCTTCATAGGTGTTCTGCATTTGAGGTGTAGTGGAATCTGCTTTTCGCCAGATGTAATGTTTTAGTTCATTACAAATATTTGGGATAGGAAAAGGTTGCACAAGACTAACACTGAAATTTTGAAACCGCAGCAGAGTGGATTTTATTTTTGTTCAGTGATGGTAAATTGTAATGTGGATTTTTTTTTTCCCTGTAGCTATTGTGAACACCTTGCTTTATGTACACTGTAATTTTTAAATTTTTTTTTTGAAGGAGGGGAAAGGACTGGTTGTTCACTTGTCCCTAGCATCCTTTGAGGGCGGTGTGCAGAATGTAATGTTCTTTTTTAAGATGTATTTTACGATTTTTAAATAAATTTAGTGAACCCAATATTGGTGGACCTTTTTTTTATATATGTAATATCTAAAATGGATACACCCTTCCCCCCCACAAGAAAATGCGTAAATGAAAGTTGCTGTTAAGCTTGCTCTTCTGCTTCTTTGATATAGACAGAGTTACATGTTTTTGGCAAATCAAAGAAACTGTAAAAACTGGCTTGGCTTTGCTATTTGGGGAAAAAAGTAAAAAAAATATTAATGCTAATGTGTGAAATTTGACCTTTTTTCATATTTTTGGCCCTCTGCAGTGTATATATATATATAGGTGACAAAAAATATTTTAAAACTGTGATGCCACTGAGTTAACTGGGTTAAATACACCTGGTTCTACACAGCTTGCTTAATGCAAATATTGTTAAAAATAGCAGTTGGTGAAATGAATGAATTGGTACTTTTCAGAGATTTCATTTTTGTTAGATAGAAACTTTTATGAATTGACCAATTAGCAGTATCTATCTTGATTTTCATTTTATACAGACCTTAAATTTCTTTGGTTTCCCTGTTTCTTGAGCTCCATAGGAAATATTTGTGAGAAAATAAAAAATAATAAAGTACTCCTGGATATTTCATGTAATACCTTGGCATTTGTATTTTTAGTTTACAAGTTTTATTTTTGCTTCCTAAATAAAAGCAAAAAAAAAGAAATTCAAGAACTTTGTAAATCTCAACGTGATTGATCCAGATTAAGTGGATTATTTCACTTTGGGGGGTTGTGTCTTGATCATTTTATTTTTCTCATCTTTTTGAACCATATGGGATAATTCCTGTCATAATAAGGAGCTACACTTACAATATAATAGGAAAGGGCAAGGAGCTAAGAGATGACCTACTTAGCAGAGCTATAATCAATCCCTAGAAAACACCCTAAACCTGCTATTGACTAGGGTAAGGGAGTATGGCAGTTTTCCCAGTAAATAAACATACATGTAGAATTGGCATTTCCTTGGGAATGGCTGAACATAAATTAAATGGAGAAATTAGCAACCTAGTAAAAAGGTTCAAACAAATATGCAAATTAGAAAAAAAATATGGGTGCAGGATTTATTTTCTATGCACTTCTACACTGTGTCTATGGTTTGTGTTTTTAAAATATTTTAGCAGTGAAAAAGCTGCACAAGTCAATGTATGGGAGAATGTGTTATGTTTTTTCTTTTTAATAATTTGAATTGTAAGAAACGATGCTCACTATTAAAATTTAAAAGGTTTATTAAACCTTAACAAAATACACAGAAGACTGAATAAGGAGAAAGAGCAGCACTGGGAGTCTCCATAACCAGCAGCCACGTGCTCATCTACAAAATGGCTGCACTGCCTTTTATACTCCTGGTGTTACATCAGCCAACCTTGGCCCCTCCCAAAGCCTGTCAGTCAACTTCTCTTCGCCATCCATTGGTGAAGATCACTTTCTTGCAATTTGATTGGAGGTCAGATGTTGCCATGCTGCACCTCCTAGTAACAAGCCGGCCCTCCCCAAATGCCCTGACTACCAAGGCCATCCTGTGACAACAATACAAGGAAGAGGGGTAAGAGGACTATGGAATGACATATCACAATAACATAACTATGCATCTACAAAACTTCTAACATACACATAATATTTATTCCTTAATTGTGAGAGCCAACCATCTCATTACTCATCTATAACACAGGGGATGCAGAGATCCACCCGCAGCCCGTGGGGGAGGTCTTTACGCCAGAGCGGGTGGATGCCTGGAAGAGACTTTGATGAAGTGGAAGACACGATGGAGAGAGGGGGGCCCTGCTTCCAGGCTGGAGCAGGCTGTCCTTGGAGGACTGCACCCCATGGAAGAGTGACCCACGCTGCAGCAGGGAGGACTGTCTGCCCGTGGGAGGGACTCACATTGCAGCAGATGTGATAGGGCTGCTGCTCGTGAGAGTGGACCCACGCTCAAGAAGTTCACAGAGAACTGTCTCCCATGGGAGGGACCCCACGGTCTCACAGGGGAAGGACTCCTCTCCCTGAGCAGCGGAAGAAAATCTCCCTGTGCTGTTGGTGGGAAGGAGGGAGGGGCGGGGGGGAAAAAGGTGTTTTAAGGGCTTCTTTTACTTCTCATTTTCCTCTTCTGATTCTGTTAGTAATAAATTCACTTTGCAACTTAAGCTGAGCCTGTTTTGCCCTTGAAGTGTTTTCTCCCGGTCCTTAACTCATGAAGCCTTCATTAATTTTCTCTCCTTTGCTCAGCTGTGGCAGGGGAGGGTGAGCGAGTGGCTCTCGTGGGTGCCTCGCAGTGGACCAGCATCAAACAAAGCTAGCACTGTTATGACACTAAATTATCTGATGAAGCTTATGCTAAAGTGAACCCAGAAGTGTGGGTAGTCCCAGGGGAATGTGGAAAACTGGATATGGAGCCTCTCCAAACTACTCTTAGGCAACCAGGACAACTGGTGTCTAAAAAGCAATACCCTCTTTCAAGGGAAGGAAAGAAGGGGATGTAGCCTGTTGCTGAGTTCCTGTTAAAGGCAGATCTTTTGGAGCTGTGTAGGTCTCCCTATAACACCTATCCTGCCAGTTATGGTGCAGGACCTGGGAATAGCAGGTGAGACTATTAAACCCAGGCACTCCATGGTCCCAGATCCTTGTACCATCTTGAGCTGGGTTCCCTCCTCACACTGCTGCTTTTCATTACTTGATTTAAAAGATGCTTTCTGTGGATGCCCACTTACAGGGCATAGTAAACAGTATTTTGCCTTTGAGTGGGAACAAGAGGGAGAAGGGAAAATAGTAAAGACATGGATGGTCCTTCCACAGGGATACGCAGAAGCACTGGTCTTATTTGGGCAAGATATTAAATGAATTTACTCCATACCTAGGAATTAGGTTATTGTAGTACGTGAAGGACTTGCTCCTATCGGAAGAATGAGAGGAGGTGGTAGGAGAAGCCACTTAATTTTCTGGCTGGAGGGAGGCTTGGAGTGTCTGAGGGGGGGGCACAGCTGATGGAGAGAAAGGTTGAATGTTTGGGGCATATTTTGACTGAAGGCTTGGGGTGTGTTGGCCCAGAGGGGGTCCAGGGAATCTTGGAGGTGCCGTTGCCCAGGACTGAAGGGAAGCTGTGACAATTTTTAGGATTAATAGGGTATTGCAGGACCTGGACTGAGGACTTTTCATTCTGTGACTTTTTAAACACAGTCCCAATTTTGTGGTATGTGAAATGAATAGAACTGAAGAGACTCCAAATTAATCACTGTTATATATGTTGTATGTTGCATTGTTGTGCTGTTTGCTGTTATATTTGAAGTTATAATGTCATATTCCTGTTGCTTCAGGTTGTCTGTGCCAGCACTGTGCCCTGTGTTCCAAGTTGTATGTTCCCCTTTTCCCAACCCCCGGGTTTCCCCTTTCCCCTTTTCATCGGGTTAAGCCTTTGCCGCTCCCCGCCTGCTCGTCGGGCCACGAGACCCCGCCCAATATGGAAATCGAGTGGGTCCCCTTAATGAGCAGAAGCCCATTTAGCTACAAATGGTCCCTAGAACAACGAGCTCAAACAAAACTGAGATCTATAAAAGACACTGCTGTAGGAAGAAGACATCCAGCTACCTGGGGATGGACTCCAACTTGTTGAGGTGTTCTCGCTGACCTAAAGGGTGACTGAAGGGAGAGACACCCCTGGACTGAGCCAGGCAGGTTTGAGTTTTGAGGAACCCCCGCGAGGCAGGAATCCCGACCCTGCAGCGACGAGCCGCAGGATCGAATTGCGGTGACAGCGGTGCCCGAGGGAGCGGCGGCGGTGGCGAAACCGGACGCCACTCATACCCATCTAAAAGAGCTCAATAAAGGCACAAAAGGAGTTAAAACCAATCTCCTGCCCTTTTTGTTTATTACAGTATGGACATGAGAAAGACAGCAAAACTTTAGCCAGACTCAGAAAAGGAATTGGAATTGTCTGTGGATGATAAACAGGGCTGTGACAAAGGAACCTGAGCTAGGGAAGATTTACAGAATACTCCTCAGCCAAATGGGGGAAAGGTGTTTATTGATGGATCTTCAAGAATAATAGGAGGAAAACGAGTTACAGGATATGCCATAGTAAAAGGAAGGGAATTGCGAGAAGAGGGGAAGCTGCTATGCACATGGTCAGCACAGACCATAGAATTGTATGCCTTAATAAAAAGCTGCAAATTGTATCAAGGAAAGGTGGTAAATATATTTACAGATTCAAAGTATGCATGTGTGGTGGTACATGCGTTTGGAAAACTGGGAGGAAAGAGGTTTATTAACTGGCAGGGGAAAAATGTTGGCTCTTGAGAACTCAATTACTTCCCTGTTGGGGGTGGTGATTTTACCAAAAGAAGTAGAAATAATCCGTGTTAGGGGACATCAGGCAGGGCACTCAGAAGAGACAATAGGTAATCAACTGGCCAATGGAGAGGTTCAGAAAGCAGCATTTCTGCCAGAAATCTCCAGGATCCTCCCTTTCCTCCCTCTGGCTCAGCCGTTGCCGGTGGGAGGGGGGAGTGGTGCTGTCTTCCACCAGAGGAGTTGGAGATAATTAAACGTCACGGGGCAGAAGAAAGAGGGGAGAATTGATTTCAAAGAACAGTTAACAGTAGATGCCAGGACCTTTGACCCTGTGTACTAGTTTGAACGCAAACCAGTGAGAGACTCCAAGTCAGAACTACAATTTATTAGGAAAAAAATAAAATAAATGCAAAAAACACTGGCTTAACCTGAGAGAGTCAGGATACAACCTGACACCCTGTTGGTCAGGGGAGTGGTAGCAGTCCGATTAAGTGATGGCTGCATTCCTCTTGAAGTGATAGATGTGGTTCTGTTGAAACAGTGATCTTGTAGAAGGGTCTGGTCTTCCTCTGAAGGTCCAGTTGTGGTTCTGTAGCTCTTGTCCTCTGGGAATCCAGTAGCTAAAGCTGCTTGTGGTGTTCTATATTGTAATAAGTTAGCCAAGACTCCATCTTCTTCACGCGGGAAAAGCCAATTCTTTATTTTCACAACTCATTTTATACAGTTTTTGAGATAAACAAGGTAACTTTGTTGCAAATGAAGTCATTGTTAGCCCAGTGCTCCTTGTTAAATGTGTCACCCCCACCCTGTTAATCGCCTCTTTTGTTCCCTTTCTGCTATACCTTCGAGCCGAACCCCCTGGCTACCCCTGGTTACCCACATAGCAACCAAAGAAGCCAGGAGGAGGAGAAATCCAGCAGACATGCAAATAGAAGTGATGCAGTGCCAGCTGGGAGAAGAAATTATTACTCCGGACCAGAAAAACATTATTAGACCGAACCACCAAGACACATGGATGGACCATGCAAAGAGTGAGGCTGCCTCCTCCCAAAGCTGAGCGGTTTTCACCCCTCACCCTGACTCTCAGAGACGTTGCCCAGAGAGGGACCCCCTGGAATTTCAGAGCCAAGCAAGCCTTCGGGACAGGACGGAGCGGCCGTGAGGACCCCTGAGCCTGACTCTGCCTGCATTCCACGTGAATGAGGCTGCTGCACACCTCCCCTCCAAGTTGCTTCTGAGAGCAGCCTGCAGCCGAGTGGACGAAGTTGCTGAACACCTCAGCCTCTGAGATTCTTCTGGGAGCAGCCTCGGCGTGTGTTCGACCCGTCGGGCCCCCACCCTGAGCTGATCACAATAAAGGCTTTTAAAAGGAGAAAAATCTCCTGCCCTGTTTATAACAGTTTTTACAGACATCATGTGCAACTTTAATTGTTTAATAGCTTTCTTACCAACTACTCTATTGGTTAGTAAGAGGTATTCTACTTGTCTATCAAATCTCTCTATTCTTGGATTGTTTACATATTTTCTTTACTGATTCTCATGGGACAAATCCCTTGTTATTGAAGGTGCATTTCTTTTTCAACCCAGGAATAGGTTCTCATATAAAGATTGTTTTTGCACGGGAACTTTCAAATTACTTAGAGAAGTGAAAGGATAACTGGCAATTTAGCAGAGTAGGCCAGTTTTTATGAGGCTTTTCTTTTATAATTCTTTTACCTGTCACAACATTCCACACCTCAGATTATATCCAGGTAGGAATGCTAGGTTCCTCCCCCTGAGCAGAGCACTTCACAATTGGATCATGTAATTTTATGAGTCTTGCAGTGAGACTTGATGGCCCATTAGCAGAAGATAGCCCCTGGAGGGAGTTATCAGGGATAAGTCATGGAAGAGATAAAGAACACTGTCCCACCTTTTTTTTACAGCTTATGGAGATGGTGATAGAATACATACTTTTGGTTATATCTTACTTTGTAGCTTAAGGCACCCTGCAAATATTATAACAACTCTATGGGGAGAATCACTGGGGCTCTTGAGGAATGGCAGAGACCTTCCTCAAGATGTACTGCCTTGGGTCTTTTTGTTTTAGCAAATCAAGCTATTGAGGGGTGCCTGGCTAAAGTTAATAGCCAGACTACAAAGGAGATTGCAAGGCAGGAGGATGACCCTGGGCTATACATCCTTTCCAAGGATGTCGGGTGTATTTTGCTGAGATGCCCCAGGCGAAAGGGCTTAAATATTTTGTGATATGCCTGCTGGCAGGGTGGCCACAGGAGTTTCTGATCAGTTCAGCAACTATTGGGTATTTTTGGAACAAATAATTCAAAGATATGGGATTGTGGAGGCAGTGGACTTGGACTGGGGAACTCCTTTTACCGGGGGATCCTTCAAAGGATTATGACTGCTTTGAGAATTCAATGGGACCTCCATACCCCCTGGCAGGCTGAGAATTCAGGTCAAATAGAAAGGATGAATGGAGAAATAAACACCTTTTGAAGATGGTGGCAGAAACTAAGGTGCCATGGGTATGACTTTAGCCATTAACTTTGCAAGAATAAGAGCCAAACCCTGAAGAAATACTAAAACATTCCCCTTCAAATTATTGTTTGGGATTCTTACCCTGTTAATGTTCAGTGTGGTGGGGAGGTCAAGATGTATATTTAAATCAGTATGTGTGGGGACTGACAGTGGTCAGAAAATAGATTTTTAGGCTTCAGGCACTAGCTTGAGACCTGTGGGAAAACTAAGTACATAACTCTCACAACTCCTGGCCTGGGAAATCATAAGGAGGAACCCAAACAATCCTTGTAGATATTTTTCCCTGACACCTGGTGTTTTCCAACTTGTTTACTGGCAAAGATGTTTAGAAAGAGGTGTAGGCTCTAATGACCAATCATATTGATTGTACTGAAACACTGTATAAAAGAATCTGTCTTTCAATAAACTTTCGCTATAACGCCCTCCGAAGAAATCGGAGTCCTATGTATCGTTATTTGAGCCATCCCGAATCGTAACAATAAGTATGTGGCCAGAATACTCTGTCTTTTGAAATCTCTTTGACAGGAAGCCCAGTTAGCACAGACCTTGCCTTTGGACTTTGCTGTTCATAACATTCAACTAGGACCGCAGGAACAGCAGTCAGGACAGCTGAACACAGGTGGACTCATCATACTCGAATCAAGGTCTCTAAAACCCCAGAGATTTGGACTTCTCAGTAGGAGGACAAGGATGGGAGACCTTAGCTATCAGTAGCCACGGATCATCTACAAGGACCTCTATTGATTAGTGGGCTACTATGAACAATCATTGTATACTTTATGCTAAGTTGTTTCTCTGTATTTACTTGCTACACCTGGTGCAGGGGCCAGATGTGGAAAAGTTGGGAGGGGGTGTTTCAAATGCTAATTTTTATATCATGCTAAGCACTTAAAAAAAAGGTAAGTTAATGATAACAAAGGTTTATAAAGACAAATTGGCAAATAAGAAGAGGAGGGATTGATAGGAAAGATGTGTGCGATTGTCTTTACAATTTCATGGGTGAGGGTATGGATATTAATGTCTTTGAAATGGACCTAATGTCTTTTCCAACTTCAAGCCCCAGCTTTGTTAAAGAACCCAGGCAGTTTGACTCCTAAAATAGACAAATGGGTTGCCATAAGCCTGAGTTTCTGAACTTTGGGGTAAAATGACATGTTTAAGGTGGGAATATGTGGCAGACAGTTCGGGAAGGCTGTACCTTCCTAGTACTTCAGCCAGTGGAGAAAGGAAGAGGGAAACATGCTGCAGGGAGTTTAGGATAAAAGGAGGCTGCATCCTCTGAACCCTCGAGAGAGAAAACCCCACAGGCATGTGCCCTGGTGGCCTCTCTCTCTTTATTCGAATAAAGTTGCAGGACTTGTCTGTCTCCTTTATAGACACTGGATTTTCATAGCGTAATTTTCCGCACATAGATATTTTAATTTCAAATATAATATACAAAAACATACACCTAACAGTGAATGCTGCTATAGAACCCACACCTTAAGGGCTACATTTCAAATCCAGCAGTTTCTGTACATAGCAGTCAGGCCTCCGTAAAGAATAATTTTTTTCAGTTTCTACAATCAGTATTACTAAACTATTTTTGAAGTACAAGTGTAAGGACTATCGTGCTATCAGTATTCCCCTACATCCCATTCCTAGCAGAAAACCCCAGCAGTCCTCCTCAAGAAACAAGCACCTTTTTGGCCCTAAACCAGTAAGTAAAAGAAGGGTGGGGACAGAGGCATAAGACAAACCCCAAACCCAAAGTTCCTTTTACAGTAAGAATCCCTTAGGCTCATCTCAAATCATAATTGCTTGGTTTTAGGGAAACCTTAAAGAAAACCCAACTAAAACTAGAGTGGTGTTTAATTTGTTTGTAAGAATAGGTTAGCTTCTTAAAAGATGCTGTTATAGAAGAGTAATGAGATGGTTGGCTCTCACAATTAAGGAATAAATATTATGTGTATGTTAGAAGTTTTGTAGATGCATAGTTATGTTATTGTGATATGTCATTCCATAGTCCTCTTACCCCTCTTCCTTGTATTGTTGTCACAGGATGGCCTTGGTAGTCAGGGCATTTGGGGAGGGCCGGCTTGTTACTAGGAGGTGCAGCATGGCAACATCTGACCTCCAATCAAATTGCAAGAAAGTGATCTTCACCAATGGATGGCGAAGAGAAGTTGACTGACAGGCTTTGGGAGGGGCCAAGGTTGGCTGATGTAACACCAGGAGTATAAAAGGCAGTGCAGCCATTTTGTAGATGAGCACGTGGCTGCTGGTTATGGAGACTCCCAGTGCTGCTCTTTCTCCTTATTCAGTCTTCTGTGTATTTTGTTAAGGTTTAATAAACCTTTTATATTTTAAGTGAGAGTCGTTTCTCACACCCATGGACCTCCATGGGCTGCAGTGGGACAACCTGCTTCATCATGGTCCTCACCATGGCCTGCAGAGGAATCGGCTCCAGTGCCTGGAGCACCTCCTCCCCCTCTTTCTCCACTGACCTTCGTGGCCATGTTGTTTTCCCTCACATGCTCTCACCTCCTCCTCTTCTCTGACTAGAAGCAATACTGTGTGAGTTTGTTTTGATTTTCTTCTTAAATATGTAATCACAGGGGTGTTACCAACCTCTCTCATTGGCCCAGTTTTGGCCAGCAGCATGTCCATCTTCAGAGCCATCAGGGATTGGGTTTGCTGGACACAGTGGAAGCTTCCAGCAGCCTCCCACAGGAGTCACCTTTGTGGACCCCTGCTACCAAAAACCAGGCTGTGCAAAACCAATACACCTCCCCATCACCCCTTTACAACACTAAGCTGCATTCCCAACTCAGTCATCAAATCCCCTCCTAGCAAACCACACTCAAAACTAGGAGCAAACAGAAAGTCATGCATTTTAAACCCAACCCCCACATTCACCAGTAGTGTTTGAATAAAATGCACCTGCTCATCTTTCCCACTTATCAAAAGAAGATTTGGACCATTGTCCCCCCCTTTGGCAGAAAATTCAAATTAGACAGAGAGGCTTCCATTTCTACTAAAAATCACTCTTCTTGGTCCAGACTGTAATATATGATTTAGAATAAATTTGTGCTAAGGACTAAAACCTACAGTATCTTTTAATGGAAACCGAGTGATGGGAAGAGCAATATGCACCAGGTGATAAGAGGAAAGGTGTTCGCTATCAAGGATGAATTCCTGTCTCAAAAGAAAGGTATTCCGGAGGATTATTTTGTCTGGCGAAACCCCAGCAATATGCATTAACGATAAGATGAATATTCGTCGACAGAAAAAGATATTAGAGGAGATTATCGTCTAACAGGATTCCAGTGATAAAGGTATTCTGGGAAAACTCTTTGTCAGAAGCAGCCACAAGAAAGAATATGCATTAATATGTGAAAAAGGGAGAAGATCAACGAGAGGAAGCAGGAAGACCCCCCCCGGTATCCTGCAAAATCTGAAAATAGTATAAAAAAGACCCTGTGAAAGCAGTATTTCGTGAACTACAGGGGTACGGAGCTGTCCGAACCCGGTTCACCCAGCACCGATCGCCTGGCTTAGCGCTGTTTTGCTTGTGGCTTTTTCCAATTTTACTTTGATTATTTAATAAATTCCTTTAATCATCAAATTGGCTGATTCATTTATAACAAGACCCACTCTGCATGTTATCAAGTGCTCCAGTGTGGTGAGTTCACGGTACAATAGTAGATCCTGACACCCTTAACAATCCATTTCTAATGTTCTTTTTTACAAATGGTACATTCATTCCTTCCCAATCGCCGTCCTGCTAGCCGCCCCCTTCCCTTTGGCCCTGGGGATCCCTGCACTTTTTTCCCGTTGGGGGTTGTAAAAACTGTACCATTATCCTTACCTTTACTTTTACTTCATCCCTTCTTGCATATACCTGAGGTTCCTTTCTAATCAGCTCCTGCAAGGGCCCACTCTGACACCTCTCCAGCCCATGCTCGCGCTGTTGGTGAGCTCTGACCCTCCCACAGCTGCTGAACTTTCTGCAAAATCACTCACCTCCCTGGTGACCCAAACAAAATCTCTTCCTATATCAGGCCAGGCTTTGGTGACAAATTGTATCTGAGGGCAGATGTGGGCTAATGTCTTTACTAGCAATTCAGTGGGGGAAGTTATGGGTGTTAACGTCTTTGAATCAGGTCTTAATGTCTCTACTAACTTTGGGCAGCAGGTTTGTTTGTTGCAGAGCACAGACAGCTTGGCTCCTGAAACAGACAAGTGGGTCTGCACAAGCCTGAACTTCTGAACATTGGGGTAAAATGTCGAGTTCAGGGGGGGATATGGGGTAGGTGGTTCGGGAAGGCTGTACCTTCCTGGTACCTCAGCCAATGGGGAAAGGAAGAGGGCAACATGTGGCCGGGAGTTTAGGATAAAAGGGAGGCTGCACCCTCCAAACCCTAGAGAGAGAAAACCCCATGGGCATGTGCCCCAGTGGTGTCTCTCTATTCAAATAAAGTTGCAGGACTCGTCTGTCTCCTTTATAGACACTGGCTTTTCATAGCATGATTTTCTGTACAGTGTGGTCGACGGTGGTCTGGGCTGGAGTGGGGCGGCTCTGCTCCACTTCTGCCAGCGTGATGCCCCCAGTTTTGGACAGGTAGCTGTGGAATTAACCCCCAAGGTAACTCAAAGATTGTTACTGCAGTTTCTCAGAGCCTAGAAAGAAAAAAGCTAAAAAAGAAAGAAAAACCTTTGCCTGAATAAAGGCCAAGCAGCTGGCAATGCAAATACTATGCTTCAAAAAGCCATGAAAAACCTGGGTGGGAAGATTTTTAAAACGCCCTGTCTTGGTTTGGAATAAATTAGGGGAGAACTTCTAAAGGAGTCTTCTAAAAACAAACTTCCACCACCCCTCCCCCCCCCAGCCCTGGGTTCGGGAAGGAAAATTCCTTGAAGGAAAAGTGGAAAAAACCGGTTTATTGACAAATGAAAAAAACCACTCCCCAACACAAGGGAAAAGAAAACAAGTTACTGTGAGGGGAAGGCGCAAAGCTTCTTTCTCGGGCTCCGGAGATTCCCAGACTTCTCGGGTCAGGTCAGGTCCAGAGCTGGTCCAAAATCTTCGGGAAGGGGGGGGAAAGGGGAAAAGAAAAGGAAGGAGGGAAAAAAACCAAACAGAAGCGGCGAGAGCCAGCAGCAGAAGCAGCAAAAGCAGCAGCCAGCAAGCGAAAGCAGCAGCCAGGAAGCAGCCGAGCCAGAGAGAGAGCGAGAGCGAGAGAGACCAGCAAACCGCAGCCCCCGCCCAAGGGGGGGAGGAAAGCAGCCGCCAGACACCACAGTCCACGATATACGGGATAGAGGTCACTGTCAACCCAGAACATGCCCATAGTCACAACCTCCCCACACAAACACGTGTCTGGCTGTAGGGTCTTAAAGATACAGTAACAATTTTTGGGCACACATTGATGTGGAATACAATATCATTATGAAACACCATAGGACATTCCACCCCTCATTCCATATAATCTGATCAATGCCCAAATTAATACATTTCAACTGTAAACACATATCCATACCTATATACATATAACTATATGCAAATAAAATTATTTTAGTGATCACTGACCATCCCCTAGGATATGGACAGGGTTCATTGAGTTCATGACATATGACTGGAGCAGTCCATTCTAATTGTCTATGGCAGTTGAAACATGCAGTGGCAGTGACATTCAGCAAACAGTGGTACATAGGCATCTCAGCATTACAGGCTGTTCTCATTCAAAATGAAATCTTCTTGCAGTACGTGTGATACAGTTACCTCTGCCGAGACACAGGTATGTCTCGCAGGGATATTTTGTATCATGGCCAGGAGCAAGGAAGCTGCTCGGTGAGGCGAGGACAGGTCCGGGCTTGTCCTGCTGTGCTGAGACAGAGTAGGACCCGAAGATCGGCACCTGGCTGGAGCAGGGCAAGTCCTGCGTGGCCTTAGCAGAGGGCTGGACTGTCAGTGAAGGAAGAAACCGGATCTGCCATGAGCTCGAACCCTGCAACAACCAATGCATTTATTGTTAGGTCAAGCACGTGGGTGAGTAGATCCTCATTGGGAGCACACACCAGAATATTGTCGGTGAAATGATAAATGATGGCTTTCTCCACAGCTGCACACACTGGGGACAACACAGAAGAGACATACCACTGGCAGATCACTGGGGTGTTTTTCATGCCCTGGAGAAGGACTCTCCAGTGGTAGTGCCTCCTAGGGGCTTCTCAGTTAATGGTGGGAACCGAAAATGCAAAACGGGGTGCATTGTCAGGGTGTAGGGGAATTTGGAAGAAACAATCTTTTATATCAATCACTGCCAAATTTCAATTTTGGGGGAGCATTTCTGGGGATGGCATTCCGGGTTGGAGAGATCACATGCTTTCAATGACATTATTAATTTGTTGGAGATCGTGGAGAAGCCGCCATCTCCCTTTGTCAGCTTTTGGGATGACAAACACTGGAGAGTTCCACAGAGACGTGGTCTCCACGATGTCACCTTTTTTCACTTGCTCTTCCACTAACTCCTCAAGCACCTTCAGTTTTTGTTTACTGAGCGGCCACTGCTCTATCCACACTGGGGTATCTGTTTTCCACTTCAGTTTCTGGGTAGGGCGCTTCTCAGTGACCACTGCCTGAAAATTCTGTGGAGAGTCTGGAATGTTAATAGTAACTCCCCACTGGGCCATCAGGTCTCTCCCCAACAAGGGCTCTGGGTAGTTTAAAATAAACAGATGGAGATTTGCCAATTTTCTGTTTGGCCCCTCGATTTGTACAATGCTCTTAGATTGCTTTGCCAGTTGTATACCCCCTATACCTTGAACGTGACCAGCCACATTTTGCAAAGGCCAATGTGATGGCCAGAACCGAGCAGGTATAACTGTACAATCCGCACCTGTGTCAAAAAGGGCCTCAATGTGTTTTGACTCCCCACTTCCTTTGACATTGCACAGAATTTTGGGTTTATCCTCCCTGATGGCATGGACCCGAGCGACCATGGGTCCCTGCTTCCCGGTACCTTGAGGTGGTATCCCTGCCAGGATAGCTTGAGCTATGATTTGACCTTTGGGAAGGAATAAGGATGGGCTGACACAGTGCAGGCAGAAATAGAAACACCCAGTGTCTGATGATATGATACATGGAGTGATTTCAATCTCTTGTGGTGTGTACTTTGTGTCCCAAATGATGATGTACTCACTGTCAATTCATTGCCAAGTACCCTGCTGTTGTGGGTCCACGGAGACAAAATGCCAGTGTTGCTTAGGCAGAGTGGTTTTGTCAGCTGCAACCTGGAAGGCTCATACATAGAATTAGTGGTTAGAATAGGTCTGCTTATACTTTCCCTTTCCCCATTTTGTTGGTCTGCTCTTTTTATATCTGCGCTCTGAGCAGGCTTGCACTCTTCCCTTAGTTTTTTTGTTGTTGACCCCCTGGGAGCGATTGCAGTTCCCTTCCCCTGTTGTTTTTAAAATCCTCAAATTGCTTTTTCATAGGACACTGGTTAACCCAGTGCCCTAAGGTCTTAAAAAGCAAACAGGGTTTTGAGGGGTCAATCCCCACCGGTCTCCGCTGCTGTCCAACGTGCTGCAGTGTTGTTAGAACAGGGGCTGGGCTGGCAACAGCAATTCTTTGATGTGGTCTTGGCAGCTGCTGTGGCCTGGTGTTTGCAGTTGCATTCATCAGAGGTACCTTTCTATTACAAACTTGAAGCATATCTTGTAACGTGGGAGCAGGTTCTAGAGGTAAACTCAGTATGGCAGCTTTGCATGCTTCATTAGCACGACTAAAAGCCATTTCTTGTAATATGTCTTCCCTTGCATTCACGTTTTTAACCTGTATTTCAATGGCACTAGTCAGCCTTTCAACAAATTTTAAAAAGGGCTCTGATGGCTGTTGCAGACATTAGGATATGGTTCAAGGGGACCATCAGGTTCCAGGGTATAGAAAGCTTTCTCAGCAGCATCCTTGATTCTGTCAAGTACTTTCAAGGGGATCTCTGCAGCTTGTGTTGGTGCTGAAGCACACTGACCCTCACCAGTTAGATGCTCCATGGTAATTGGTACACTATTGACATCTGTTGCTGTTTGAGGATCTCTCAGAAGCTCAGGAAGGGCTTCCCTTAGCAGCTTTTTCCATGCCATTTCCCAGAGTTTGAACTCTGTAGAAGACATGAGGCTTGAAAAAAGCTGTCGCATGTCAAATGGGACAGCCACAGCCCCTGCTAGGTCAGAATTTAAAATTCCATGGAAGTATGGGCTGTCTCTGCCGTAATCCTTGTGTGCTTTGCAGAGATCCTTTATTTTTTGCCAAGAAAAAGGCTTCCAATTGATGTCCGTAGCTCCACCCCCTCTAGCTTGTTGATATGTAACTGGGGCAAGTGAAATAATAGGGCCCTAATTCGGATTTGTGGTTCCCATCTCCCCGTTTTCTAAATAGAAAGGAGTGGTCGCAGGTGCAGGGGTATGGAGACCACCAGTGGGCGCATGCTCACTGTGGGAGCTGGGGGGGGGAACGTGGGAAGCAGAGGGATGGGGGGCAGGGGGAAAGAAGCAAGGGGTGGGGGGGAAGGACCAGTGATTGC
This sequence comes from Acrocephalus scirpaceus scirpaceus, assembly GCA_910950805.1. Classification (NCBI taxonomy): domain Eukaryota; kingdom Metazoa; phylum Chordata; class Aves; order Passeriformes; family Sylviidae; genus Acrocephalus; species Acrocephalus scirpaceus. The sequence continues at coordinate 982,889 of CAJVGK010000019.1, read as the reverse complement.
AGTGAAGCAGGAGCCAGGGGGACCATGGGAAAAGTGGGTGGGGGGACCTTGGGAATAAGGGGCAGGGCCACCGTGGGGTAAGGGGGCAGGTACCTGAGGCTGGCAGGGGGCGGGGACTTGAGACTGGCAGGGGTCGGGTACCTGAGGCTGGCATGGGGAGGGCACATTGATGTGGGCAGGTGACATCACATCTGTGGCAGCTCCCAGGGAGGAGTAAAGGGGCGGTGCCGAGGGAGGCACAGGGAAGATGGGGGACAGGAGAGAGTCATGAGGATTGGGAGGGACAGAGGAGGGGGGGTTTTTTGATTGCAAAACGGCATCATGTGAAGGTGCTGACAAAGGAGGAGAAGATGCCATGTGGCATCCTCCATTATCAGTGTTCTGGAATCGGGGACACTCTTTGGAGTCAGAATTCTCAGTAAAGTTAACACACACGTGGGGATTTTGGGATTGGGAAACAGGGGGTCGGGAAGAGTCCCAGCAGTCTGGCCAGGACCATGTAGGAGGGAACCTCGGTCATATTGGGCTCCTCAGGGTGTCGACTCCCCTGATCCCCATTAGAAGCTGACTTTTTCAAAATGCCGAGTTTTGGGGAAGTGGGTTTGGGGTTAGATGGGGGGGGGAACAGAAGAAACAGGGGTAAGTTCATTGCTCTTTGGCTTTTCTCTCTTTCCATTATGTTTGAGCTAGGCTGAGTGAATTTGCAAGCCCCAGACAACAAATTTTGCAGATTGATGTCCATCCTTTCCCAATTCTATTAATTTCTTTCCCACATGTTATAAATAAAGAGCTTGACTCGGCCAATATATCAAGCAGCAATCAATTTATTAATTAATACAGAATGGTAAAGTGTGAGCAAACAGCGCTGGGTACAGTGGGGGTTTCCCCTCCAACTGCACGCCGACCGTTGATTTTCTGCTGGTATTTATTGAGGTTTTCCATAATCACTTCTCAGCAACCTTTTTTTCTAGTTTCCTCCTAATTTCTATTTTTGAAATATAATTTCTATACCTATTGTGATCAATTTCTATTGATGATGTTAAATTTTCTATACTTCAAAAGGTATGAAATCAGTGAGGTCAGAAATAACATCTTGTGATGCTGAGGTTCCCAGGACATAAATTAGTGGTGGTGGCATCCAGATTTCCTTTTTCTGAAGAAAAACACTAAAGATGAGAGATTCAGTCTTCCTCTTGAAGTCTATAAATCAGTCTTATTGGTGCCATCCAGCTTCCAGATGGTGGTTTACCTTTTGTTTTTTTTCAGGATCCTTAATTTTTGTTTGGAATAGCTCACTTCCTTCTATTTGGGTGATTACAATCCTTTCTATATATATATGCTAAAGCTATAGTTCAAACCTTCTATTAAAAACCTTATAGGCTCACATGATTCACTTATAAGCAAGCAAAATATTACTTCCAAAGCCCCTTTCCATGCTTTTTCCGTTTTGTTCATTAAACAGATGTTTTTATAATTACCCTATGGCCTTTTCCACACATTTCATAACCATAACTACAAAGGCCATCTTTTTCTACCTGACACGAAACACAACCCCACATTTCACACACATTATCCCAGAAATCAATATTATGGGCGTTTTCAGAAGTGTCAGGGAAATTTTCGAAAAGCCAAATCACAAACTGTTTAAACCTTTTCTTAGAAAACGAAACATTCCCTCCTATTAAAAAGGCTAGGAATTGATTATAGTTTTCTTTCATTACTGTGCTAAATTTGGCTCCCATATTTAGATGTTAAAAGCACAGCACGACACACACAGACTGAGAAAAAGATAACAAAACCGAAACTGTACTCGGATTTTTTTAAAAAACCGTGGAGAAAGCGAAAACATTCAGCCATCCCAAAAGCAGCTGAGCTAGCAGCCACGTGACCTCGTACTGTCACAAGGAAGGAGACAGGCAGAGCCTGCCACTTGCCACATGCAGATGCTAGGTTTCGGCGCCACTTTTAAAGAAAGCACACCCGCGCTATGCGAGGGGACGCCGCTCCCGCCTTTGCTACTCCTCCAATGGGGCTGCGCAGCAACCTGTGCCCTGGAATCGGGCAAAAAGGAAAAAACCCTTTGTGAGCCCCCTCTGTAGTGGAGAGAGAATACTCACCCTTTTCCAGTGCAAGACGGTGCTCAGTCTGCGGAATCTCCACTGGGACAGGACTGCTTCAGAGCTGAAGAAGCTCCCCTGTCTGTCCTCCGGGGACCCGCTCTCAGAGAAAGGAGGCAGTCCCGTTTGGTGCAGCACATCCACGAAACTTATTTCCAGGATTAAATCCAAGTTTCTACCGTAGAGCCGGTGTAACAGGGCTCTCCCAGCGGACGCGGTGCTGTCCAAAGCCTCTCTGCGGTTACGAGGGGGCCAGTGCAGTCGCTTCTCTCGTGCTCCACGCTTGGGCGACAGAAATATGATACAGTTACCTCTGCTGAGACGCAGGTATGTCTCGCAGGGATATTTTGTATCATGGCCAGGAGCAAGGAAGCTGCTCGGTGAGGCGAGGACAGGTCCGGGCTTGTCCTGCTGTGCTGAGACAGAGTAGACCCGAAGATCGGCACCTGGCTGGAGCAGGGCAAGTCCTGCGTGGCCTTAGCAGAGGGCTGGACTATCAGTGAAGGAAGAAACCGGATCTGCCATGGGGTTTTTATCCAGGTTTTATTTCAGCCCGACACAGGCTCCTGAACAAGCTGTGCCCACCACAGAACGGGGGACCACGCGACCCGCCTGTGGTTTTTACCCGGGGGAAGGGGCAGTGACCCAGCCAATCCCCGAAGTGTGGGGGGGTGACCCAGGATGGACAGGCATCCCGAGGGTCAAATCCCTTTTGGGGAGAGAGGTGGCTGCTCCCGATCAGCCAATTCCCTTGATGGATCTCCCTGGAATTTTAGCAGGGGCAAAAGGGAGACCCCTTAACAAGTCCCTTGGGATTGGCCAGAGGTCTACCCAGGATTGGGGAGGAGGGAGAAGGGATTGCTTAACCTCAGAGTGGGAGACACAATGCAACACGTTTCCCTGTTCGTCTGCATTACCCACCAAGTGTAACCAGGTTCTGGAGTAAAAACAATCCCATGGATGGTTTTGCCTTTGCTTGAGGCAGAATTAATCCAAACAGTCTTTCCTAACATACCTTTCATATGCACCACAGGGACTTTATCTCTGTCTGCTGCACGCAGGGGTTCAGATTGGGCAGAGTCCACTTGGTTTGTGGAACCTCTGGTGTTAACTAACCATGTAGCCTTTGATAAATGCAGATCTCACTGCTTGAAGATATCACCTCCCTTTGCCTTCAATGTTGCTTTTAAGAGTCCATTGCACTGCTCAACTTTTCCAGTGGCCGGTGCATGGTAAGGAATGTGGTACATCCACTCTATATCGTGTTCTCTAGCCCAGGTGTTTTTAAAGCTATTCTTGAAATAAGTACCATTGTCTGACTCGATTCTCTTGGGATACCATGTCTCCATAGGACTTGGTTTTCAAGGCTCAGGATGGTATTCTGGGCAGTGTCATGAGGCACAGGGTATATCTCCAGCCATCCAGTGGTTGCTTCTACTACTGTATGTAATGCTCGCCTTGGTGAGTTTGAGACAGAGTGGTGTAATCAATCTGCCAGGCCTCCTCATATTTATATTTGGATCACCACCTATACTACAGGGGCTTTACCCACCTGGCCTGTTTGATTGCTGTTGGGGAGGATGAAACAGGAAAACTTTATAAATATGACTGCTTATTTGTAGAGAATATGAAACATATTAGTGAAATAGAGTTGAAGGCAAGTTTCGATGTTTAAGATGCTAAGCTTTAGTTACTGAACAACTAGAAAACAATAGTATGGTCAGCTGAAAGTAAATCCCCTTTGATGAAACAATGCCTTTCTCCTCACTGAAAGTCTAAGGGTCAGAGCAGACCCTGACAGCTTGGCAAGAGGGGTCCAAAGAGTAGTTTTTAGAGTTTAAAATGTAACACTGTATAGTAATGTAGTGATTCTTATAAGCTGTATGTAAATGCTATAAGATTTGTATCTTGTACTAGATTAGTTGGTGTAAATTAGAATATTCAGTATAGAAGAAGATTTAATGTATTGTAATGAGAATTTCGCTCTCTTCTTCCTCCTCTCTTGCTCTTGCTCTCGCTCTTGCTCTCTTGCTCTTTCTCTTCTCTCTCTCTCAAACCTGCTCCGAGCTGCAGCTGGCAGCTCGAAGCAGGGCCCTTTCACCCACGCCCTATACAATAAACTGCATGCTTCAAAACTAGGCTTGACTCCAGAGATCTCTCATCTCCGTCCATCAAGATTGACCCGCCGTTCCCACAATTGCAGCACTTGTTTTACAGTCATGGATAACCTGAGCTATGGTGTCTAAGTCCACCTCTTGGTCATGAGCCCATCGATATGTCCCATCTCTTCCCTGATGACCTGAGGCATCATGGGCCCACCAAGACAGAAACAACTTTTTTTTGGTGTTGTCAATACAAATCTACTTGTGACACCATGATTTTGGCAGCCTGATCCATCTGTTTTTTGTTCGGATGTTCCTTATAAGCCAGACTCTTATGCACATGAGCATCCACATGATGGACTTTCACTGTCAGCTTCTCTACCAAGACAGCAATTTCTTGCCATTCTTTGGCATCCCAGATTGGTTTTCCTCTACATTGCCAATTGGCCTTTTTCCACCATTCCAGTCACCCCCACAGAGCATTTGCTATCATTCATGAGTCAGTGAGAGGTAGAGTGTTGGCCACTTCTCTCAGCAATGTCCAAAGCCATCTGGATGTCTTTCTGTTGCCTTGGGAAGGCTAACCTGAAACAGAGGCTAGACAAAGCTAGAGAATAAAGTCGGTATTTATTAAGAGGTCTTCAGGATCTACTCTGGACATTACAGAAGCTTAAGCAAGGCTGCACTTAAGGTGGGCTGAGAGTGGTTACAAAAAATGGCTGACCGGTCACGAGATTTTACAATTTTATAAGTTTAGGTCTATTTGCATATTGGGGTCCAATTGTCTTATTACAGTCCCAGGCCGTGAGGTCTCATCTTTCTTGTTCTACTCCTCAGTCTATCGTTGTTTGTGTTCTTGGGCTGAAAGTTGTCTTTGGTCTTCCAGCAGAAATGGATTTGTTTTGTCTACCTGCTCCGTAGAGGGAGCTTAATTTGGCACTTAATATGAGGCTACATCTCTAGGTAGCACAGAATCTAAAAATATAAAAGCTAAGGCATCATTTCTCTCTTTTAGAGGCTTGACAAGGTTTTTTCCTTGTCGAGTCTCTATTCTAAATATCTACTAGTAACAGGTATTTAATAACAAATAAGTATTTAACAATAATAAACAGCTAACAATAATAAATTTTTAACTACAATAAAAGTCTAATAATCTACTAACAGTAAATATATAATAACAGATAAATATCTAACAACAATAAAAAATACTAGTAATCGACTTTTAACAGTAGTAATGTACAGTTAAGTATTTTACTAAGGAGAATAATGATTATCATGTGCAGTTCTACAGGCACAAAGGAGAAATCATTTAAGGCATGGTTTCATCTGCATCAGTCTCTGTATTCACAGTTGTTTCCGGAGCAGAAGCTTTCTTAACTCTAGAATAGTGAATCTAGGGTCTTTTGCTGGCAAGTTTGACTGCAGTGAGAGTGGTCAGCAGGACTTGGAACGGTCTTCTCTATCTGGCTTGTAGAGGTTCACTGTCTTACTATTTAACATAGACTCAGTCTCTAGGCTGAAAGGGATGTGCAGGCGTGTCGAGTCTTATGGGTCTGGACAGCACGATGTAAGCCTGGAGCTTCTGCAAAGTAGAACCTAAAGCCATTAGATATCTCTGTAAATCAAGTTTCTTTTTCATGTGAATCTCACCTGGAATATGTGGGATTTGATATGGTCTGCTATATAGTATTTCATAGGGACTGATGTTATCCCTCCGCCTTGGTTGTATGCAAATTCTCAGTAAAGCTATAGGCAACGCTTGAACCTATGTCATAGAGGTTTCTTGACAAATCTTGCTAATTTGCGTTTTGAGTGTCTTATTTATACGTTCGACTTTACTACTGGCTTGGGGTCTATAGGGTGTATGCAGATCTCAGGTAATTCTTAAAATCTGGCTAACTTCCTTAACTACTGTTGCAACAAAGTGTGGTCTATCTGATGATATTCTCAAGGGAACTTCGAACTTTGGAATTATATGGTTGAGCAAAACTTTCACTACTTCTTTGGCTGTGTTAGTGCGACAAGGGTAAGCTTCTGGATATCTACTGAAGGTGTCAACTAACACTAGTATGTACTTGTATCTCTCTTTGCATGGTAACTGCAAAATCTACTTGCTAGTAATCTCTAGGAAGATCTCTTGCTTTTGTTACTCTTAATATATCTCTTTTCTTTGTGTCTGGATTGTTTTTGCAGCAGATTTTGCACTTGCTCACTGCTGACTGTATAATATCAGTCATTCTCTTTCCTATTACTGCTTTTTTCAGATGTTTTAGAAGGTTTTAGATCTCAAAATGTGTGTTTTTCATGCTCTCTTTGAGCTAATTCTCGCAGAATATGGGGTGGGACTACAACCTGATTTGCTGGTGTAACGGCCTACTTTCTGTGATTTCAGCTTTAAGTAACTTGATTAGTTTGTGGTCTGCTTGGTCATATCTTGAGGTGAACCCTGATAAATCAATCTCTTTTTGTGGAATTACGGCTAGAATGCTTTTTTCTGCAACTTCTCTTCCTGCTTTATCAGCAAGGCGGTTTCCCAATTCTGGACTGGTTTTCTCTTTTTGGTGGCTTCTACAATGCATGATAGCTACTTTTGCAGGTTTTTTAATGCTCTCTAAGAGGGCAAGTATTTGTTCAGCATGTTTGATCTGATTACTTTGAGCATTCAGAAGTCTCCTCTCTTTCTAGATGGCTCTATGGGTGTGGACAACACTAAATGCATACTTAGAGTCGGTCCAGATATTTATTTTTTTCTCTTTGCTCAGGTCTAGGGCTCTCGTTAGCGCTATCAGTTCGACTTTCTGTGATGACATCTGCTGGTAGGGCTTTTGCCTCGATCAGTTTATCTTGCGTGGTTACTGCATATCTTGTCATGTTTTTGCTGTTTTTCATAAAGCTGCTCCCATCGGTAAAAAGCTCTGATTGGGGTTTTCTAAGGGCATGTCTTTCAGGTCGAGTCGGCTGGAATAGACTTCTTCGATTGTCTGCAAACAGTCATGTTCAGGCTCATTGTCAATCAGGGTGGAAGACAGAAACATGGCAGAGTTAACAACAGAAGTTGTTTTCAGGGTAACACCATCTTTTTCTAATAGCAGTGCTTGATATTTAAGCATTTGGTTACTGGAGAGCTAATGTCTCTTCTTTTGTTCTAGTACAGCTGCTACAGCATGGGGCACATATACTACTACGCAATCAGAATGTCATTTACATATTGAAGAATAACTCTTTCTGGCTCAGGCTCCTGTCTTCTCCAGTCTTCTAATTCTTTTGCTAGCTGGTTTCTAAATATTGTGGGACTGTTGTAGAACTTTTGGGGGAGAACTGTCTAAGTGAGCTGAGTTTTCTTCCCTGTCTCAGGATGTTGCTACTCAAAAGCAAAGAGCTCTTGGCTGTTTTTATGCACAGGAATGTATAAAAAGGCATCTTTCAGGTCTACAACTGTAAACTACTTTAATTCGTCTGTCAGTGTGGTCAAAAGGGTGTAGGGATTGGCAACTACTGGGTGTATGTCTTCAGTAATTTTGTTAATTGCTCATAAATCTTGTACAAATCTATAGCTCTTACTATCTGCTTTCTTAACAACTAAAATTGGGGTGTTGAACTTGGACTCACATGGTACTAATAAACTATGTTGCAGGAATTTTTCAATTACAGGTGCCAATCTCTTGCGGCTCTCTAGTTTTAAAGGGTATTGTTTTTGCTTTACTGGTGTGGCTCCTGGTTTAAGTGCAATACTCACTGGTTCTGCTCGTTTGGATCTTCCTGGGATATCACTGGCCCATACAATGGGATTTACTACATTTTCAACTTCAGCAGGGATTTCATCAATTTTTTCTTGTACAAAAAGTGCGGCAACTTAGATAAATTTAGATTCAGGAATTACAACTTGTACTTTCTTTCTTTTTTTAAATTTAATTTCTACTTCTAATTTCTCTAACAAATCTCTCCTTAGCAATGGTTTGGGGGAGTTAGGCATATAAAGAAATTGATGGGCTACCTAGTGCTTCTCTAGCTTAAATTTTAAAGGTTGAAAGAAAGGCTGTGTTTCGGTTACTCTGGTAGCTTTAACTACCTGTACAGTATCATGACTCAGTTTCTTTTCTAAAGCATTCAACACAGAATAAGTAGCTCTAGTATCTATTAGAAATGTAATGTCCTCTTTCTCTAGCTTAGCTACAACTAAAGGTTCTTCTGGGGAAGAAGCTTTCTGTCTCCGTCACTCAGAACTTGAGTCACTTGACTCTTGCACCACGGGAAGCTGGGGGACTGCTGTACGGTCGGTGGTGATAGTGCTGGCGGAGGCCGGACTGGGGGTGGTGGAGCTGGCACTGTCATCAGCAGGGGCGGGATCAGGGGTGGAGGGCCCCCCTCCACTCCCGGGGGTGGTGCCAGTGGGACCAGGGGTGGCGCTGGTGGGACTGGGGGTGCAGCGGCCCTGCCCGGACTCGGGCCCCCTCTCAGATTAGGGGCTACGAGGTCGAACTCTGCTTCTTCTTTGATTTTATATTCACTATTCTACATTAACTCATTGTTTTTCTTACTTTTCTCTTGTTTTTTTCCTTAATACTAATATATGGTCTTTTTTCTCCGGCTTTTGGCAAGAAGCTATTACTGTCCTAGGTTACAATGTAAAATTGTGCCCAAGGTTTGTATTCTATCCCCATGAGCCGTTGGAGCCAAGGTGGGGCAGTGTTTTCCTTATCTTCTGTTAACGAGCCTAACAATGCCTTGCCCATGACTCATAGATAACTTCCTCCGGGAGTTATCTCTGTTTAATGGGCCATCAAGGACCCACTGCATGACTCATAGAATGAGATCAGCCCATTGGGAGATGCTCTGCCCAGGGGGAGGAGCCAAGCATTCCCACCTGGATAAATCCAGGGTTTGGGACAGCACAGGCAGCTTTTTATCCACTGGACTCCCAGAGGAGACAAGAGCTACCAGACCTTTCTACAGGATCACTGCTTCGACAAGACCATCTCATCTGGACTGCCACTACCACCCTAACAGGGTGTCAGGTTGTATTCTGACTCTGTCAGTGGTTTTTTGTACTATTACTTTTATTTTACTTTCTTTTATTTCTTTTCCTCTTATTAAATTGTGTTTCTGACTTAGAGTCTTTCACTGGTTTTGCTTTCAAACCAGCACAGTAGAGAAAGCAATGCATTGTGTAATTCATAGCATTCCTCTCAGCCCGTCCCAGGCTGAGAGAAGCATTTCGCTTCTGGGAATGCGAGACATACCCGGAAGGCAACTAGACAGATTAACTTTTCGTACCAACGGGACTGAGGTGTCGTGCGGAGCTGATGACGCAGGAAGGGTGAGGGGCTTCCTGCGCTTTCCGCTAGCGCTTGCAGCTCGCCCCCCCCCTTCGCAGCGCGGCTGCTGCAGCTGGAGCGCTCGCCGCTCGCAGGTCCCCCCACCCCCAGCGCTGCTGCCGCTCGCAGCTCGCCCCCCCCCCGCCTCAGCGCAGTTGCTGTAGCTGTAGCACCGGCCGCTCGCAGCTTGACTCCCCCCTCGGCGCTGCTGCCGGGCTTCCCCCCCACAGTATCGCTGAGCCCCCCCAGCCGCTCGTGTTTCATCCCTGCTGGTGCTGTCGCGAGCCATGCCGTACTGCCCGCTGCGCCGCAGGTACTTCCCTCCCAACTCCAGCACCATTAACCGCGGGCGCCTGGTACAGCTGGAGCTACCGAGACTGGGTAAGCTGTACAGAGAGTGTATAACAGTAACACTGCACTAACTACACAAGCATAACCTTTTCCTTTTTCTTTTACTGCTTCACGGTTGCCTCCCTTTCCATAAGCTAACTACAGAGAAAGAGTTGAGTGATCTCTTGCTCATCTCCGAAGCTTAACCGTAGTGAGAAAGAAAAAAGAATCCCTCTCCCACTTGAGCCCTGGGAATTTAAGGGCTCGATAGAAAGAAGAAACGAACAAATCTATTTAGAAAGATTGACTAAGAACGTTAGTATTGTTCCTCAGGCAAAAAAGAAAGAGTGTGCTATCCTAGCACACTAGAAAGATATTGTAAGCACTAAGAGTACAGAAAACAAATTGCTTGCAAAAGTAGATGTGAAAAGAAATTAGAACCCCCTCTGATCCCTTAGTGTTGGCTATAGAGAAACTTGAACAGTGCTGCCTAGTTGTGATATTAGCCAAAGATATATCAAAGTGAGTAAAGTTTATCAAGCAACAACCGAAGAGCAAGAATGAACTGATACTAGGACTGGATAGCAAGGAAAGTGGAGAAAGCCAGACCCAAGACTATAAATTAGTATGCAAATTCCAAAACTTAGAGAGCAAGATAGGAGGAACTTAGAAGTCCTGTTAGGGGAAGCATGGAGGATTTTTTTTACAAACAAGGAATGAGAAGGCTTATAGTATGAGAAGAAAAGAAAACTCAGGCATAGAGCACAGACCACCCAAATGAAGCCAGCCTCATCTGGGCAGAGCCCAGTGTAAATTTAGCCACTAGAAAAATGAGTGTCCAGAACAAAGACGAAGTAGACACAAAAGACAGAGTAGTAGCATATATACAAAAAAGACTGAGTGGAGACTGGAGGTGTCTACCCCAACAGACCCACTAGTTATAAAATTAGAGCTGGGGGGGGGAGGAGCGAAAAGTAAAATTTTTAATTGACACTAGAGCAAAGTATTTTGCTTTGAACAAAGCTTTAGTACCTATAAGAAATGATTATGTTACAGTAGTAGGAGTAACTGGCCAATCTGAAAAAGCTTATTTCTGCAAACAAATTTAAGAAACAGTTAAGCATTCTTGTATCTACCAAATTTCCTGAATTCCCTTCTAGAAAGGGAATGCTAAAAGTAAAGAGAAATTGTTCTAGAAGTAAACAACGAATAATACTAGAAGTGTTAAGTCTAATACTGATAACAATTGAAGCCAAAGTAGAAATTGACAGAATCAAGTATTCCCTAGAGTATGAGCCTCTGATACACCAAGAAAAGTGAAGAATGCTACTCCTATACAAAATCAAGCTTAAAGAAAGAAAACAACCAGTCAAAATTGAGCAGTACCCCTTAAGAAAAGAAGATAGAGAAAGAAATAACCCAGTAATAGATATTTCTACAGTTAAGATTGCTAGAAGAGTGTCAATCCGATTTTAATATCCTTAAACTACCTGTCTGAAAACTAGATAAGCCATATTAGCTAGTACAGAACTTATCTCCATCATGTAGTAGCCAACCCATACACACTGCTAACATGTCTAACACCAGAGCTAACCATTTTAAGTTAAGAAGATGCCTTCTTTTGCATTCCTATCCACAAAGCCAGCCAGAAAATTTAGTGTGAGTGAGAAAGCCCTAAATCTAAGTGTAAGACAGCTCACATAGTGTGTATAACTCTAAAAGTATAAGAACTCCCCCATTATCTTTGGGGAGCAGCTTGCAAAAGATTTGGAGTCCTGAGAACCACCTCCAGGAGGACAGCTCCTTCAGTACAAAGATGAACTCCTAATAGCCACCCAGACTCAGAAACCTGTTAAACTTTCTAGACCTGCAAAAGTATTGAGTATCCCAAGAGAAAACTCAGATGGTAAAAGAGACAGTCATTTACCTAAGCTATGAAGTGAGTGCTGAACAAAGAACCCAAAGAACCTTAAGGCAAGATCGCAAAGAAGCCATATGTCAGACCCCAAAACCTCAGACAATGAAAGAACTGAGAACCTTTCTAGGCATGATGAGATGATGCAGACTGTAGAAGCCTCCATATGCCTTGATCATGAAAGAAACAGAGATCTTCAATAGACAAAGAAGCAACTCGAGCCCTTGACCAGCTAAAGAAGGCCCTCATGTCAGCACCAGCTTTAAGACTTCCAGACGTGAGTAAGCTGTTCCTTTTGTTTTCCCACAAGAAGCAAAGAAGCTTAAGAATACTAGCACAAAATCTGGGCCCGTACCGAAGAGTAGTTGCCTACCTCTCCAAACAAGTAGACACAGCAGCAAAGGGGTGGCCGGGGTGTCTCAGAGCCATTGCAGCAGTAGCAGTGAACATCCAAGAGCCACGCAAGTTCACCCTGGGCCAGAAGATGACTCTACTAGTGTCCCACACAGTATCTACAGTCCTAGAAGCAAAAGGGGGAGCGTTAGCTCTCCCCACAGAGATTCCTGAAGTACCAAATTATACTAGTAGAACAAGATAATGTTAAGATTGTAGTAACTAATATTGTAAACCCAGACCTTCCTTCCTCAGCGGAAGATGGGAGAGCCTGTGATCCATGACTGCCTAGAGACCATCGAAGCCACCTACTCATGTTGCCTAGATCTAAGAGATACCTGCTTAAGGATGCTGAGACCTAGTTCACTGACGAGAGCAGCTGTGTCATCAGTAGAAAGAGGCATACTAAGTATGCTGTTACCAGAAGCAGAGAGGTAACAGAGTCTAGACCATTACCAACAAATACCTCTGCACAGAAGGCTAGCTAGAGCTGGCAGAAAGAAAAGAAAATAACATCTGTATAGACTCAAAGTATGCATTTGAAGCAGTTCATGTACACAGAGCCATTTAGAAAGAGAGAGAAGACCGTTAAACTCACAAAGGAAGACTATGAAACAAGCCAAAAAAATACTGAGACTATTAGATGCAGTAAGGTTACCTGAAAAAGTAGCCATCATACACATTAAAGCACACCAAGAAATGAGCCCTGAATTAGAAGAAAAGAATATGCTGGCGGGTAGGGGGGCAAAACGAAGCCATAAAAGTGAAATACTTGATGAGGCAGCATTAATTCCAGATAGAAAACTCTTATTGTAAGTAGGCCAATATACAATAGAAAACATAAGAAACTTATTTTAAAAAAGAGAAAAAAAGAAAAAAGCAAGTTATAACCAAGAGAAATAGACTGTAACAGAAGAAGAGAAACTTGTAGTACCCTCCTATTTGTTATGATCATTAGTATAGAGAGAACATGAAGAAAAACACATTGAGGCGTAGATGCCCTATATAACTGTCTAACTAAGAGAATAGTAGCCAAGAATTTATACTCTACTGTTGCTCAGGTAACTAGACAATGTGATCTTTACCTCCAGACCAATCCCAAAGAAAAAAAACCAAAAACAAAACAAAACACCTGAGCCAAATTAGAGGAGGTCAGGAGATTGAGGAGAAATAGCAAATTGATTCTACTGAATTAACAGAAAAAAGTAAGGTACAAGCATTTCTTATTAACAGATACCTCTTCAAGATAGCCAGAAACCTTCCCCACAAGAACTGCAAAAGCCCGGGAAGTAACTACAAGAAATAGTACCATGCTTTAGAGTTCCAGCCACAATATCCTCAGACAGAAGGCCACACTTTATTTCAAAAGTAGTGCAAAGTTAATTTACCCTGCCCCAAATCCCTCCCACTAGCACTACTAAGAATCCAGACCAAACCCAAAGCAATTGAAAAGCACGTGGCTGGAACTCGGGATACAAGGCTTGATGCACCAGTACATGACACACAACCTAAAGACCATGTGTATGTTAAGTCTTTTGCAGAGAAAACCTTAAGACCACAGTGGGAAGGGCCTACCAAGAGCTCCTGATTACCTTCACTGCGATTAAGATCAAAAAACAGAGTGCTTAGATCCACCACAGCCAAGTTAAGAAAAGTTCCGGAGGACTCCTGGGGGTGACACCAGACAAGAGACCCAATAGATACCAAGGAAATAAGTTTGCCCCAGCCTGATCCATAATATCATCAATGAACCAACAACGTGTTACCTGAAAACATCAGTTGCCCTCAGAACTGTGAACGCTTTTGCTATCCTTAAGTAAAGTTAGACTGCGTGGAGTGTAGATTAGATAGATAGTATCAATTTAAAAGAAGCAGCTTTCCCAAGTGTGTAGAATGTAGACATCGGCACTCCCAAGAATTCGATAAATCAGTGTTATTATCCCAAGTAACAAGAACAATAGTTAATTCCCCTGAAGCCTGTCAAGAAGCACTGAGCTTGTTTGAATCTCAAGAGCATGTAATGCAAGCTATTCGGTAGTATCATAACACCCTCCAGAAGCTTGAGCAAAAAGAGAAAGAGGAGAGGGTCAAAGCTATTAAATGTAAGAAAAGAATATTTATCCCTGAGACTTAAAGTGTTAGACCTGATTGTTGGGGGTTAGACTTGTTTCTTTTTTCACCTATAGAATTTTTTCCCAAGAGTTGCAAGGCAACTAATTGCTGGGTACTTATCAGTGCTCAGGTGAAACAAAGCATGGAGGCTGGGTGGAGGCTGGCACTTGGCTACACCCTTTGTCTCCGAGAGTTTCCCCCCGAGGGGGGGGGGAGAAAGATGGGGACTGGGGGGCAGCTTCACTTTTGGTGTTGTCTGCGTCGGGAGAGGACGAGGCTGCCGTTGCTGCGTGAGTTTTTCACTGGCACCACCGGGATCTGATCCTGAAGAGAGCTACCATCATCTGCTCGTGTGTCCAGGAAATCCTGATTTCTCCTTTTGCTGCCCTGCTGGAGCTGGCTCAGCCCTGTCCCACTGCCTTGGCGCTGTTTTAAAGCTGCTCTGCACCGCGGCCCCGCACTGCCCTCCCTGCCAAACATCCCTGCCCTCCAGTGACCACCGACGGAGCTCCGAATTTCATCTGATCCACCAGCCCGGGATACCCCGCCGTTCCAGCTTGGTACCTTTTTTGGAGTCCCCAGAGACCAGACTGCCCTGGGTTTTGTAGGACCAAGCTCCGTCAAGGTCCCTGGTTCTGTTTTTGCTATTAATTGCTGTAGCTGTCGTTGTTTGTTTGTCTTGTTATACCTATTAGTAAAGAACTGTTATTCCTATCCCCATATCTCTGCCTGAGAGCCGTTTTAATTTTTTTCAAAATTATAATAATTTGAGGGAAGGGGATTTGAATTATCCATCCCAAGAGAGGCTTTGCCTCTCTTTAGCAGATACCTGTCTTCTTTCAAAACCAAGACAGATTTTGGTGCCCAATGTGGGGCTTGAGGGCATTGAGAGAAAAAGGAATAACAGTTCTTAAGTGACCTGATTTTTTGTGCACTGGATATAGAAACCTTGTTAGGTAACGCCATGTGGTCTAACTTATCCTGGTTCGGGTGGCATGTGGTTGTGGCTTTATTTTGCCCATTTGCAGGCCCTTACCTAAACATGGGCCCTATAACAAAAGCTACTGTGGCTGTTATCCAGTTTGTTTTATGGGCTGATAAGGTGAAGAATTCACTGATTTTTAACTTGCTCTGGACAGCAGGCACGTGGATACGTGGCTATCACACACTAAGTGGGTGTATTTGGGGTTACTTTAAAAATGGTACTTTCTGTGAGGAAATGACAGTGGGGGAAGTTTTCCAGACTTTTGGCCAGCTCCTTATGCCTACTCCACCAGCATTTGAAGAGTTCAAATTTCCTCTAGAAACTAACCAAATGTTGCTGATGATCCTAGCTTATTTAGCTTTCAAAGATAAGGTGAGGTCAATTTGGAGCACTGCACAGACTAGGGATATTGCTGTGGGGCCTGAAACTGCCCCAGAGACTAGAGATACTGCTGTAAGGCATGATACTGCCCCAGAGGCTGGGAATGCTGCCATAGAGCCTGATACTGCCCCAGAGACTGGGGATGCTGGCCCACTGCCTGACCCTGCCCCGCAGCCCACCCCAGAAATGAACCACCCCGATTGGGTGGGGGTTCTAGTGAAAGAGATCCGTGAGATGAGCCAAGTGCTGAAAGAATAAACTTCCCCAGCTGGTGGGAAGCCCTCCCCTTGCCCTGAAAAGGGAGAATCCGATGGTGCAGCAGTGGAACCCACAGACGTTACAACCGTCCAGGACCCAGCTGAACCACAAGAGCAGTCACAACCAGCTGCAGTTGCCCCTGTAGAAACAAAGAAGTATAAGATGAAATCAGAGCACCCAGGTAATAAGGATAAGAAAGGAGGGCCCTCACAGTCCACAGGGGAGCCAGAGGTCGAGATTATCACCGAGTCCCTGACTTATGAAAGTCTATGTAATCTGCAAAAAAATATTGCACGACGGGGACGTGAGGCTTATACAACTTGGTTACTTCGGGTCTGGGACCTTATAGGTACAGGCGTGCAACTGGATAGTGGTGAGGCAAGGAATTTGGGACCCTTGACCCAGGACTCAGGGGTGAATCAAGTATTTGTAAGGGAACAAGGGCCCCTTCCCCTCTGGGAGTGACTTTTAATGAGTGTAAGGGAGAGGTTTATCCACAGAGACAGAATGCAGGAGCACCATCATAGAAGTCACTGGAAGACCCTTGACGAAGGGATCCAACAGCTGAGGGAAGTGGCAATATTAGAGGTACTCTTTGGGAGGGGTGGACAGCATGACAATGACCCTGACAAGGTCAGGTGCACAGGGCAGATGTTGTGGAACCTGGCAAGTAAAGGGCCATCTCAATACACCACCTTCATTGCAATGATCAATCCTGATAGCAACCGAGAGACAGTGGGTTCTGTCGCCAACAGGCTCAGAAATTATGAGAGCATGATCAGTGGCCCAATGCAGGCTCAGGTCTCTGCCGTAGTAAAGGAACTCAAAGAGGAGATAAGGGAGGTGAGGGAGGAGATGAGGAGGAACAGTTCCCATGCGGCACTGGTGCGAGTCACAGGCCCCAGAGTCAGAGTCCAGCACCCTCCAGCTAGAGAGAGAGGTTACACCCCAAGGGCTGACCTGTAGTTTTTCCTGCGTGATCATGGGGAAGACATGGGAAGGTGGGATGGAAAACCCACTTCTGTCCTGGCAGCACGGGTGCGTGAGCTCAAGGAGAGAAACACTAACCGAGGGGGTCTTGCTAAAATGAAGGTAGCCTCAACCTCCCATGACCAAGCCACCAGGTATTATAGAAGTGAAGATGATATGTCAGATCCCCTTGAAGGAAGCTCTACTGCGTATGCCCACGAAGAGAATAACCACCAGTGCTAGAGGGGCCCTGCCTCTAGCCAGGAAGAGGCACAGGAAAACCAAGTCTTTTGGACTGTGTGGATTCGATGGCCTGGCACATCAGAGCCACAGAAATATGAAGCTTTGGTAGATACTGGTGTGCAGTGTACTCTGATGCCATTGGGACGTGGGGGCAGAACCCATTTCTATTGCTGGAGTGACAGGGGGATCACAGCAACTGACTCTGGTGGAAGCCGAGGTGAGCCTGACCAGGAAGGAGTGGCAGAAACATCTGATTGCAACCAGCCCAAAGGCCCCGTGTATCCTGGGCATTGACTTCTTCAGGAATGGGTATTACAAAGATCCTAGGGGACTCAGATGGGCTTTTGGAATAGCTGCTGTGGAGGCAGAGGGCATCAAGAAATTGAACACCTTGCCTGGACTATTAGAGAACCCATCTGCAGTAGGACACCTGAAGGTAGAAGAACAACGAGTACCAGTTGCCACCTTGACGGTGCACCGCCGGCAGTATCGGACCAATCGAGAAGCCGTGATCCCCATCCACAAGATGATCTGAGAGCTGGAGAGCCAAGGGGTGGTCAGTAAAACCCACTCACCCTTCAACAGCCCCATCTGGCCTGTGCGCAAGTCTGATGGAGAATGGAGACTGACTGTGGACTATCGTGCATTGAATGAGGTGACAGCACCGCTGAGCGCTGCTGTACTGGACATGTTGGAACTCCAGTACGAGCTGGAGTCCAAGGCAGCGAGGTGGTACGCCACTATTGACATTGCAAATGCATTTTTCTCCATTCCTCTGGCTGCAGAGTGCAGGCCTCAGTTTGCATTCACATGGAGGGGTGTGCAGTACACCTGGAACCGACTGCCCCAGGGGTGGAAGCACAGTCCCACCATCTGCCATGGACTGATCCAGGCTGCACTGGAGAAGGGAGAGGCTCCGGAGCATCTGCAGTACATCGATGACATCATTGTGTGGGGAAACACAGCAATGGAAGTGTTTGAGAAAGGGGAGAAGATCATCCAGATTCTCCTGGAAGCCAGCTTTGCCATCAAGAAGAGCAAGGTCAAGGGACCTGCCAGAGAGATCCAGTTCTTAGGGGTAAAGTGGCAAGATGGACGTCGCCAGATACCCACAGAGGTAATCAACAAGATCACCGCAATGTCTCCACCAACGAGCAAGAAAGAAACACAAGCTTTCCTAGGTGCTATAGGTTTCTGGAGGATGCACATTCCCGAGTACAGCCAGATTGTGAGTCCTCTCTACCTGGTTACCCGCAAGAAGAATGATTTCCACTGGGGCCCTGAACAGCAGCAAGCCTTTGCCCAGATCAAGCAGGAGATCGCTCATGCGGTAGCCCTTGGCCCAGTGAGGACAGGACCAGAGGTAAAGAACATGCTCTACTCAGCAACCGGGAACAATGGCCTGTCCTGGAGCCTTTGGCAGAAGGTGCTGGGTGAGACTCGAGGCCGACCACTGGGATTCTGGAGCCGAAGCTACAGAGGGTCTGAGGCCAACTACACTCCCACGGAGAAGGAAATCTTGGCTGCCTATGAAGGAGTTCAAGCTGCCTCAGAGGTGATTAGCATAGAAGCACAACTCCTCCTGGCACCCTGACTGCCTGTGCTGGGGTGGATGTTTCAAGGAAAGGTTCCCTCTACCCACCATGCCACCGACGCCACATGGAGCAAATGGATTGCCCTCATCACACAGCGTGCCCGTATTGGAAACCCAAACCGGCCTGGGATTTTGGAAATTATTACCAACTGGCCGGAAGGTGAAAGCTTTGGTCTCATGGACAAAGAGGAGCAGGGACAAGTGACACGGGCTGAAGAAGCACCACCGTACAACCAACTGCCAGTGGAAGAGACACAGTCCGCTCTTTTCACTGATGGTTCCTGTCGCATTGTAGGCATGAACCGGAAGTGGAAGGCAGCTGTATGGAGCCCCACACAACAGGTTGCACAAGCCACTGAAGGAGAAGGTGGGTCGAGTCAACTTGCTGAACTCAAAGCCATTCAGTTAGCCCTGGACATTGCTGAAAGAGAGAAGTGGCCAAAGCTCTACCTCTACACTGATTCGTGGATGGTGGCCAATGCTCTGTGGGGTTGGCTGGAAAGGTGGCAAAAGGCCAACTGGCAGCATCGGGGAAAACCAATCTGGGCTGCTGATGAGTGGAAGGACATTGCCACTCGGGTAGAGAAGCTACCTGTGAAAGTCCGCCATGTAGATGCCCACGTCCCCAAGAGCAGAGCTAATGAAGAGCACCGAAACAACGAGCAAGTAGATCAGGCAGCCAAGATAGAGGTATCAAAGATAGACTGGCAGCACAAGGGAGAGCTGTTCCTAGCTTGATGGGCCCATGATGCTTCAGGACATCAAGGCAGAGATGTCACCTATAAGTGGGCCCGAGACCGAGGGGTGGATCTAACCATGGACAGTATTTCCCAGGTTATCCATGGCTGTGAGACCTGCGCTGCGATCAAGCAGGCCAAGCGGGTGAAGCCCCTATGGTATGGGGGACGGTGGTCTAAATATAAGTATGGGGAAGCCTGGCAGATTGACTACATCACCCTTCCCCAGACCCGCCAAGGCAAGCGCTATGTGCTGACCATGGTAGAAGCCACCACTGGATGGCTGGAGACCTACCCTGTGCCCCATGCTACTGCCCGGAATACCATCCTGGGCCTTGAAAAACAAGTCTTTTGGAGACATGGCACCCCTGAGAGAATTGAGTCAGACAATGGGACCCATTTCAAGAACAGCCTTGTAAATACCTGGGCTAGAGAACATGGCATCGAATGGATATATCACATCCCTTATCATGCACCCGCTGCCAGGAAAGTTGAACGATGCAATGGCCTGCTTAAAACCACCTTGAAGGCACTGGGTGGGGGGTCTTTCAAGAACTGGGAGATGAATTTAGCAAAGGCCACATGGTTAGTGAACACCAGAGGTTCCACCAACCGAGCAAGTCGGTTGGTCTGCCCAGTCTGAGCCCCTGAGAACAATGGATGGAGATAAGGTTCCAGTGGTGCACATGAGAGGTATGCTGGGAAAAACTGTTTGGGTTAATTCTGCTTCCAGCAAAGACAATCCCATCCGTGGGGTTGTCTTCGCTCAGGGACCAGGTTGCACTTGGTGGGTAATGCAAAAAGATGGACAGACCCGATGCATACCTCAAGGAGACCTTGTTTTAGGGTGAACTACCCATGCCACTGTATCCGTACCCATATCTGCATGTATATATGTATATAATTAAGGTAGTGCATGTATGTATATAGTTTAGAGGTTTGAATTCAATGTAATATGTTGGTATGGGAAAAAATTCGGGGTGGATTAATGTTGGGGGTTAGACTTGTTTCTTTTTTTCACCTATAGAATTTTTTCCCAAGAGTTGCAAGGCAACTAATTGCTGGGTACTTATCAGTGCTCAGGTGAAACAAAGCATGGAGGCTGGGTGGAGGCTGGCACTTGGCTACACCCTTTGTCTCCGAGAGTTTCCCCCCGAGGGGGGGGGGGAGAAAGATGGGGACTGGGGGGCAGCTTCACTTTTGGTGTTGTC
Organism: Acrocephalus scirpaceus scirpaceus; assembly: GCA_910950805.1. NCBI lineage: Eukaryota > Metazoa > Chordata > Aves > Passeriformes > Sylviidae > Acrocephalus > Acrocephalus scirpaceus. The sequence goes on along the minus strand of CAJVGK010000019.1, from coordinate 962,227 downwards.
TGCGTCGGGAGAGGACGAGGCTGCCGTTGCTGCGTGAGTTTTTCACTGGCACCACCGGGATCTGATCCTGAAGAGAGCTACCATCATCTGCTCGTGTGTCCAGGAAATCCTGATTTCTCCTTTTGCTGCCCTGCTGGAGCTGGCTCAGCCCTGTCCCACTGCCTTGGCGCTGTTTTAAAGCTGCTCTGCACTGCGGCCCCGCACTGCCCTCCCTGCCAAACATCCCTGCCCTCCAGTGACCACCGACGGAGCTCCGAATTTCATCTGATCCACCAGCCCGGGATACCCCGCCGTTCCAGCTTGGTACCTTTTTTTTGGAGTCCCCAGAGAACAGACTGCCCTGGGTTTTGTAGGACCAAGCTCCGTCAAGGTCCCTGGTTCTGTTTTTGCTATTAATTGCTGTAGTTGTCGTTGTTTGTTTGTCTTGTTATACCTATTAGTAAAGAACTGTTATTCCTATCCCCATATCTCTGCCTGAGAGCCGTTTTAATTTTCTAAATTATAATAATTTGAGGGAAGGGGATTTGAATTATCCATTCCAAAAGAGGCCCTGCCTCTCTTTAGCAGATACCTGTCTTCTTTCAAAACCAAGACACTGATCAATGAGAACTAACAAAGCAGAAGTGGGAAGAGGAGAACCAGAAAAGACAGAATAAAAGAAGAGCGCAAAGAGCAAGAAACACAGCTTATATTTTCCCTAATTCCATAAAAGAAAATCTTTCCTAAGTAATAAAAGTGTAGAATCTTCTTAATAAATTAGATGTCAGAATTTTTAGAAGTTTCTATCTGTTACTTGTGACATGTAGCATACCTGAGCCAATGCTACTAGAGTAAACCATGTCAAGAGATCCTTTCTGCATGTGTTTAACTAAGATCCCCATAAGTAGCTTTACTAGTTTTACAAAATGAGTAAAAGCCAGAAGAAAGCTATATGCAGAAACAAATAGATCAAGTATAGAGAATCACTAGTGTAACATAACCAAGAATAGTAACAAATTAAAAGATTAGAGATTAAGCCAAATGGCAAGAGCTTCCAAGCAAGCATGATAACATAATTACTGAATGAAAGAGGACTAGAGCCTCAAGAACTAGCCCATATGTAGTTAGAAGCTCAAGCCAACAACTGATGTTCAATCCAGAGTAGTCCCTTAAGTGTGTCAAATTGCTAAATATTTCAGAAGTCCAACCAGTCTGCTCTCCATTCCTAAAAGTTTATAAAAACAAGCATTCTTTAAAAGCAGAATCAATAGCAAGCTTCAAAAGTATTATTAACACACGAAGTTAAGATAAGAAAGAAGCCCAATAATAGTAAAAGAATTTACTAAGTTACAGAAAAAAAGGAGAATGACACGGAGATATGAGAATTTCAGATGATCCTTTATAGTAGGCCTCTAGATGTTAGGATGTATTTCAGAGAGTGCTTTGGAATATATATTAAATCCATTTTAGAAGGCATTTAGTGGATGCCGAATGCTGTGTCTGTTAACCTTTTGCATGTTACAAGCATTTAGGACTTCTTGGTGATAGTGGAGAGAAAATTGCAAACATCCCAGGACAACAAGGCCGAGAATGCAGATAAAGAGGGAGGACACAGACCCTTAGCTAGCATAAACTGAATATTTCTTTGAAACTATGCCAAAGAGACCCAGAAGCTGTGCAGGAGAGATAAAGGTGGAGAGTTCATTGAAGAAGACTGTTCTTTCATCCCCCGGGACCCCCAGAAGACCACCACAACAAACTGAGCATGCCGAGATGGGCGTGGAGTTAATTACCATACGAGGCAAGGACGGGCGGGGCCAGGGAATGAATATGTATGAGGCAGATTATGCATATGTAAGACCCTGGGGAATAATAGAGGGAAACACCGTCGGGTGGATATGCGTGTCTTTGGAGGAATTATCCCCCACGCATCTTGGCCGAATAAATATATACCGCTCTAACAACTATCTCTAGTTGTGAAGTTTTACTTTTGCCACCACGTTTCAATCCATTTACTCCAGGTAGCATCGCTGGCACGATATGTTGCAGGGACCTTTCCTTTATACATCCAGCCCAGCACTGGTAGTCAGGGTGCCAGAAGAAGCTGTGCTTCAGTGCCAATCACTTCTGAGGCAGCTCAAACCCCTTCATAGGCTGCAAGAATCTCTTTCCCAGTTGGGGTGTTGCTGGCCTCAGATCCTTGGTATGCCTGACTCTAAAACCCCAGGGGTCATCCTTGAGTCTCCCCAGGTACCTTTTCCCAGAACCTCCAGGACAGACTATTCTCTCTGGCTGCAGTGTAGAGCACGTTCTTCACATCCTGTATTGTTTTGACTGGCCCAAGGGCTACTGTGTGGGCAATTTCATGCTTGATCTGCTTAAAGGCTTGCTGTTGTTTAAGGTCCCACTTGAAATTGTTCTTTTGTGTCACGAGGTAGAGAGGACTTACAATCTGGCTGTACTCTGGGATGTACATTCTTCAAAAGCCCATGGTGCCTAGGAAAGCCTGTGTTTCCTTCTTGCTGGTCAATAGGGACATAGCAGTTATCTTATTAATCACCTCTGTTGGAATTTGCTTGCGTCCATCTTGTCACTTCACTCCTAGGAACTGAATTTCCTAGACAGTCTCCTTGACTTTATTTCATTTGATGGTAAAACCTGCTTTCATGAGAATTTGGATTATTCTCTCTCCTTTCTCAAAAACCTCCCCTACTGTGCTCTCCCACACAATGATGTTGTGGTTTGGTATTGACTAAGTTCCAGACACTCACAGAAGTCATTTGCTTACTTTTTATTGCTACAGTTGAGCAGATGAGGGGGGGAAAATTAACAAAGGGCTTATGAGTTAAGGACTGGGAGAAAAAGGGTAAAACACATTTAGATTTAAAGGTATAAAATAAATTTATTATTAACGGAGTCAGAGGAGGATAATGAGAAGTAAAATAAGCCTTTAAACACTTTTTTCCTCCCAGCCCCTTCCTCTTTCTCACTGACAGCACAGGGAGACAGGGTGTGGGGGTCTTGGTCAGTTCATCATTCAAGTTCTTTTTCTGTTCACTCATGGGGAGGAGTCTTTGCTATGCTGTGGGGTCCCTCCCACAGGCAAACAGTCTATCCAAAACTGTTGTGGCATGGGTCTCTTGTCTACGGGGTGCAGTCTTTTAAGGCTAGATGTCTCTTGTTTGGAAGCAAGGACCTTTTCTCTCTCTCTCTGGAAGCAGGGGCCCTCTCTCTCTATTTGGGTCTCCCGCTAGATTACAGCTTTTTCTGGCATCCACCATCTCCGGCGTGAGCACTTTTCTCATGGGCTGCAAGTAAGTCTCTGCATCCCCCGTGGACTTCATGCATTACAGGGGGACAGTTTTTTTCACCGTAGTCCTCACTACGGCTTGCAAAGGAATCTAGGCTCTGACACTTGGAACATCTCCGCCCTCTTTCTTTTCCACTGACCTTGGTGCCATCATGTTGTTTTCCCTCACATATCCTCACTTCCTCCTCTTCTCTGACTAGAAGAAAAACTGCCAACAGTACCATTGCCAACAAGTTCCATTAATTCAAAGATTCTTGCAAGATCCCGCAGTGCTGAGAGGTTAATTTCATCCAAGTCCCGCATTCGGGAGTAACCTGCCAGATTTTCGCCCTCGGCCAGGAAGCCCTGCCGCCACCGCATGCTCCTCCAGGTGAAAGCAAACTGTGGCCTGCACTCTGCTGCTAGAGGAAGAGACAAAAATGTGTTAGCAATATCAATAGTGGCACCGATTTGCTGCTCTGGACTCCAGTTTGTACTGAAGTTTCAGCATGTCCAGCATGGCAGCACTCATTGATGGTGGAACTTTATTTAGGCAATGATAGTTCACTGTTAGTCTCCATTCCCCATCACACTTATGCACAGGCCATATGGGGCTATTAATGGGTGAATGGGTTTTACTGACTACTCTCTGGCTCTCTAGTTCACAAATCATCTTATGTATGGGAATCACAGAGTTTTGGTTTGTGTGGCATTGCCAATGATGTACTGTAGTGGTGGCAATCGGTACTTGGTGTTCTTCCAACCTCAAGAGTCCTACTGCAGAAGGGTCTTCTGAGAGACCAGGCAAGGTATTAAACTATCTAATGCCCTCTGTCTCCACAGCAGCTATTCCAAAGGCCAATCTGAGTCCTTTTGGGTCTTAGAAATACCCACTCCTGAAGAAGTCTATGCCAAGAATACACAGGGCCTCTGGACCAGTCACAATAGGGTGTTTCCTCCACTCCTTCCCAGTTAAGCTCACCTAAGCTTCCAAAAGTCAACTGTTGTGATCCCCTTGTCATCCCAACAATAGAAACAGGTTCTGCCCCCACATGTCCCAATGGTATAAAGTACACTGTGCACGAGTGTCGACCAATGCCTTGTATTTTTGTGGCTCTGATGTGCCAGGCCATAGAATCCACACAGTCCAATAGACCAAATTTTCCCTGGCCTCTACCTGAATAGAGGAAGGGCCCCTCTAGCCCCGGCTATTGTTCTTTCCCTAGGCATACATTCTGGACATCCCTTCAAGAGGATCAGATTTGTCATCTTTCCTTCTGTTGTGCCTAGAAGTTTGATCACAGGAAATTGGAGCTACATTCGTTCTGGTGGAACTCCCTCTGTTAGTAGATTCCTCTTTGAGCTTACGCACCCATGCTGCCAGGACAGAAGTAGGTTTTCCATCCCATCTTCTCATATTTTCCCCATGCTCACACAGGAAGAACCACAGGTCAGTTTGTGGGGTATACCCCCTCTCCATAGCTGGGGGATGTCTGCTTCTGATAACAGGGCCTCTGGTCTGTACCGATGAGATTTAGAGAAGGCCCTCCTTAAACTCCTTCCTGAGTTTCTGATGGGTCTCTTCAATCCTGTCTTCCCATTTCCACATATGCTCCATCAGGTCTGTTTCCACAGCTGAGATTTTGGCTTGTGTTGGGCTGTGCACAGTGTCTTTATAGACCTGGAGCTTCCTTGTCATAGAGCCCACTGTCTTGTCCCCCTCATTTCACTGCAGCGTTGCTAGGGCATGGGCGTACACTTGTGGCCCAAGTCGTGCAAGTTTGAACCACCTCAGTGTTGTACATTTTTCCATGTCTGGACTCTTAGTGGTTTGGTTGTCATCTGAGAAAATGGTTTCTAGCACAGTCAGTTCTCTCAAGCGTTGGATTCCTTGCTCCATGGTCTTCCAAGGGCCTTGCTGCAGCTGGAGATCTGGGCAAAGGTATCTCTTCTTCATATTTGTTAAGAGCTGCGTCCAGAGGCTGAGAGGTTCAAGTTTCCTTGTGATCCTATGGTCAATACCCACATCTTGTGACAGAGATCCCAAGAGCCTTGCTTTGGTACCATCCAAAATTGTACCATTACCTGCGGTGTCCAAGACTCAGATCAACCAACTTAATATAGACTTGGGCGAGGTCTTTTCTCAAATTGCGAAGGCTTTCCAAGGACAGAGACTCAGTTATTATTTCTAGTTCTGATTCATCTGCTGGCTTTGAGGGTTGTGGCTCTCCATCATCATTCACTGGGCAAATGGATTTGGTTTTATATTTCCTTCTCTGTACAGGGGCAACTGCTATTGGGTTAAGCTGCTCATCTGGTTTAACTGCAGCATGAGTGTGAAACATGGGATTGGAAACTAGAGGATATTAATCATAGAAATTAGAAGATATTTTTTAAGAATAGGCATTCAGATGATGTGCATTGCTTAATATTTGCTGCTCTCAGTGCTGTATTAGTTGCTTGAGAAGGGAAGAGACAAGACTACTGTGAGAACAATAAGGATGAATGCAAGGGGAAAGGTGTTTACCAAAACAGGAGACAAGAATACAAGACTATCAGAGATACTGAGATAATGAGGCTCCTCAGGCCCCCAGGACCAGATAAGACTGGCCTTATAGCTTGGACTATGACCAGAGGATCAGTGAGCATGCGCAAGGCAGCGGGATCAGAAGTTCATCTCAAGAGGAAGACTATTTTCTCCATCCCGAAGACCCCCGAGACAACCACCAACCAGAGACAATTGCCCTTTGCCCAGGCGTAAAGGACTGATAAGGCGATTAGCATTCAAAGCGGAGAGGGGGGAGCCAAGGGATGAATATGCATGGGGTATTGCAAAACTTGATGCATATGTAACATTCTAGAGGATAAAAGAAACCTTTACGCATGCCTTTGGGAGCTATCCTGCATCGCATCGGGCCCACTGGTGAATAAACTACATACCTACTTTAAAACTCACTTTGTCTCTTAGTTTTAGAGTCTTTCCACAGGTCAAGTTGTTATAAACAGGGCAGGAGATTTTTCTCCTTTTAAAAGCCTTTATTGTGATCAGCTCAGGGTGGGGGCCCGAGAGGAGGAGGTGTACAGCAGATCCGTCCACTGGAGCGCAGGCAGGGTCAGGTTCACGGTCCTCTCGGCTGATCCCGAAGGCTTAGTTGGCTCTGAAATTCCAGGGGGTCCCTCTCTGGGCAACGTCTCTGAGAGTCAGGGCGAGGGGTGAAAACCACTCAACCTTGGGAGGAGGCAGTCTCACTCCTTGCATGGTCCATCCATGTGTCTTGGTGGTTCAGTCTAATAAAGTTTTTCTGGTCCGGAGCAATAATTTCTTCTCCCAGCTGGCACTGCATCACTTCTATTTGCATGTCTGCTGGATTTCTCCTCCTCCTGGCATTTTTGGTTGCTATGTTGGGTGTTGGGGTAGCTATGGGGCTCGGCTGGAAGGTGCAGCAGAAGGGGAACAAAAGAAGGTAAATGGCCCGGTGATTAACAAAGGGGGTGAACATTTAACAAGGAGCATTGAAATGGCAAGACTTCATTTGCAATAAAATTACCTTGTTTATCTCAAAGTGACTGTGGTGTCTGTTGATTTATTCTCCTGCCCCTCTGGCTGTACCTGCTGCTGTATGAGCAGGGTTCGATGAGCATTAGCCAAGGCCCAGCACATTGCAATGACCTTCTTCTCTTTGGATCTGTCATTGCAATTTTATTTCAGATATTTCCCCACCTCAGCTGTGTCAGAGACTGAATGTTATAATTTATGGCTTAGACATCTTCATGAAGGATCTTTGCCTATTATAGCAAAACTGTACAAAAGCTGCAGAGAAAACCACCAAAACCCTGAATGAGTCACTGAACTGTTCGTTGAAGAGTGACTCAGGTCTGGGGGAGAAGAATACATTCACAAAGGGATCAAGCTTAGCACCTTTGGGGTGGAGACCACAGCCCCGGGGCTATCAGCTGCCAGACTCTAAAAGACCCTCACACCAAAGGGTGGGGGGAAAGGAGAGGTTTTGGATGTGTGGCAAAAGCCTCTGGTGAAAGGCAGTGAATGCCCATCCTCCGCTGTGCAGAGGAGTTCAGCTGTGGGGCCCCTTCACACCGGGAAAAGCCACATCCACATGAGGGACAGCAGAGGGGGTGTCATGGCCCATCAAAGGCCCTCCCCAAAGGGGTCCCCAGACCCTGCACCAGAGAACTGCAGCATGATGCAACAGATCCACAGTGTTGCAAGGGACAGTGTCAAACTTGCCTTCCCTAAGGAAGGCATGTAGGCCTTCCCACCTGGCCCAAACATATATTAATCCATTGGATTTGATACTTTTTGGTGGCACTATTGTTGATGACTCACTATTGTTATGATTCGGGACGGCAGGCATAATGATACAAGACTCCGAGTCTTCTGATTGGAGGGCATATAGCGAAAGTTTATTGAAAGACAGTTTCTTTTATACAGTGTTTCGGTACAAGTGATATGATTGGTTGTTAGAGCCTACACCTCTTTCTAAACATCTTTGCCAGTAAACAAGTTGGAAAACACCAGGTATCAGGAAAAGGGATATCTACAAGGATTGTTTAGGTTCCTCCTTATGATTTCCCAGGCCAGAGTTGAGAGAGTTATGTACTTAGCTTTCCCACAGGCCTCAAGCTAGTGCCTGAAGCCTAGAAATCTATTTTTGACCACTGTCAGTCCCCACAACTCACCAAGAAGAAGACCAGATAGAGGGGAACAACAAGACATCATTGGGACTCCTGGAAGGAGTTTCTACCTAACCCCTGTGTGACAGGACCTTTCACCCCCTGACACAACAAAAGCTTATCTCCCCACCACATATGGCTAAAATCAGACCGGAATGGTTTGTCATAGGATGAATTATCTTGGCTGGGAACCTCCTTAGCCAGCAATACACATCCTGACTTGAATCGTGAGAAAGGAAAACCTAAAATTAGTGACTGCAGAACACAAGCATGGCTACAACTATAGAAGATCAATATTGTTGCATGATGGAAGAAACAGGACTCTCTTGCATTGTCAGCAAGAAGCCAATCTATTGATTCCTGAGCTCAGTTTATATACTCTTACAGCTTTAGGTAAAATTTTCCACTGCCAAGCAATAACTACATTGTTCCTGTTTCTTAACAATATTTCTTAACCACAGGATTGCAGGTGCAGTCATACATGATTTCCTTAAAACTAAGTACCACATTCCTTTTCGCTTCCTCCCTTACATTTCTGTTTGAACTTCCCATGGTTTTTGATCAACAGGAGCCAGGATATCTGGACCATCCATCATGACCAAAGTACTCTGCTCCACTGCCCAGCTGCCTCCCTATACACTATGATTTTCATGAAATCAGAAATCTCTTATACACTTTCCGAGTGTGTAGAGAGTTCTCAATGATGAAAACGTTCACATCAAGTTACTTCCCCAGGGGATTGAGAGAAATTAAGAAAATTGTCTCCACACCACTGTCATTTGTTGTCCTAATCTATACTATTTATTCGCTAGCTATAGCATAGTGTTGGGGGTTAGGTTTCTTTTCTTTTTCACCTATAGAATTTTTTCCCAAGGGTTGCTTGGCAGCTAATTGCTGGGTACTTATCAGTGCTCAGCTGAAACAAAAAAGATGGACCCTGGCATTTGGCTACACCCTTTGTCTCTTCGAGTTTCTCTCGAGGGGGGGAGAAAGACGGGGCTGGAGGGCAGCTTCACTTTTGGTGTGGTCTGCATCGGGAGAAGAGGGGGCTGCCGTTGCTGCATGGGTTTCTCACTGGCACCACCGGGATCTGATCCTGAAGAGAGCTACAATCATCTGCTCGTGTGCCCAGGAAGATCCTGATTCCTCCTTTGCTGCCCTGCTGGAGCGGTCTCAGCCCTGTCCCACTGCCTCGGCGCTGTTTTAGAGCTGCTCTGCACCGCGGCCCCGCACTGCCCTCCCTGCCAAACATCCCTGCCCTCCAGTGACCACCAACGGAGCTCCGAATTTCATCCGATCCACCAGCCCGGGATACCCCGCCGTTCCAGCTTGGTACCTTTTTTGGAGTCCCCAGAGACCAGACTGCCCTGGGTTTTGTAGGACCAAGCTCCATCAAGGTCCCTGGTTCTGTTTTCGCTATTAATTGCTGTAGTTGTCGTTGTTTGTTTGTCTTGTTATACCTATTAGTAAAGAACTGTTATTCCTATCCCCATATCTCTGCCTGAGAGCCGTTTTAATTTTTTTCAAAATTATAATAATTTGAGGGAAGGGGATTTGAATTATCCATTCCAAAAGAGGCCCTGCCTCTCTTTAGCAGATACCTGTCTTCTTTCAAAACCAAGACACATAGGTACCTTTATCTACTAGTAGTGTTTCTGTTGTTTTATTCCTGTGTAGTAAGTAAATCTGTTTAAGTCTTATGTCTTTTCCTTGGTCTCCTCAATAAATAATTCATGTTGTAGTAGGCCTGATCAGTCATTACTAAGAACTTGCAAGCGAGAGTGGTTTTGGGGTGCTGGCCACCTCAGTAAAGCTACTGTCTACTGCCAGAGGCCTGGGCAGAGGCAGGGACTTGTTCAAGCTCTACCCTCTCCATTTGTAACACCCTGTCACTCCCTCCCTGTCCCCCCACCCCCTACGCACACTTCTTTCTCTATTTCTTTCTTTCTTTTCTCTTTCTTTCTCTTTGCCTCTTTTACTGTTAAATAAAATATATCAAGTTTTTGGCACCAACATCTAACCTTATTTGGTTTTAATCATGTTTTTTGGGTATATTCCAAACCTTTCTGGGTTCGATTGATTTTATTCACAGAGACTTTGTTTCCTTTGCTCTTCTGTGTTTAAACTGTGTCGTAACAAGCTGGATTATGAATTTGTTCAGAGGGGAAGTTCCAAACTATTTAGGCAGAATATTCCTTCTGGGCCGGGTCTATATCCTCCCATATCTCATGCCACTCAGGATTTTTCACTGCTGGGGAAGATCTCTGGACAACCTCTGGAAATCTCAGCCCTGATTCTAAATGGCAGTAGGCCATATAGAGGAAACCTAACAGATTTAACAACAAAAATATGGTATCTTTAAGATCCAGAGGAAAGTGAACATTCTCAAAAGGGGAAGAAGGAGGCAAAAGGCTGGGAAAAATCATCCCCTACTGTCGGAACCCAGGACATTCCTCTGGGTGCCCTGGGTGATCCGAGACCCTGGCAAGGGTCCATAGACAAGCCACGAGAGTTTGATTAGAATAATATTAATTTATCACCGGGTGTAGATGTAGAATTTTGGGGTTTAATGGAGGTTCAAGAAGGCAAGATGGAGGAATCTGGGAGTGTCCCTGTCCTTCTGCTTCTTCTTCTTGCCCTCCATCTTCTGCTGTGGTGGTGGCACTTTTGGATTGGTTTAGTGTGAAAGTACACAGTTTAATAAAGGTGATGGGTATTGGTATAATATTGAAAACAACTAGCACGTAACAATTGGTATAAGAGATAGCGACCGCCCATGAGCAGGGCAGTTAGCCTTGGGCAGCGGTGTAGGTAGCATCTACGCTAGCTGAGAAGGAATGTTTAGGAACAAGAAAGAATAAACAGCTTTGATAAAGAAACCGACGTATCCTGACTCCTTCTTCTGGCACGGGGCTTGGAAAGAAAGGACACCATCCGCAATCTCAGAAGGCTATCAGCTCAGGATCCGAGACCCTACTATTCCCCTAACAGACTGGGTGTGATTATTAATAAATTCCCAAAAGAGGCAGCTGAGACTAGGACAGGAAAACAGCAGAGAATACACATCCCAAAGAACTCTCATTGGCTCTGATGTTATCTTCTCAATAATTATTATCAAAGAGCATATCAACACAGCAATCCTGATTTGTGTCCCTGATATGAAAAAGATATATACCTGGGGCAGAATTGCCAATAGATATGAATAAGTATACATGCCTAGATGCCAGAAAGCCATTATTAAAATGAGCAGTGTGGTGACCAGTGAGTGCTGGATTCAATACAAGGTCTTCAGGACAGGAATGTTATTTTTTCAGTTTCTCTTTCTCATGCCTCTTAAGTTAGGTGACAAATTTGTCTTGGTTTGAGACAACTTAAAGGAGAACACTCTGAGTTGTCGTTGATGCCTATGTGAAAAACAAGGTTCACTTTCCTGGTAAAATTTAAAAGTTTAATAAAGGACAATACGAGACAGAGATAATAAAGCAAAGTTTTAACAGCTGGGTGCTTGGCATTCAGCCAAGAGCACCCCTACTGTCTTCGGAGACACTCTTTAAACACCTTTTCTATTGCATCAGCCTATTGCATATTCATAAACCATTATGCATATTCAAACTTTTCACAAACTAGTTTGCATATTCCAGGAACTGTTTAGCATGGCCCCTCCTTGGGTCCGCCTTTTTAGAGCATGCGTGTTTCTTAGTTGTGGTTTTAGTCAGTTCTTTTTATCACCTCCAGCTTGGGTCTTGGTCCATACTTTCTTCTGATGGCAGGTGCTGATAGTTGGCATATCTGTAGCAGGGTCCTCATCATATGTCCACTGGATGTTATCCCAACCCAGCAGGCAGTTCAATTACAAGCATAACTATATATCAGCTATCCCACTACCATGTCTAAATTTTGTTAATAGCAGAAATAAAAACTATATCCTTACAGCAAAGTTATTTTATCATTATACATATAGCATTCATCTTAATATTTGCAAAAGGCCAATTTAAAAATATGTATTTATAACCTGTTTTAAATGCATATTATATTGTTGACTTTTCTCCAAAGTTTGACCAACTCCAGCGGGTTGAACCAGGGGTGGGTTACTGGGGCAACTGAATCTCCTATTGGATGTACCTGTTGGATATCCTAATTAATTAACCTTATTGTAGAAATCTGGTGCTGGGTGTGCCCATCAACACTGGGACACCTGGAAGCTTCCAAATAAAGGTCTACTTTTTACTTTACTGTGAAAAACAAGGTTCACTTTCTTAGAAAATTTAAAAAGTTTAATAAAAAGACAATTAGGAGACAGAAATAAAGCAAAATATTAATTATATGGCTGGGTGACTTGGCATTCAGCCAAGAGCACACCTGCTAACAAAAAGGCTTGCTCCTTAAAAGTACCAGCCTGTTGCATATTTATAAATTCACATGCATGATTCAAACATTCCTCTTGAGTGTGAATTTCTTTGTTCAGTTTCAACTCTCCCCCAACCATTTTATCTGATAGATCCATCTGTGAGTGGCTCCATTCCGTCTGATAGCATAGGTTCAATAAATTCCTCCTGGAGTTTTTGGCCATCTTCATCTCCATAAGATACGGATAACAGAGGTTCAATAAATTCCTTTCCTGAAGTTTTGGTCAGTAATCTTCATAAGATAATTCAGGAATGCAGGGGATTTTTTCCATCCTTCTGGTTTAGCCGGTTTAGATGTTACTGTCTTGGGTTATGTAAACAAAAATGTGAATTCTATTTCATCAGTTGAAAGCACTTGGGGAGATGTTTTTCCTTTATCTCTGGTAACTCTAGGGGGGACGAGGGCGGATGCCTTCTGATAATGGGCCACCTGTTAAAACCAGGTGGGGCAGTGTTTCTTATCTCTTTCACCACCTGTCCATCCTCTGGGGGATATCTTCTGGTAATGGGCCATTAAGGCTCACCACATGACTGATAAAATTACATAATCCCATTGTGAGATGCTCTACCCAGTGGAGGGGGAGCCAACCATTCCTGCCTAGATAAAAACTGAGACGTAGGAACACCAGGTATCTGGTCTTTCCACTGGATTCCCAGAGGAAGACCAGATCCATCTTGCCACCACTGGACTTTCTACAGGATCACCTCTATTCCACAGAACCACATCTGTTACTCCAGGAGGATTTATTTGGACTGCTTCCAACACCCTGACCAACAGGGTGTCAGGTCATATCCCTGATTTTTTGTTTGTTTACTTGCTTGTTTTTGTACTACTACATTTGTATTTTTTAATATTCCTAGTAAAGAACTGTTATTCCTATTCCTATATCTTTGCCTGAAAGCCCCTAATTGCAAAATTATAATAATTTGGAAGGGAGGGGGTCTACATTCTCCATTCCAAGGGAAGCTCTAGCATTCCCTGGCAGACAACTGTCTTTCCAAACCAAGACAGTTACAAAAACCGTCTTTACTTTAATATCATGTTATAGCTTAAGAAATACATATATTCATCACACTACTTATTTCTGTTTCATTAATAGCAGAAGAAAAAAAAATGCAGTGAAACCTTCCCATATTATGCATATAGCATTTAATATTTGCAAAAAGCCAACTTTATAATATGTATCTATAACAATATCCCCCCTCTTTCTTTTTTACTAATCATTTGGCTTGATCCATATTCCTTGTTATCTAGCCTCGATTATTCGCTCATTTTTTTTTCACTGATCAATTTTGTCTCTTCAAAGGGGTCTTCTATATTATTTTGTTTCTTTAATACCGTGAATTTTTGTGCCATTCTGGATGTAGTCAATTTTGGGTCTAAAGGCATTGTTACTACTTGCATGCCTTGAACTACGCTTGTGATCAGTCAAATAAAACAAGAGATCAAACAAGGAAATATCAGACCAGCGGTAGCACAGAAAAGAAAAAATCTTAGCTTTTTCCACCATTCTATTCCCAATACCTTGTCCCACCAGCTTGTTTTCAGCCTCGATTGTCACCTTTGAACTGGTACATGAGCTATTTTTCTGATATCATTGACTATATCCAGAACAGCATCCCTATTGTCATCTATTTTCAAACAAGAATCTGATGTATTAAGTTTTACACAAAGGCCCCCTTCTTCAGCTAGTAAATAATCTAAAGCCAACCTATTTTGATATACTGCAGCCCTTGTTTGGCATTATTTACTTGATATTAATTCCAATGCCTGACCAGTTTTGTTTGTTATTATTTCTACAACAACCTGGAGTCTTATAATGCGATTCAGCATTTAAATTGGGGCTTGATATTCCCAACTCCCATCTTGTGCCCAGGTGGCTGGCCCATATGTTTCCAATATGCATTCAGGAGACCATTCTTCATCCCCCCATTTTTGGAATCCTCCAATCAAATCCCTTTTATTTCTATTTTTAAGTCCTCATAAACTGGTACTCCTAATTGATCTCCATTTGGTCCTGGTAAAAGAAAGAATCT